>CM068962.1:28670633-28683424 GCA_035128595.1 Eptatretus atami | reverse complement strand
AGACTCGAGCGTGGCATAGAATGCGTCCTTCAGGGTGAGATCACTCGCCTCAGTCAGAGCATATACAGAGAGACCTGGGAAACGGCACCAAAGGAGTGACGAATCCTTAGTCTCATAATCCGCTCATTGACCGGTGTTACCTCAATTATCATTGGAGTCAGCTTACTGTACACAGCTACAGCAACTCCTTGGGCATGATAACCATCAGAGTGACCAGACCAATAGTAGGTGCAACCACCCCCCATGATCTCACCACTATCCGGTCTCCGAACTTCAGAGTGCTGCAATACCAATGTTCAAACGCTGGAGCTCAGATGATAACACAGACAGGTGATCATCTTCTCTTAGAGATAGGACATTCCAGGTACCCACCCGAAGGGACTGCTTCAGGCTAATCCAAGGAGACACCGTCTGGTGGAAGACACCTTAGCACCACTCCGCCACACACCACCGCAATCTGACCAAAGAAGTTTGCCCCATGCTTTTCCTCCTATCATTAAGGAATGGGGGTCCCAAAGGCTTTTCTCCAATCCCATCATCCAGTGAGCTGCCCTGCGAAGGGCAGCATCACCGAAGTACTCCCACGGAGTGGGTTTTCAGTTTTTTTGCGTTTGTGGGTTTTGCGGAATGAAGTGCTTTACGGAGGCCGGAGTGCAAATCCTGCCACCAACCTCCTAAAAATAGTAAGCCAACTGCAGTAGGACGTCCGCAGAGACAGTTGGGCACTAGATATGGATGGCTGTTGGCTCACAAGGAGCTCCTCCACCTCAAAGTTAAATTGCCGGAGGGTTTCCACAGGAGGGGCGGCAGTGTGTGGACGGGCATTGTCATGCAACAATGCAACACCTTTTGACAGCAGCCCTCGGCATTTCCATCAAATAACTGGTTTCAACTGGTCCCGGAGCATTTCACAATAACGGACACTGTGTACCGTTGTGACCCCCCCCCCCCCCCCCCCCCCCCCCACTCTCTTGCTAGCGTTCCAAAATTGGGCCTTGTGAGTCCCAGAAAAGTGTGAGCATCACTTTTCTAGCCGATGGTCGATTTTTGAACTTATTTTTGGTTGGTGATGTCGGATCTGTCCACTCCATACTCTGGCGTTTGCTCTCTGGTTCGTAATGGTGGATCCACATCTCGTCTCCAGTGCCAATGAGTCTTAAAAAAACGTATTCCCTTCATGAGGAAAGCGGTTCAAAAGGCTTTGGCAGATTGTCACACTGTTGCACTTGTGCTCTTCTGTGAGTTGTTTTGGAACCCATCTTGCAGAAACTTTATGAAAGCCATGCCAGTTGTTGATGATTTAACGTGTAGAACCATGACTGATGTTCAGATGTTGTGCCACTTCGTCAACAGTCGACCGTCGGTTATCCAGAATCATGGAGCAGATTCGTTCAATGTTTTCTTCTGTTGTGGATGTGGAGGGGCGTCCAGATCGTTCATCATCAGTGACACTTGTGCGACCATTTTTGAACATGGTAATCCAATCATACACACTCCACTGTGGTAAAGCACTGTTCCCATAATGTGCTGAAAGTATACGATGGATTTCTGCCCCTGGTACACCAACAATCAGCCCACAAAAATTGTATTACTGCACACTGCTCTTCTTTGGTGCAAACGGACAGTGGAGCGTCATGTAAACTCCCTCACGACAACACAACTACTGACTGCTCAAGGTTGAAACTGCTTCACAATTGCGCAGACAGTTCGTGCTTGTACCTGCAAGTACAATAAGCAATGTAGTCAACACAACACAGTTTTTAAAATAAATCAATGTAGATACTTTTCAACTCACCCTATATATTTTATCAGCACCTCTGAGAGGATTTTACCTAGTAAGCTGAAACTTTCAGGGATTACTCAAGACATCCTGAAGTTTCATTAAAAAAAAAATTCCGCCAATCCACATTTTCTTCCTTTGAAGGGAGGGTGGTGCAATTGGAATTATCCAAGCTATAAAACCACGATGTATATATGCACATAAGTTTTATGCATGTTTTTGCCTCATATACGTAACCTGAGTTATTTTCTTATTTTTGGGAGCGATTGGGGCAGCAGTCTGTTGTGTATACACTGCCTAAATGAAGGGGTGGGTCAGAAAAATGTGTTGAATGCTTGAAACAAGATTGCCCGTAGGGTGGGTACTCTGCTTATATGTAATGGAGCTATAGCATGTGTGCATGTGCGTATGAAAATATTTGTGAACCCTTTAAAATTTCCTGCATTTCTGCATAAATTTGACCTAAAATGTGATCAGATCTTCATCCAAGTCCTAATAACAGATAAGGAGAACCTGATTAAACAAATAGCACACAAAACAATGTACTTTTTCATTTATTTATTGAGCAAAATGATCCAACATTCAATTTCTTTGGCGGAGAAGAATGTGATTTATGGTTTATATTTTTTACTTCCGGTAGGTGTGCCCCAGGAAACACCACAATAAGGTGTTTATGCACCTTAACACGGCGTTTGTCCAAAGCGGAAAATCCCCTTGGGGGGGGGGAGACAAATGAAGTTGCTACAACCTCCATTGTGTGACCCCTAGACCCCCTTGCAAGTTTGGCTGAGATTGGTTAAGTAATGACCGAATGCATCGTGGCCAGACAGATACAAAATGGCACATTTTGGTATGATTATAGATAGAAGATAAATACTCCCTGTATGTCATTTATCCATTAAATGTGAGATTTAAGAAACACAAGCTAGTTGTAAGAGGAAGAACCGGCAGAGGTCATCAGTACCACAGCTTACAAGTAGTGCCACAAGGCGCATGGCGTAACGAGATACTTTGATTATGAAAAACTGCACAGAAAAGAAATGAAAATCAAATCGGATCCCTCAGATTGATTTTGTTTTTAATAGCCAGAATGGAAAAAAATTTTTTCACAACATTCTATCCAGCAAGTGTACAGGTAGTACATACGACTGCGCTAACAAAGCACTTAATATGGGGAAGTTAGGAAATCCCAGTAGACCTGAGAACAACCATTAAGTTGAAGGACAATATTGCATTTAGCAGGAAATACAATTCAACTCCACTCTTCCTCCTTAAAAATAAAGAAGTTCATTTTCATAAGCATACACACAGAGTAGCTCATAGGTAACACACTCACCTTTGAGCTGTCTTGAATGCATTTGAGTCATGATGGAAGAGTATCCGTCCGACCCTAAACATCCCCTAAAAGTCTGCGTGCAGGGTGCTGCCTTACAGGATTCAAGAGAATAGAAAATTGGTGGATTATTTGGGGGGTTTTTTGGTAATCGGTGGGATTGCTATGACATAGCCAAAATTACACACAATTGCTTGGTCCAAAATTATCGATTCCATTTCTTAATTCTGCATTCGTTTTTGAAAGTCTGAAGGAGGTCGGGGAGGCAGCAATGAGGCTTCTATAACAACTAGTTTGTTACCGAGGCCTAGTAAAACTTTTTGTGTTGTAATGTCTCCTCTTCATGGAGGTGAGTGGGGTAGGCATTCCCAAAGGTCATCAATGAGCCAACTGGGTTTTTAAAATTAACAATTTAGCAAGATGTTAATTCTCCTGGAATTGAGTTTCTCGAAGCTTTGAATCAAAATCCTTAATATTGTTTTCTTCAGCTTGATTTGAACCCGCAGCCTCGAGAATGCTCGTCCAATATCCTTAAACATTACGCCAACATTTCAAACAAATCCAACAGTGATTAAATTATTTTTAAATCAGATGTCAACATCTTGCATTTATTTCCCGAGTCAATCAATTAAAAAAAAAATATAGCATATTGTTGTAATCAAGCCGGCCCAGTTGCCTGATCTGAATCCCAACGAACCGCGTCAAAGCGGGAGTACCGGCCAATTGATTCTGGCACTCTGAGCCGGTGTTTGGGCCTGTTTGCCACGTTACCAAACTTCAATGGAACACCCACCCAAGAGTGGATGAGGTGACATGCTAATTGGTGTCGTACGTCTGTAGAGGCAAAGTGGTGACCCGCGCGGTGGTTGTTCGGACACAGGCACAGCCTTATACTGGGCACAAATCGCCCAAACCCAATCGGTCTTTTTATGGACGTGTATAACTCCTCTACTATCGATCAAGACACTCAAATTCACCCAGAGACCAAGTGTATTTATAATGTGTATTTGATAACAACAAAGATAGGAATACAGAAGAAGAGAAGCAATGCAACTTTAAAAACCCCACTACCCAATACACGCCTCGAGTCAACGAACAAACCGCATATCCTTAATCCCTTAAACGGACCCCATTCACACCTCGAGTCAACGAACAAACCGCATATCCTTAATCCCTTAAACGGACCCAATTCACACCTCAGTAAATAGACAAGAGAGAATGGACAAGACTGAAATACCGCAGACTGCACCTCAATGGGACGTAGCTTTGTCCAGGAGGAGACACAGCCGTGCAGTAGCTGTCCATGCTGTGGACACGAAGCGGCACTTAGGGGAGATGGAACAACGGCAGTGGGGGCATAGCTGGAGGTTAGGGCAGGCAAATGCTCGTTCCATGGAGAAAACCCTCTGCTGTCCACGTGCAGCTTCCTCTGCGAGGTCTCCAGGCTTTTCTTCTGTCCACATCACCCCTTTTATAGCCTCGCTCCCTCACTTGCATTTGTGATGCCACTAGCCCCTCCCTCTCAGGTGTTCTTGGCCCGTCACTCAGTCTGTGGGCATGGCAATCTTTCCCGACCTTTCATCCAGATTGTATAACACTCTTTCTGCCATAATGGCAGCATTCCCACCTGAACTGGTGCCTAATGCCATGTCAGAACTTTACGAAGGGAACTTTACATTAAAAAGAATGTCAAGTAATGGTTGTTTTCGACACACATCCGGGGGGGGGGGGGGGTGTGGCGGAAGGGGGCGCGGGGGGAGGGGGAAGAAGACACCAGCTTTCTACACACAAAACGCATATCTTGCGATCACAGTTAAATTATCTCATGCTTATTCTAAACATGCACTATGGGAAGGAACTATCGCCATATGATGCAAAGTTACCCTCTAGAAGACATTTCCACAACATCATGAGAGGTATGTTTGGTGTTGGCTTAATGGCAAGAGTGGTGGGCTTGGAATCCAGGGTTCTGAGTTCAAATCCCACTTGGCTGTTGAATTAATACCAGGTGGGGTTGACTCAGCCTGTCATCCTTCCAAGGTCAGCAAAATGAGTACCAGCTTGCTGCTATCCTATGTCGGAGTGGTGACCTGTCCAGGATTGTGCCCAATAGCCCAGGAGACTGCTTAGGTAGCACCAACGCTCTGCACAGAGTATGGTCCCGATGTATGGATGAATGGATGGATAAGAGAGGTCACAAAGAAAAGGATCATACCAACAAATATAAAACATTGATACACTGCTTGCAAGCCGCTGCCTTTGTCATCCACACGGAATAGAAGCCACATAACAGCCAAGTCAAAGGCCCATTTTCAGAGTATTATGTTACACTTAAATTATGCAGACATGCCAGTGGGAGATTGAAGAACAAAATTCAACAAAGTGCAAAAAGACAGATTATTCAATATGTGTTAAAATGTTTCATATTAAACAGTCATATGAACCACTCATAAAGGGTGACTGGAATGAAAACTCTGGTGTTGGCTTAACGGTTAAGGTGGCTGGCTTAAGATGTTAGGATCCTGGGTTCGAGCTCCTGTCATGCTTCGACATAACACCAGGTGGGTTGACTCAGCCTGTTATCCTTCCGAGGTCGGTAAAATCAGTACTCGCTTACTGGAAGCAGGGGGAACTGCATCAGCAGTGCAGCCACGCTCCCAGCATTGATGTAAACAGCAGCCATTGGCTGCATATACGAAATGATGATGACGACTGTCATGAAAATTTGGAAATATCTGTTTGTGATTTTAAAATGAAGATACGTCGAGGACACGAGGTAAGAAAGGACTCTGTTTTTGTGTTTGAATAATTATTTCAGACATACGAGTTAAAAAGTCAAAAACCATGAGCATGGCGGAGTTTTACATTCTGGCTGTGATGTCATCGTAATAAGCAATTCAGCAGACTACACACATGCTTATACGAGTACACAGCTCATGTGGAAGTGGCTGACCCGACATCTTCGTCTGACCCAGAAAATGAATTTGAAGCTCTATTCTCGGAGGAAGATCCATCAGATTCTGGGGATGATGATCATGTTTACCCACATATCTTACACACATGTACGAACTAAAATAAAGTGGAGATACAGTAGTGCTGATCACCCAAAATACCGAGCATGCACAACCAACAGGAAGAAGTGGAAGGGAGATTCAGTAACAGCGAACTTGTAAATGCATGCACATGACTATTTGTATTCTACATAATGCCACGCTCAAACCACGTGGTACATTACCCCATATGGTTGTGGATTTTAATTTTTTTGAGATGGTTGGGGGTATGGGGTGTGGACAGAGAGACAGAAGCACAAGAAAATCATCAAAAAGGACTCTTGCAAGAAACAAAATTACCAAAGCAGCAACTTTATAATACCATAAGGTTCTAATTCAGTAAACCTTGAAACACTTCCTGCTAGTGATGACATCAGCAAGGATAAATCAGAATACCTTTGGGAAATTATATTAAAGCAATCCAGAGTGAAAGAAACGTGGAAATCCATAAATTTGCAGAAGTCTGGCACGTCTCCTTATATATATATAAAAATTTTAAAAAATAAAAACTTCTGGTTCCGGGTCTGGAGCGTGGTGAACTTTGGTTTTAACCTGCCTCGTTAAAGCTTATCAAAGCTAATATTTCCGCACCAAAGTTATCCTTTCTGTTATTGTTTCATCCCTGTGTTGTTGGGTTTTTAACCCAATGCCATGTCTTACCCATGCCTTGTTGGTGTGTATTGTTTACTTTGTGTTCAGGTGTCTGGCCGAACTCACTAGGCCTCAGGTAGTAAACTTGCCTCATCGACTCAGAGCATCATGATGTTTATTTTATGCTGCATCTTCTCCTTTCTCCAACTTTGTTACATTTCCCCCTCTTTGTTCAAAAAATAAGAAATAAAAATTTTAACTCAAGAGAAAAAAACAACTCATTCTCTGCCTGTTATTTCCTTCCTTATGCCTTTCATTCTCAATACCTACAATTTGAACGATAGTAATTTGTTTCTTTAAAAGCTTTAAATGACGTTTTAAAATGCTTCATTTTCCAGATCTCTCCATCAGGATCACCCCACATGGTCTTCTTCATCTTGATCTCTTCTTCTTCATCACACAATTTTCTTTCCCAAACCTGTCGATCATGCAAACACTCGGTCAATGGACTGTCTTTCCGAACTTACAACACAACTTTCTTCCATGCTTTGAATAACCCTTCATTTCAGCCCCATCATGATGCATCTGTGGATCAAAATGAAGGATCATGAAAAGTCCAGGATGTAGAGAATGCCAGCACATGACCATTATCTCAACTCAGTCTGTACCCCACATGCGTCCACCCCCCCTCCCAATCCCCATCTTGCTGTGCATCCCACCCACCTCGTTGCACATCCCACAGAGCCGGATGTGCATCTCACACCCCTCCTTCAACCGTGCGTCTCACACCCCTCCTTCAACTGTGCGTCTCACACCCCTCTTCCAACTGTGCATACAGCTTCCGCTCCCATCACATCATACTTTCGCTCCCCCTCATGCCACCCATGCATTCCACCCGCCCCCCCCATGCGTCCGGCTTCCGCCCCTCCACCCCCTCAACGACGACACCTACTCCTGCTGCCCCCCCCGGGCCACACGTCCCACTTCCCCCCCCGACCTCGCGTCCCACTTCCGCTCCCCCCCCCCCCAATCCTGCTTCCACTCCAACACACATATTCCACTTCCTTCACAACCCCCCCCCACATCTTCCACTCCCCCCCCCACACATCTTCCACTCCCCCCCCCCACACATCTTCCACTCCCCCCCCCCCCCCACATCTTCCACTCCCCCCCCACATCTTCCACTCCCCCCCCCACATCTCCACCCCCCCGCCCCACTCTTCCACTCCCCCCCCCCCCCGCTTTTGCATCGTGCACTTCCTTGTCCAAGGAGGCAGTGTTGCTGTGTATTTCAAGAACTCCATTCCTCATTGTCCATTATCCAGGCGTGTTCCTCATCCAGCCTTGTTCTGTTTTGGGATCAGTCCTGTTCGTCATCTATATAAATGACCTCTCAAATGCTCTGGAAAACCCTCTCTTTCTTTATGCAGATGAATCCACATTGTATCGTACAGTATTCCACAACCCTCTGATCGGCAGGCTGTGTCTTTCTCTGCCAATGTATAAGTTATTACATAGTTGTCTGATAAATGGAACATCATTCAATCGAGAAAAATATCTCAGTTTCACCCTTACCATTCCAGATGGATCGTCAAATGAATGCACCTATCTATTCCCTTGGTCATCCACTTCAAAAGGTTCAGCCTGTTGAACTTTTTGGCCTCACAATCATCCATGACCTCTCCTGGGCCAACCAGAAAAAAAAACTGGCTTCCAAAGCCAGCCACAGATTGGGAATCCTCTGGTGATTCAAGTCTTTCCTTGGAAAATCAGAGCTACTTGGTGTATTAGGCCTTTGTATGTAGTTCAATGGCCTACTGCTCTCCATTATGGGCTGGTGCCCCAGTATCACAACTGTCTGTCCTGGATTCTGATGAAATGTAAAAGCTCTCAAAATTATTGGAATCTCCCGTGATGAGGCTTTCACATCGCAGGCAGGCCAGTGCCTGCGATGTGCTATGTACAGCCTCTACTCCAATATTGCTTCTTATGTTCTCTCAGCTCTCTGACCCTCCCTATTTACTCCAGGACGCATGAGTTCTTCCAGTAACCCACTCCTGATTAAACTCGGAATGACATTAAGCCGAAAGGTTGGCTGCACGCCACAACTCTTTTATACCTTGCTTCTCCCATCTTGGGAGCCACATTCCAGAGGCTGTTGTGTCTCACCCTTCCCTGCAGGGTTTCAATCAAACCAACAAGAAAATTAGAATTTTTCAATCGGACAAAATAATCGAACAGGGGCGGTGTATAAGCAACAGACAGGTGCCTCGATCACTTCCAAAAATGTGCATTTGTCACGCCAGTCTCATGACTGCAGTCTCATGTCATCCCCAATTCTGTCCCATGATCTTTATTACTCCCAATAACCTTTCCTAACCCAACCATCTTACTTGCTAGTTTTGTTTTCCTCGCTTCCTCCCTTTTCTCTTATCCTGTTCTGTTAATTATCTTGAAGTTTGACTGGTTCTTCCCCCGAGCCTTGCTGCTGCAAGGAAAAAAAGAAGAACAGAAGAAGAAGAGAGAGACAAATAATTTGTGAAACAAACTTGTCAAAAGGTGAATACAAAGACGTGGATCAATGGACAGAGGAAACATATTTACATTGATTAAGACCTTTGTTTTGCTGAGCAATACAATCTTCATCAAAACATGTCAGATGCTTTAATGTATACGAGCAGAAGCCTGTGGTAAAAATATCATGACCTATTAAAAAAAGGAAACCTTTTATTCTCACTGTGGTTAAAAGCTCAAAAATATGTTATATAGTATATTTCTTCACAGCAAAGAAAAACATTTTTGGAAGTGATCGAGGCACCTGTCTGTTGCTTATACACCGCCCCTGTTCGATTATTTTGTCCGATTGAAAAATTCTAATTTTCTTGTTGGTTTGGTTTCATTTGAAGCGGCTTTTATTCAATTTTTCGTCTCTTTTGGGAGCATTTCCATGTTTCAGGGTGAGACGGACAGACAATTAGCCTATACTGTGATTACGCATGCACGCACACACGCGGTTCTACAAAACTGCATGCCTCTAAGGCAATGGCGCCCAACATATAGTGATCCCCATGCAGTTATTTCATTGGTCTTCGTGAAGTTAGACCTCCCCTCATGTCTAGTGGGTTAACGGGACGAAGTGCATTGTGTGGTTCTAATCGTTAGGTCTATTAACTATGTCATATTCTGATTTCTACTCCAACCCTTTCCTTTTAGCCATGGTACAAACAAGCAAGCAAGCACACACACCATTCAAAATGCTATTGAATAATAAGCACAACACGATGCCTCCCATGACTTGGAACCACCACCAAATCCCTCCATGACAATATAACCGCACACGCGTCACACGGCATGATTAAATTCAAATCTACATCTGCGTGCCAATTTCCAACCGGCATCTCACCTTGCTTCACACCTCGCTCACCATACCTCACAATTTCGATCACAAATGCCTCCCGCACATGGGAAAAAATATTCCTGCACCCCTTCGTACAAATGCATCGCTACAATTCGTCACTATACAGAGGAGTGTTGCACGATTCGGACTGTCCGCGGGACCGGCGATGCGGGGCCGAGCAGCCGACGTTAATAGCTCGACCGCATCTCGCAGAGGATGTCCCGGGTGGGCACGCAGAATTGAAATGACCCTCCTCCAGTCGCCAGACCACAGCAAGACAGGGGTGGCGAGGAGGGGTAGCGAGGAGGGGTCGTGGGAATGGTCCGGGAGTTTGGTACGGGGCCCGGGTGCCGGCTCACGGAGCATGCCCTATGTTGGGTCAGGAGCTCCGAACTGTGTCGAACTGGATGGGCGACTGAGACAGTTTTCGACCCCGGAACCTGGCAGGGCATGTCTAGGGCCACTGTGGCCCAATAGAGGAGCAGGATTCGGGTCACAGCATGTCGCTTTTGGGTCATGACCCCACCCTTCGCCCGGGGCTTATAAAAGGCGGAGCCATTCGCTCCTCTTCTCTGCTCCTCTCGGCTCTTCGTTGGCTTCGCTTCATTGCCTGCTCTTCGTTGCCTCCCCTTTGCTGGCTCTTCACTCGCTGTTGGCATGCGATTGCGAGGACGTGCTTCTTCCTGAGGGCCTGGTCCAGGGCGACTGCCGAGACTCCCGGCCAGGCTGCTAATGTTTCGCCACCCCCATGCAGCTAGAGGGACCACTGCAGGGCGCACGTTGCCACGAGCCCCGGCAAAGTGACTAAGCCGGAGATAACGCGCCACATCTCGAGGTGGGAACGCTCAGGTGAAGCGTCCCACGGAGGTACACGTTACACAAACAGACCTATACACGGCTAGGTTAAGGATCTTTTGCCTCACGCATCTTCTCTCCTCTCTCTCTATTCACCTCTCTATCCAGTCTCCTTTGAATGCACAAAAGTAGCATCAACACTGACTCGCAATCCATTTTCCTTGGCAAAACCCCCACACCTCCACTCCCACAACCTAGACACCACCAGTATTCCTCTCTCAGCGTTCTGGGTTGTGTTGGTCCGTAGGCCGCGCCAGGTATTTGGAGGCTGCTTATCCTCATTTGCTCTTTTCTCTCCAGGCTATATCTAATCTTCTCGGTGTTTGTGTGGTGTGTGTGTTTGTTGTGTGTGTGTGTGTGTGTGTGTGTGTGTGTGTGTGTTGTGTGTGTGTGATGGCGGCATGTCCTAGTTTAAGTTAAGATTGCAGAAGTTATCATGGGATAAGTCTACTCTGTTCTTATTTTGTAAGATTGCTTGCCTTTTGCGCACCCCACAAATTCCTTGCTTTCCCTGCTGTAATACGAATAAATCCAATTCACTGTGCCACATACCTTTCCTCGCTATCTTTATATATATATCTATATATATATATATATATATATATATATATATATATATATACTAAACTCTCATCTTGTATGTGATGTGTATATAATATATATATATTATATATATATATATATATATTATATATATATATATATATATATGTTGTGTGTGTTGTGTGTGTGTGAGCTGTTGACACATCTCCCAACACTGAAAAAAGCCATTGTTGGTGAAAATACTTTAAACGATCGAAAGTAACCTTTTGGAGTATAAAAAGTGTTGTTTTTCATTTATTGATTCATCTTCAGAATGGAACATCTGGCTCGCAGAATGAAAAGATAATATATATTGTGATAAAGATCTGCCTGTCACATTGACCAATAACAGATCTTCTTGCTATGGAAAGATCAATGCTTTGCCAGTCCAGGAGAGAAAACAGTGCTGGGTGTTGTTACCTCAAAGGAATACGATATCTGAGAAAGGAAATAGAAACCTGATGGAAGTTGGGTAATCATGAAACAGATGCCCACAAGGGGGGGGAGGGGGGGGGAGCAGAACAAAGTATATATATAGTAAACAAAACTGCTTGCGAGCCAGAGTTAATTGAGCTGGGATACTGTAGGTATTTCTGTCTCACTTTCTTTCATGTACACTTTTGATTTAATAAGCTCTTCTCTCTGATCAAGACGTGGAGACATTGCTCGATCTCAATCAACTTGGAACCTGATCTCGACATTTGCGTATGTTATGTATGTATGTATTATGTTCCCGAAATACAGCCAAAACGGTACACGATAGCGCAAAAATTTTAGGGCCACCTTACTCACCATTCGCCTGTGGTGTGCAGTATCAAGTTTCGTTCAAATCGGGAAACGAAAAAAATTATTTAAAAAATCTATTTCCGATTCAAGTCAAGTTTTGGTATGAGATCCATAAAGCGCAAGGACAAACCATGGAGAATGTTGATATACCTCGAAAACCGATTGGCAACGATGATCCCTGAGCTAATATGCTCAAATTTTCTTCAAGTTAAAGTTTGACCACGAAATAATATTAAAATTTTGTCTGTTTTTGTTTTCATCAACCGCTGTCACAACGGGAACCCAACGGGTTCACGGGTCATCTAGTTGTAAATAAATATATGTGTGTGTGTGTATATACGTATATAAAATATTGTTACGGATCTGGAAACTATAAGCATTCAACATACAGATGTCCCAAAAGTCAGCTATGTCGTT
>CM068962.1:28655158-28670492 GCA_035128595.1 Eptatretus atami | reverse complement strand
CTCTCAAAGAACCCACCAAAAACTCTCCAAGACCTCAAAAGACCCTGCCTCAGAGAGCGCTCGAGAATATGGACTCCCTCAGCGGGGAGGGGCCTTGGTGAACACACCTGCTGTCCGCCTTTGATTGGACAGGGTCCCACGGCATCCTTTCCGGGGGCGGGGTTTCGGCTTGTTTGGGAGAGGGCCGACCTCCTCTCGCGCGTGTTCGAGAAAGGTCATGGTGGTTGAAACTGCCCGAACATCCTCGGGGAAATCCGTCTCAGGCAAAGGTGCGCTGTGGCCCGCGAACCGAGGGCTGAGCGGATGGTACCGTGGATCGTAATGGGTCGTGGGTCATGCAAGATGGGGATGGTGTCTAGATGGCTTGTTAAGATTGTAAATAACTAACTAAATATAAATTCGCAACGACGTCTTTGATTCTCCTTCTAGACAAAAGGAAGGGGATCTGCTACACCATACTAACGACATAGCTGACTTTGGGACATCCTGTATGTTGAATGCTTATGGTTTCCAGATTCCGTAACAATATTTACTATACGTATATACACACACACACAATTAATTTATTTATACAACTAGATAGACCCCCGTGAAAACCCGTTGGGTTCCGTATGTGACAGCGGTTGATGAAAATCAAAACAGACCAAATTTTAATATAATTTCCGGGTCAAACTTAAACTGAAGAAACTTTTGGAGCATTTTACCTCAGGAGTCATTCGTTTTGGCCCAATCGGTTTCTCGAGTATATCAACATTCTCCATGCTGTTGTCCTTGCGCTTTATGGATCGTCAATACAAAAACTTGGACTTGAATCGGAATAGATTTTTTTTAAAATATTTTTTTTCGTTTCCCCGATTTTTGAACGAAACTTGATACTGCACACACAGGCGACATGTATGAGTAGGTGGCCGCTAAAATTTTTTGCGCTACGGTGTACCGTTTTGGCTGTATTTCGGCGAACATAATACAATACATACATACATTGCAAATGTCGAGATCAGGTCCCAAGGCTGATTGAGATCGAGGACAATGTCCACTCTGATCATGGTAGAGAAAGAGCTTTTAATCACATCAAAAGTGTACATTGAAAGAAAGTCGAGACACGAGAAATACCTACAGTATCCAGCTCAATGTAATCTGGCTCCGCAAGCAGTTTTATTAACTATATATATACTTTGTTCTGCCCCCCCCCTCCCCCCCCCTGTAGGGCACTGTTTTATGATTTACCAACTTCCATCAGGTTTCTATTTCCTTTCTCAGATATCGTATTCTTTGAGGTAACAACACCTCAGCACTGTTTCTCTCCTGGACTGGGCAAGCATTGATCTTTTCACTACAAGAAGAATCTGTTATTGGTTCAATGTGACAGGCAGATTTTATCACAATATATAGTTATCTTTTTCATTCTGCGAGCCAGATTGTCCATTCTTGAAGATGAATCAGTAGAATGAAAACAACCTTTTTATACTCCAAAAAGCGTTCCACTTATCGTTTAAAAGTATTTTCACCAACAACTGGCTGTTTTTTCAGTGTTGGGAGATGTGTCAACAGCTCCACACACACACACACACCACACACATATATAACTATATATATTATTAATTATATATTATATATATATATATTATTATATATACACATCAGATGAGAGTTTAGTAATAATATATATAATATATATATATTATATAGATAGCGAGGAAAGGTATGTGCACAGTGAATTGGATTTATTCGTATGTACAGCAAGGTGTAAAGAAGGAATTGTGTGGGTGCGGCAAAAGGCAAGCAATCTTACAAAATAAGACAGCAGAGTTAGACTTTATCCCAGATAACTTCTGCAATCTTAACTTAAACTAGGACATGCGCCAATTCACAACCACACCACACACACACAATCACACACCACACACAACCACACACACACAACACACACACACACACACAACACACACACACACACACCCGAGGAGATTAAGATAATTAGCCTGGAGAGAAAAAGAGCAAATGAGGATAAGCAGCCTCCAAATATCTGGCAGCGGCTAACGGACCAACACAACCCAGAACGCTGAGAGAGGAATACTGGTGGTTGTCTAGGTTGTGGAGTGGGAGGTGTGGGGGGTTTTGCCAGCAGCGAAAAATTGGATTGCGAGGTCAGTATTGATGCTCTTTTATGCATCAAAGGAGACGGCATACGGAGAGGTGAATAAGAGAGAGAGAGAGAAGATGCGTGAGGAAAAAGATCCTTACCTAGCCGTGTATAGGTCTGTTTGTTGTAACGTGTACCTCCGTGGGACGCTTCACCTGAGCGTTCCACCTCGAGATGCTGGCGCGTATCTCGGCTTAGTCACTTTGCCGGGCTCGCTGGAACGTGGCCCTGCACTGGTCCCTCTAGCGCATGGGGGGCGAAACATTAGCAGCCTGCTCGGGAGTCTCGGCAGCTCCGCCCGTGACCAGCCTCAGGAGAAGCAGTCCTCGCAATCGCATGCCAAACAGAGTGATAGAGCCAGCAAAGGAGGCAACGAAGAGCAGGCAACTGTGAGCGAAGGCAACGAAGAGCCGAGAGGAGCAGAGAAAGAGTGAGCGAAGTGGCTCGCCTTTTAGTAGCCCCAGGCGAAGGGTGAGGGTCATGACCTCAAAAAGCTACATGCTGTGACCCGAATCTGCTCCTTCTATGGGCCAACAGTGGCCCTAGACATGCCCTGCCAGGCTTCCGGGGTCGAAAACTGTTCTCAGTCGCCATCCAGTTCGACACAGTTCCGGAGCGTCCTGACCCCACATAGGGCATGCTCGTGAGCCGTGCACCCGCGGGCCCCGTACAAACTCCGGACCGTTCCCACGACCCCTCCTCGTACCCCTCCTCGCCACCCCGTCTTGCTGTGGATTCTGGCGACTGAGGAGGGTCATTTCAATTCTGCGTGCCCACCCGGGACATTCCTCTGCGAGATGCGGTCGAGCATTAACAGTCGGCTGCTCGCCCGCATCGCCGGTCCCGCGGACAGTCCGAGTCGTGCAAACTCCTCTGTATAGTGACGAATGTGTAGCGATGCATTTGTACGAAGGGGCTGCAGGAATATTTTTTTTCCCATGCTGCGGAGGCATTTTGTGATCGAAATGTGAGGTATGGTTGAGCGAGGTGTGAAGCACAGGTGAGATGCCGGTTGGAATTGCCGCAGATGTAGATTTGAATTTAATCATGCCGTGTGAACGCTGTGTGTCGGTATATTTGGTCATGGAGGGATTTGGTGGTGGTTCCAAGTCATGGGAGGCATCGTGTTGTTGCTTATTATTTTTTATTCAATAGCATTTTGAAATGGTGTGTGTGCTTGGCTTGCTTGTTTGTACGCATGTGAAAAGGAAAGGGTTGGGAGTAGAAATCAGAATATGACATAGTTAATAGACCTAACGATTAGAACCACAACAATGACTTCGTCCCGTTTAACCACTAGACATGAGGGAGGTCTAAACTTCACGAAGACCATGAAATAACCTGCATGGGGATCCACTATATGGTTGGGCCGCCATTGCCTTAGAGGCATGCAGTTTGTTAGAACCGCTGTGTGCGTGCATGCGTAATCACAGTATAAGGCTAATTGTCTGTCCGTTCACCCTGAATACATGGAAATGCCCAAAAGAGACCGAAAAATATGAATAAAAGCCGCTTTCCAAATGAAACAAACCAACAAGAAAATTAGCAATTTTCAATCGACAAAATAATCGAACAGGGGCGGTGTATAAGCAACAGACGGTGCCTCGATCCTTTCCAAAAATTTTTTCTTTGCTTGTGAGAAATATACTATCATAACATATTTTTGAGCTTTTAACCACATCGAGAATAAAAGGTTTCCTTTTTTTAATAGGTCATGGTATTTTTACCACACGGCTTCTGCTCGTATACATTAAAGCGCTCTGACATGTTTTGATGACGATTGTATTGCTCAGCATAAACAAAGGTCTTAATCATGTAAAATATGTTTCCTGTGTCATTGATCCACGTCTTTGTATTCACCTTTTGACAAGTTTAGTTTCACAAAATATTTGTCTCTCTCTCTTCTTCTGTTCTTCTTTTTTTCATTGCAGCGAAGGCATCGGGGGAAAGAACCAGTCAAACTTCAAGATAATTAACAGAAACAGGATAAGAGAAAGGGAGAAGCGAGGAAACAAAACTAGCAATAAGATGGTTGGTTAGGAAAGGTTTATTGGAGTAATAAAAGATCATCCGGGACAGAATTGGGGATGACATGAGACTGCAGTCAATGAGACTGGGTGAACAAATGCACATTTTGGAGTGCATCAGGCGCACCTGTCTGTTGCCTTATACACCGCCCCTGTTCGATTAATTTTGTCCCGATTGAAAAATTCTAATTTTCTTGTTGTTTGATTGAAAACCTGCAGGGAAGGGTGAGACACAAGCAGCCTCTGGAATGTGGTCCCAAGATGGGAGAAGCAAGGTATAAAGAGTTTGGCTCGTGCAGCCAACCTTCGCTTAATGTCATCCGAGTTTAACAGGAGTGGGTACTGGAAGAACTCATGCGTCCTGGATAAATAGGGAGGGTCACGAGAGCTGAGAGAACATAAGAAAGCAATATATGGAGAGGGCTGTACAATAGCACATCGCAGGGCACTGGCCCTTTAGCCTGCGATGTGAAAAGCCTCATCACGCGGGATTCCAATTAATTTTGAGAGCTTTTACATTTCATTCAGAATCCAGGACAGACAGTTTTGTGATACTGGGGACCAGCCCATAATGTGAGACGCAGTAGGCCATTGAACTACATACAAGGCCTAATACACCAAGTAGCTCTGATTTTCAAGGAAAGACTTGAATCACCAGAGGATTCCCATCTGTGGCTGGCTTTGGAGCCAGTTTTTTTTCTGGTTGGCCCAGGGAAAGAGGTCATGGATGATTGTGAGGCAAAAAGTTCCAAGCAGCTGAACCTTTTGAAGTGGATGACCAAGGGAATAGATAGGTGCATTCATTTTGACGATCCATGCTGGAATGCAAGGGTGAAACTGAGATATTTTTTTTGATTGAATGATGTTTCCAATTATCAGACAACTATGTAATTACTGTATACATTGGCAGAGAAAGACACAGCCTGCCGATCAGAGGGTTGTGGAATATGGTAACCGATACCAATGTGCGATCATCTGCATAAAGAAAAGGAGGGTTTTCCAGAGCATTTGTAGAGGTATTTATATAGATGACGAACAGGACTACCCAAACAGAACAAGGCTGGTGTGAGGAACACGCCTGGATGAAATGACAATGAGGAATGGAGTTCTTGAAATACCACAGCAATCACTGGCCTTCCTTGGCACAAGGAAGTGCACGATCAAAGCGGGGGGTGGGAGTGGAAGATGTGGGGGTGGGGGGGGCAGTGGATAGATGTGTGGGGGGGAGTGCGAAGATGTGTGGGGGGTGGGCGTGGAAGATGTGTGGGGGGGAGTGGACAGTGTGGAGGGGGGGGGTTGTTGGAAGGAAAGTGAATATGTGTGTTGGAGTGGAAGCAGGATCGGGGTGGTGGGAGCGGAAGTGGCACGCGAGGTCGGGGGGGAGAGTGACGACTTGTGTGTGTGGCCGGGGGGGGGGGGGGCAGCAGGAGTAGGACGTGTCGCGTCGTTGGGGGTGGAGGGGCGAAGCCGGACGCTCCATGGGGGTGGGGGGGCGGAAGTTGGATGCATGGTGGCATGAGGGGCAGCGAAAAGTTATGATGTGAATTTGGGGGGAAAAAGCAAGCTGTTATGCACAGTTGGAAGAGGGGTGATGGAGACGCACAGTTGAAGGAGGGGTGTGAGACGCACGGTTGAAGGAGGGGTGTGAGATGCACATCCGGTCTCTGTGGGATGTGGCAACAGGTGGGTGGGATGCACAGCAAGATGGGATTGGGTAGGGGCGGGTGACGCACAGTGGGGTACAGACTGGGTTGAGATAATGGTCTGTGCTGGCATTCTCTTACTCTGGACTTTTTCATGATCCTCATTTTGATCCACCAGATGCCATCATGATGGGCTGTTAAATGAAGGGTTATTCAAAGCATGGAAAGAAAGTGTGTTGTCAAGTCGGAAAGACAGTCCATTTTGGGAGCCGATGTTTGCAATGATCGACAGGTTTGGGAAAGAAAATTGTGTGGATGAAGAAAGAAGAGATCAAGATGAAAGAAGCGGACATGTGGGGTGATCCTGAATTGGAGAGATCTGGAAAATGAAGCATTTAAAAAACGTCATTTAAAGCTTTTTAAAGAAACAAATACTAATCGTTCAAATTGTGTATTGAGAATGAAAGGCATAAAGAATGAGCAAAGAAGGAAATAAACAGGCAGAGAATGAGTTGTTTTTTTCTCTTGAGTTAAAAATTTTTATTTCTATTTTTTGAACAAAGAGGGGGAATGTACAAAGTTGGAGAAAGAGAGGAAGATGCAGCATAAAAATAAAACATCATGATGCTCTGAGTCTGATGAGGGCAAGTTTACCTACCTGAGGGCCTATGAGTTCGGCCTCGACACCCTGAACACCAAGTAACAATACACACCAAACAAGGCATGGTGTAAACATGGCATTGGGTTTAAAACCAACAAACACAGGCATGAACAATAACAGAAGGCATAAACTTTGGTGCGGAAATATTAGCTTTTGATAAGCTTACAGAGGGCGGGTTAAAACGCAAAGTTCACCACGCTCCAGACCCGGAACAGAAGTTTTTATTTTTAAAATTTTTTATATATATAATAAGGGAGACGTGAGACTTCGCAAATTTATGGATTTCCACGTTTTTTCACTCTGGATTGCTTTAATATAATTTCCCAAAGGTATTCTGATTTATACCTTGCTGACTGTCATCACTAGCAGGAAGTGTTTCAAGGTTTACTGAATTAGAACCCTTATCTGGTATTATAAGTTGCTGCTTGGTATTTTGTTTCTTGCAAGAGTCCTTTTTGATGATTTCTTGCTGCTTCTGTCTTCTGTCACACCCCAATACCCCCACATCTCAAAAAAATAAAAATCCCACCAACCATTATGGGGTAATGTACGCAACGTGGTTTGAGCGCCCCCCCCCCCCCCCCCCCCCCCCCCCCCCCCCCCGCGCGGCTGCCCCCCGGCATTATGTTAAGAATACAATAGTCTGTGCATGCATTTCAAGTTCGCTTGTTACTGAATCTCCCTTCCACTTCTTCCTGTTGGTTGTGCATGCTAGGTATTTGGGTGATCAAGCACTACTGTATCTCCACTTATTTTTAGTTCGTACATTGTTGTTGTAAGATATGTGTGGTAAACATGGATCATCATCCCAAATCTGTGGATCTTCCTCCGAGAATAGAGCTTCAAAATTCAATTTTCTGGGTCAGACGAAGCAGTGGGTCGGTCAGCACTTCCACATGACTGTGTACTCGTATAAGCTATTGTGTGTAAGTTCTGCTGGAATTGCTTCAATTTACGATGACATCAACAGCCAGAATGCTAAAAACTCCGCCATGCTCATGGTTTTGACTTTTTAACTCCGTATGTCTGAAATAATTATTCAAACAAAACAAGAGTCCTTCTCTTACCTCGTGTCCTCGACGTATCTTCCATTAAAATCAAAGCAGAATTTCCAAATTTTCATGACGGTCGTTCATCATCATTTCTGTAATGACCAATGGCTGCTGTTTACATCAATGTGGGAGCGTGCTGCACTGCTGATGCAGTTCCCCTGCTTCCAGTAGCGAGTACTTGATTTTACCGACCTCGGAAAGGATAACAGGTGAGTCAACCCACCGTTGTTTTTTGTCGAAAGCATGACAGGAGCTCGAACCCAGGATCCTAACATCTTAGCCAGCACCTTACCGTAAGCCAACACAGAGTTTTATCAGTCACCCTTTAAATGATGGTTCATATGGACTGTTTAATATGAAACATTTAACACATATTGAAATAATCTTTTTTTGCACTTGTTGAATTTTGTTTCTTCAATCTCCCCACTGGCATTGTCTGCAAATTTAAGTGTAACATAATACTCGAAAATGGGCCTTTGACTTGAGCTGTGTTTGTGGCTTCTATTCCGTGTGGATGACAAAGGCAGCGGCTTGCATAGCAGTGTATCAGATGTTTTATATTTTTTGCGTATGATCCTTTTCTTTGTGACCTCTCTTATCCATCCATTCATCCAACATCGGGACCCATACTCTGTGCAGAGCGTTGGTGCTACCTAAGCAGTCTCCTGGGCTATTGGGCACAATCCTGGACAGTCACCACTCCGACATGATAGCAGACAAGCTGGTACTCATTTTGCTTGAGCCTTGGAAGGATGACAGGCCTGCAGTTCAACCCCACCTGTGTATTAATTCAAACAGCCAGTGTGGATTTGAACTTCAGAACCTGGATTCCAAGCCCACCACTCTTGCCATTAAGCCAACACCAAACATACCTCTCATGATGTTGTGCGAAATGTCTTCTAGAGGCGTAAACTTGCATCATATGGCAATAGTTCCTTCCCATAGTGGATGTTAGAATAAGCATGAGATAATTTAACTTGTGATCGCAAGATATGCGTTTTGTGTGTAGACAAGCTTGGTGTCTTCTATCCCCCCTCCCCCCGCGCCCCCTTCGCACACCCCCCGCTCCCGGATGCTTGTGTCGAAAAACAACCATTACTTGACATTCTTGTTAATGTAAAGTTCCTCTCGTAAAGTTCTGACATGGCATAGCACAGTTCAGGTGGGGAATGCTGCCATGTATGCAGAAAGAGTGTTATACATCCTGGATGAAGGTCGGAAAGATTGCCATGCCCACACAGGACTGAGGTGACAAGCGGCCAAGAACACCTGAGAGGGAGGGCGTAGTGGCATCCACAAATGCAAGTGAGAGCGAGGCTATCAAAGGGGTGATGTGGACAGAGAAAAGCCCTTGGAGATACCTCGCAGAGGAAGCTGCACGTGGACAGCAAGAGGGTTTTCTCCATGGAACGAGCATTGCTGCCCTAAACCCAGCTATGCCCCCACTGCCGGTGTTTCATCTCCCTAAGTGCCGTTCGTGTCCACAGCATTGGACACAGCTACTGCACGGCTGTGTCTCCTCCTGGACAAAGACCTACGTCCCATTGAGGGCAGTCCTGCGGTATTTCAGTCTTGTCCATTCTCCTTTGTCTATTTACTTGAGGTGTGAATTGGGTCCGTTTAAGGGATTAAGGATATGCGGTTTGTTCGTTGACTCAGGTGATGAGGGTCTCCGCCTTCAAACGATTAAGGATATGCGTTGTTCGTTTGACTCGAGGCGTGTATTGGGTAGTGCGGCGTTTTTAAAAGTTGCATTGCTCTCTTCTTCTGTTTCCTATCTTGTTGTTATCAAAATACACATTATAAATACAACTTCGTCCTCTGGTGAATGAGTGTCTTGATCGATAGTAGAGGAGTTATAACGTCCATAAAAAACGAATTGGGTTTAGGGCGATTTGTGCCCAGTATAAGGCTGTGCCTGTGTCCGAACAACCACGCGCGGGGTCACCACTTTGCCTCTACAAGACGTACGCACAACCATTAGCATGTCACACTCATCCACTCTTGCGGTGGGTGTTCCATTGAAGGTTGGTAACGTGGCAAACAGGGCCCAAACACGGCTCAGAGGTGCCAGAATCAATTGGCGCCGGTACTCCCGCTTTGACGCGGTTCGTGGGATTCAGATCAGGCAACTGGGCCGGCTTGATTACAACAATATGCTATATTTTTTTTTTAATTGATTGACCTCGCCCGGAAATAAATGCAAGATGTTGACATCTTGATTTAAAATAATTTAATCACTGTGGATTTGTTTGAAATGTTGCGTTAATGTTTAAAGGATATTGGACGAGCATTCTCGAGGCTCGCGGGTTCAAAATCAAGCTGAAGAAAACAATATTAAGGATTTTGATTCAAAGCTTCGAGAACACTCAATTCCGAGAGAATTACATCTTGCTAAAATTGTTTAAATTTTAAAACCCAGTGGCTCATTGAGACCATTTTGGGAATGCCTACCCCACTCACCTCCATGAAAGAGGAGACATTACAACACAAAAAAAGTTGTTTTACTAGGCCTCCCAGGTAACAAACTAGTTGTTATAGAAGCCCTCATTGCTGCCTCCCGACCTCCTTCAGACTTCAAAAACGAATGCAGAATTAAGAAATGAATCGATATTTTGGACGCAAGCCAACTTGTGTGTTACATTTTTTGGCTAATGTCATGCATCCCACGAATTACCAAAAACCCGCCCAAATAACTCACCAATTTTCTCATTCTCCTTGAATCCTGTAAGGCGCACCACTAGCACGCAGACTTTTAGGGGATGTTTAGGGATCGACGGATACTCTTCCATCCAATGACTCAATGCCATTCAAGACAGCTCAAAAGGTGAGTGTGTTACCTAATGAGCTACTCTGTGTGTATGCTTATGAAAATGAAACTTCTTTATTTTAAGGAGGAAGAGTGGAGTTGAATGTATTTCCTGCTAAATGCAATATTGTCCTTCAACTTAATGGTTGTTTCAGCGTCTACTTGGGATTTCTAACTTCCCCATATTAAGTGCTTTGTTAGCAGGCAAGTCGTTTGTACTACCTGTACACTTGCTGGATAGAATGCTTGTGAAAAAATTTTTTCCATTCTGGCTATTAAAAACAAAATCAATCTGAGGATCCGATTTGAATTTTCATTTCTTTTCTGTGCAGTTTTCATAATCAAAAGTATCTCGTTACGACCAATGCGCCTTGTGGCACTACTGAAGCTGTGGTAACTGATGACCTCTGCCGGTTCTTCCTCTACATAAACGTAGCTTGTGTTTCTTAAAATCTCACAATTTAAGGATAAATGACATACAGAGTATTTTTATCTTCTATCTATAATCATTACTAAAATGTGCACATTTTGTAATTGTCTGGCCACGATTGCCATCGGTCATTACTTAAACAATCTCAGCCAAACTTGCAGAGGAGTCTAGGGGTCCACACAAGTGGAGGTTGTGTAGCAACTTTCATTTGTCTCCCCCCCCCCCCCCAAGGGTAATTTTCCGCTTGGACAAAATGCCGTGTTAAGGGGCATAAACACGCATTATTGTCGTGTGTTCCTGGGGCATCACCTACCGCGGCAAAGTAAAAAATATAAACTAAATCACATTCTTCTCCGCCAAAGAATTGAATGTTGATCATTTGCTCAATAAATAAACTGAAAAAAGTACCATTGGTTTTGTGTGCTATTTGTTTAATTCAAGGTTCTCCTTTCTGTTTATTAGGACTTGGATGAAGATCTGATCACATTTTGGTAAATTTATGCAGAAAATGCAGAAATTTTAAGGGTTACAAATATTTTCATACGGCAAAGCTTAAAACGCCAATGCAGCACACCAGCGCACACATGCTATTAAGCTCCATTACATATAAGCAGAGTACCCACCCTACGCGGCAATCTTGTTTCAAGCATTTCAACTCATGTTTTTCGAGCCACCCTTCATTTAGGCAGTGTATAATACACAACAGGACTGCTGCCCCCAATCGCTCCCAAAAATAAGAAAATAGCTCAGGTTACGTATATGAGGCAAAAACATGCATAAAAACTTATGTGCATTATATACACATCGTGGTTTTATTAGCTTGGATAAATTCCAATTGCAACCAACCTCCTTCCAAAGGAAGAAAATGTGGATTGGCGGAATTTTTTTTAAGGAAACTTCAGGATGTCTTGGATATCCCTGAAAGTTTCAGCTTTTACTTAGGTTAAAATCCTCTCAGAGGTGCTGAAAAATATATAGGGTGAGTTGAAAAGTATCTACATTGATTTTATTTTAAAACTGTGTTTGTGTTGAACTACATTGCTTATTGTACTTGCATGTACAAGCACGACTGTCTGCGCAATTGAAGCAGTTCACACTTTGAGCAGTCAGTAGTTTGTGTTGTCGTGAGGGAGTTTACATATGACGCTCACTGTCGCGTTTTCGCACCAAAGAAGAGCAGTGTGCAAGTAATACAATTTTTTGTGCGGCTGATGTTGGTGTATCAGGGCAGAAATCCATCATACTTTCCAGCACATTATCGGGAACAGTGCTTTACCACAGTGGAGTGTGTGTATGATTGGATTAACCATGTTCAAAAATGGTCGCACAAGTGTCACTTGAAGATGAACGATACTGGACGCCCCTCCACATCCACAACAGAAGAAAACATTGAACGAATCTGCTCCATGATTCTGGATTAACCGGACGGTCGACTCTGTGACGAAAGTGGCACACAATCTGAACATCAGTCATCGGTTCTACACGTTAAGAATCAAACAACTGGCATGGCCTTTCATAAAGTTTCTGTTCAAGATGGGTTCCAAAACAACTCACAGAAGAGCACAAGTGCAACCAGTGTGACAATCTGCCAAAGCCTTTTCGAACCGCTTTCCTGCATGAAGGAATACGTTTTTTTTAAACTCATCTGGCACTGGAGACGAGATGTGGATCCACCATTACGACACAGAGAGAAAAACGCCAGGAGTATTGAGTGGACAGATCCGACAATCACCAACCAAAAATAACGTTCAAAAATGACGCATCGGCTAGAAAAAGTGATGCTCACAACTTTTTCTGGGACTCACAAGGCCCAATTTTGGAACGCTTCAGCAAAGAAGTGGGGGGGGGGGGGTGGTGGGGGTCACAACGGTAACAGTGTCCGTTATTGCTGAATTGCTCCGCGGACAGTTGAAACCAGCTTATTTGATGGAAATGCCGAGGGCGCTGTTCAAAAGGTGATTGCATTGTTTGCATGACAAATGCCCGTCCACACAACTGCCGCCCCTCCTTGGAAACCCCTCCGGCATTTAACTTTTGAGGTGGAGGAGGCTCTTGTGAGCCAACAGCCATCCATATCTAGTGCCCAAACTGTCTCTGCGGACGTCCTACTGCCAGTTGGCTTACTATTTTTAGGAGCGTTGGTGGCAGATTTGCACCTCCGGCCTCCGTAAGCACTTCCATTCCGCAAACCCACAAACCGCAAAAAATGAAAACCCACTCCGTGGGAAGTACTTCGTTGATGCTGCCTCTTCCGCAGGCGCAGCTCACTGCATGATGGGATTGGAGAAAAGCCTTTGGACCCCCATCCTTAATGATTAGGAGGAAAAGCATGGGGTCAAACTTCTATTGGGTCAATTGCGGTGGTGTTGTTTGGCGGGAGTGCGTGCTAAGGTGTCTTCTCACCAGACGGTGTCTCCTTGCGAATTAGCCTGAGCAGTCCCTTCGGGGTGGTACTGGAATGTCCTATCTCTAGAGAGATGATTCACCTGTCTGCTGGTTATCATCTGAGCTTCCAGCAGTTTGAAACATTGGTATTTGCAGCACTCTGAAGTTCGGAGACCGATAGTGTGAGATCATGGGGGGTGCGTTCACCTACATTGGTCTTGGTTCTACTCTGAATGGTTATCATGCCCAAGGATTTGCTGTACGCTGTGTACAGTTAAGCTGACTCCAATGATAATTGAGTAAACACCGGTTTCAATGAGCGGATTGAGACTAAGGGATTGTCACTCCTTTGGTGCCGTTTCCCAGGTCTCTCTGTATAATGCTCTGACTGACAGGCGAGTGATTCTCACCCTGAAGGACGCATTCTATGCCACGGCTTCGAGTCTGTTGGTTGAATCAGTGCCCCAGGCGAGATACTCTTCCAAGTCTTGGGGGATTTTCAATGCATCGACTGGCACTGAGAGGGATGGTTATGAGAATATGTGGTTTGATCCCCATGGATCTGGAAACTGTTGAACCAGAATAGCCTAGTTCTGACTTTGCAGAGAGTGTGGCATCTTAGGGGTGGCTGGTTCATGGCTTTCAGCAACCTACAGCTCATTGCTGGACATGGTATTCCAACGCTGGTGATGTAGCGAAGAAGATTGAGCATGTGCCTCATTGATGGTCACTGGAAGATGTCAGACAGCATGCAAGGGTCTACGCAGAAGGATGCTCATTTCCTTCAATTCCGGCCACAAGGCCCCTTGTTGGGTAAAGCAACTCTTGGGAAGTTTTGCAGCTTAAATCCAGGAGAATTGGTGCCATCCCAGCCGAGGCTGCATGTTGACAAGCCTCAAGGATGAGAGGGGAGCTGAGGAGTTTGGCAAACAGGCTGAGTGGGGGATTGGGGGGTCTGGATGCTGGAGAATCCTGAAGAGTTGTGGAGTGCTTTCAAGACCGATCATTCCTTGATGTTTGCCGGTGGATGTCTGGACTCACTGTACGGCAAAAGAGAGAATCTTTCTCTCTAGGGACACTGGATACCATTTGAACTAGAGTCGTTAGCGGCCAGGCTTATTGGCACGAGCTGAGCCGTTCAGATGAGTTGAAGCATAAAACTGCTACAGCGCTGAGGTGTGGACAAGGAAGCCTATTGCGAGGAATCTGTGAGGGGTAGAAGCATCACCTGGTTCAAGTGATTCTAGTCGACTTTACAGGGGAATTGTGCCATTGCATTCTCCCAAGCAAACATCCCCTCGGTGTATCTGCAGTGAGAGCGAGCGGTGTGGGCCTTGAAACGCGAGGAGTCAAAGTGAAGCCTGCTGGGCCGGTTTACTTTGGCTGTACCAGGCTGGACCCAATCTGTTCGAAAATTGGATGTCAGGGGTGATTACTCTCCCTATTGCCTGACCGCTCACAACATGTGTCCACTTTGTTGCTGGAAAACTGGCTCGGTGACGGTTGAAATGGGGAGAGCTCATGGGATCTGTGGCATACCATGCCGAACTTCCGGGGCTGGTGAATGCTGTCTCGTGTCGTTGCATGCAGTTCTGTGCCCTACCTGGAAACAGGCATCATCCCGACTTGACTGGAAGATGGGCCTTGTTGTCCCTCTCTGTGAAGGGAAGGGTGATCGCCAGGACTGCAACAACTACGAGGGGTGAGACGCTGCTCTCAGTGCCTGGAAGGTCTTTGTTCAAGTTAATTCTTGAAAGGGTTTGCACCATTGCTGAACATCAGAGCAGTTTAGGCTTTACACCAAAGAGTCAACAATTGACCGTAATCCTTTGCTCTTCGGTCCTCACCGAACACAGACAAAGAGTTTGGCAGGGGCTGCCTTGCAGAGCCTTGTTGACTCTGCTGTTTTGTTGGGTTTTTGCTGTCACAAAAGGGTTTTTGCTGTCACGAGGGTTGAGCAGAAGGTCGTCGAGGTAGCGAACGTGTCTCTGCTGGCCCTCTACAAGGAAGGAAAGAGCGACCCTGACCCTCCTCCATGGACCCCGGCTACTCACCACCCGAGCTCCGCCACAAACCTCGAGTCCCACACGTGCAACTGGGGATCAAACCAGTGACCATTGTCAGGTGCCGCAGCACGGAGTACCTCCTTTCTCCGACGGCCAGGTACCCATCCGAACTCTGACC
>CM068962.1:28616301-28638412 GCA_035128595.1 Eptatretus atami | reverse complement strand
TCTTGTCCAACTTTCAAAGGTCGAATAGTACATATATCAAGCAAGTAACAATTCTGAAAATGTTTCTTTATGGACCAAATTATCGTTAGTCATGCAAAATGGCAGCCATCTTCGAAAGATACAGCCACAATACATTGGGTTTTTTACGCCAAGAAAAAGAGTAAACCAAAGCAATGGTTTGTAACAAACACCAAAACACTTGAATAAATTGCAATAATTACCAGAATATAATATACATAGATATCTATGGGAAATAAATGGCTCCATCTTGGAAAATGGCAGGCCATCTTAGAAATATGGCGCATTTTGAAACCTTTAGTCAAATTTATATGTGAAGTACTTTAAAGGATGTTATGTTTCTATTAATGTGCAAGTTTATACTATTTTAATTAAAATACTCAAACTTTATCCTCTGCATTTTTCAATTTTCACGAGAGGCGATTTTTATTTGAGGGTAGTAGTGGTAAAAAATGCATTTTTTTTCAATTTTGCAATTCCTCCGGCAGAGCAGGCCTCGATTCTCTTTCCAAAAAGGTCTGAACTTGCAAAAAAAAAGTGGCCTGCAAAGTATATCTTTCCGTGACGGGTCATCTCAAATTTTGGTGCCCTGGATCCCAGACTATTCGCAAAAAGTATGAGAGCTATCACCAGCAACATGAACAAAATACAAATTCCTGCCGTGATGTAAAAAGGGACTTGCATCAGCTACGCAGCCAATTATGCTACCCCACAGCCTTGTACTGTATAGGAAAGAAGAATAAGAATAAGAATAAGATGACGATGAACAAGACGATGAAGAAGAAGACGATGAAGAAGAGACCAGGCCACATCCACAACCTAGCACCCTCACCGACTGCACAAAGTGTTAAATATTTGTCATTCCATGTCACATCAATACAATGTTTGACATCATTATCTCCAACTAATCTAGCACAGCTGTTGACCTGTGGGAGAGATCAGAGATTTTTGAGTGGGGGTGGGGGCGGTGGTAATTGCCCCTCCTGCCTTTGGTCAGGATGAGCAGTGGGTGGGCAGCAGAAAGAACCTCATCACGTGAATGCCCGGAAAGGTTTCCAAAATGCATCATATCCTTTGCCAATAATTTTGTCCTCACAAGTCTTTCGGTAAGGCAGACCTCAAAAAGATTCGCCAATTCCAATTTGTCCTGTATTGGTTCACGAGCGCCAGCCAGAGTGACCACTATATTCGTTATGTCTGTGTGTCTGTGTGTCTGTCTGTCCAGAGCATAACTCCGTGCACTTTGATCTGATCTTGATGAAACTTGGTTATGTGTTCGATATCAATGTCTAGTTGTGTTTTCCTGGATGAGGGCGTGCTACGCCCATTGTGGGCGGAGCCACGCCCCAAAAATAGCCATTTTTAGGGGGTAGTCGGATTTAAAATCTATCTTCTCCTCGGGAATTGACTGAATGGAATGGGTTCTTCGGTATTTGAATAGCAAAATGAATTATCTAAAACTTGTCGTTGCCCGATTTTTCATTTTCGTCCCAAGGTCAAAAACTTAGAAATTTGTGAATTTTGACATAAAAATCATACGACTGCCCAAACTTTGAGAGCTAGGATGACAATATTTTTTATGCATAATCTTATGCAATATCTTTTATGCAATATCTTGTAGGTCATTCCCCAGCTAAGGTCTTGAAACCATGTTGCTCTATCTCGAACACCTTGCCCGTGGCGCCCCCTTCAAGTTTGTTTTTACGCTGATTTCATCAAAGTATGGATAATAATCCGAAGAGTGCGAAATGCCATATAGCCAATATGACGTTATATTGTTCTGGAATGTTCCAGAGGAAGTTTTGCACCAAAGGTCATAATCCTTGACCTTTGAAGGCCAAATTTTTAAAGTTGTGGGAATCGAACCGGGTTTTCGACCTCTTCGACGAACTAACTCCAATAAGCTATAGCACGTATCCTGTTTCCTTATTTTATTGTCCACATTGTTTTGTGACCTTTAAAGGTTATGCAAAGGTCAAATTTTGAAAGTTGTTGAACGAAACCGGGTTTTCGACATTTTGCAGCTAATAACCTGTCACCCGTACCACATCATGTTGATCATTTTTATAACTTGGTCAAAAATTATCACATCGTCTCATCCTTGACTTCTGAAACAATCTACATCGTCAAATACCGCTCATGAACCATTGTCGTCTTCAGACTTGTCTAGTCAATTTTCACTGTGATAACACACCACATGTATCCTAGCAGCAAATGACGCTACCTGACAAGCCGACAGCTGACAGAGTTACGTGGGATCGTGATCGTGCTTTGCAGTATACTACCACTAATTGATCATTCTCAGTATCATGATATATTAAAACAATCTTACCATACGCAGGCATGATCACTTTCTAGGACCTTTTGGTGTGCAACAGTGACTGGAGCACTTCCGTTTTGATCGCAATTGTCTTGATCTATGTTCGATTGGTGCGTTTTACTTCGACTTGAGGCCTTGACTTCTTCTTGAATTTGCAACCTGCTATTTATCTTCCACCCTAAATCAATAAAGGGAAGGATAAGTTAGGTTTTTTTTCTTCTTTTTATGCCCTCAAAATAAATTCTGACCCCCCCCCCCCCCAGTTGCCCTTCTAACTCCCTGGCATCCCTGGGAGAGATGTATGTAACTAAAATTTGCCCCCCTCACGTAATGTATCTGATATGATGCAGATCACCAGTTTTGATCTTTTGTGAATTCTTGCGGTAATTGGGAGATGGAATGTCAGGTTCTATTTGAACTACAAAGATGATCTTTGCATCAAATGAAAGTGCTTTTTGAGACGGAAAAAAAAAATCGATTCTGAGAAGAGAAACATGTGAATTCAAAAAGGAAAAGGTTGTGCGACCCATGACCTACTACTATTCGACAGAACCTTCAACTTTAAAGGCCACGGCTGAGGGTCAGTGCACCGAAAGTGTACACGAAGCTACATGTCCACATAAAACATGTAAATGGGATTAAATATCGTAATTGAAGGACACAGTGGAATCATTAACATCCATATCCAAACGGACCATCTATTTATTATGTACACAGATATGGCAGAATTTTGACCTCCTCGATTCGTATGCAACATTGTCATGCAGTTTCAACTTTGTGCGTATGTAATAAATACATTTCACAGTTTCCTGTTGAGTATTAAATGTAGCGTCTCTGTTGGCAATGAAGCTGAATGAAAGATTGATGCACTCTGAGCCCATCAGGAATGGATCTCAGCTGAAACAGGTATTAACAGCTATTCTTCATGCCTTCAGGCTCAACAAAGTATGCAATTCCATTTTTCAGTGCCACAAACTGTCAAACGTTTCCTCAATCGCTCTTCATTCACCTCAAATTGTTGTTTTTCTGTCCAATTTCATTCCCTCCATTTTTTTAACTGTTTCAGTGCTGTTGTCCACAATTGTGGCCTCATGGGAAGGTGCAGTTGGCCACGATCGAGGCCCGCATCATTGTTCAACAATCTGAACGGTTTGTTCCCATTTAAGTGTTTGTTCCTATTCTTGCCTTATAAACAATAGACGCTTCATTCACTTTGTCATAAAAACAAACAAATAAACAAAAATGTTCATATTGCATACTGGTATTTCCAGCACTCAAACAGTTAACGGCCTCTCCTCCGGTCAAGCTTCCTCTACTCTCTCAGCCCTTTGACCCTCCCCAACTACTCCAGGAACAACTTATTGGTTAAACTCCCAACATCGAGGATGACTGCACTGCAAACCTCAACTCTTTCTTTCTTTCCTCCCACATGTGAAACCACATTCCTTAGGTGATTCAATCCCACTCTTCCCTCTACGATTTCAAGCACGTGGTACATTCCAATATCATATCATACCCCATCCCTATCAGCAATCTTTTTTACCTCTCATTATCCATACTTTCTGGTTTACATTTCCTCCCCTACACTTTTCCTACCTTACTGAGTCTATATGTGGCCCCAATGACACACACACACACACACACACACACACACACACACACACACACACACACACACACACACAAGACCGTGCTTCCCCATTGTCTCGGGTCGCTCACCTGCATTGATTTTTCATTTTTCATGCGTTTATATTTTCATTTACGGATACTTTCGACGGTTCTGTGATTTTTCCTGGTGTATCGGCTTCGATGTCTGTCGGAACACAAAATTACCGTACTTCCCCATTGTCTTGAGTACTCACCTGCGTTTTTTTTTCATTTATGGATGTTGTCCGCCGATTCTGGGAATTTTTCCGCTGTACCGGCTTCGACGTCCATCAGCAAGCAAAATTTCAGCTTTCTACATCACCCGGAGGTACCGATCTTTAATATCAGTCAGTGAGTGAGTCAGTGGTTAGAAAACTAAGATATATATATATAATATATATATATATATATATATTGCGGTTCTAGGAACCGCATACCTCCAAGGCAATGGCATTCAACATATAATGGTCCAAGACAGTTATTCCATTAATATATTGTTTAGATAGTCCCTTCCCTTTTGTCTAGTGGGTCAAATGGGATGTGCATTGCGGGGATCTCATAGCTAGGTTTGCTTACACCACTAAACTTCATTTCCATCTTCTTTTCTGCTTATCCTTGAGGTAAATCCAATTTGGGTCCTCAATGGAGGCCAAACATGCAGCACGTGCGCGGCTGGGGGAGGGGCATAGGAAGGCCGCGACGGCACCACACGAGTGCGGCACAGCGCAGAGCTCCCATCCTAAAGCGATCCCTTAACCCAACTTTTGCGGCAAGTTATACAGTATGCTCGGCAGCTTGAGATGATCGTCTCGAGCTTCCGATGATCTAGGATGAGATTGCTGGTTGCATTGAAAAGGCATACAAATGAATATCTCTTAAAGAGGCTGCACGGATGTTGTTTTTCACAACACAGAAGCAAATGGCCCAATATCGGCGAGAGTGTGGCTGGCAGCTTGGTACCAATAGCTACAATGTCAGAGGCCGATAATAGAAAAACAACAATGTCAGAGGCCGATAATAGAAAAACAACAACCACGCCATGATGAATGGGACATAAGTGTGCAAGATACGGGCGGTGCGTTCTGTTCGACCCATTTCTGGATTTAATTAGACCAGCATCCCCTTTTCCCTCCAAACCCCATCTAATTATTATATCCGATCGTTCCCCTCAAATCCCGACACAGATCGGTGTTTGCCCCATGCACACGATAGCAGAATCGGGCGAATGCAAGCGCTGACCACGTGGGCCATGGCGGATCCACGCTTACTGTGCGGAACGTGCTCGAAGGCAGACACGTGCGCCGCTAGCGACACTTTATTATTGTGCAGAGCAGGGCACGAATGGACACATCTTACCGTCTGTGCATGGGTTTGTCAAAACATCTTACCTTCTCGCCTCTACGGCCAGCGAAGCTGCGATCGGGCAGAGGCATGCTGTACAGCTTGGGCCACGTGGCGCATCACGGAGCAGGCACATTGATCAGCGCTAGCCGTGGGTGCCTGGGCGGGCATGTGGGACCGACGCCACCCTCGCCGGTCGTCGGGGCACGGTCCGGGAATTCGTGCAAGGCAATTCATGTCGCGGAGTTCGGAGCGAGACGATTCCAGTGCGTGGGGCCATCTTGCCGGAAGTGGAGTGAAGCGCTCCGCCAGCGGCGGTGGGTGTCGGGAGGGCGAGCCGCGTGGGGGGGGGGGGGCGGGGCCAAAGCGGCCAATTGGGTGACAAACGCATCGCTTCAGGGTGCCCCCGCGCCCCGCGCAGTGGGGCCGATAAAGGTGAGCGCGGCGGGGCCGTTCGTTCTTCTTCCCTTCTTCGTCTCCCGTACGCACTGGACTTCGTCATTCCCTGGACTCCGCGCCTCCCTGTCGTCATCACCTGGACTCCACCTCCTGTCATCATCGCCTGGACTCCGCCCTCCCAACTCAAGTCCCTCCTTCACGCGGATGTCGCGTCCGTTCTCCGGACCGACGCTAATTGCACGAAGCCCCACAAGCGAGAGACGACACGCCAGCTATCAGGGAGGTATCGCACCATAGGGCATCTCCCCCCCAACGTATTGGTGGCGTGTTCGGGCAATCGTGCAGGTACCGAGGACACTGTAGCCTCAACTCCTCTCCTTTCTCACTTCAATAACTCTCATCGGGTGTGTGTGTGTGTGTGCGTGCCGTGCGTGCGTGTGTGCTGTTCTGGCGCCTCTCCACATAACTGAGAATGCAAGAAGATTATAATTATTATTTCACGTTAAGTCTGCTCTGTGTCCGCTTTTGTAGTTGCTTGTATATTGCCGCACCTCTCACATTTCTTTCTTTCCTTGCATAACTCACCCCAATAAAACTATTCCCTGTGCCACATACCTTTCCTCGCCTGCTTGTAAATAAATTATTATTAGAAATGTTACCAGCTCGTTTTTGTCTGTTCCTTCATTGATCCAATATGGTCCGAATCCTAGCTTAGCCAGGCTTTATTCCCAACGATCCGTTCCTTTTAGCCGGAACGTCCTTGGCAGTGTCGCTCGGCTGCATCCAATCTGGTAAAGTGATCTGGTTCGGACAAGGCGTACCGAGGGCGTGTTCCCCGGGAATTAAATCATGTGATTAATTAGGAAACCCGGTTAACCCATAGACGGGAGGACCCTCGGTCACGCGGTTGAGTTATTGGCGTCCACGGTCGGTTAGCGACCTGCTGCATCACGGAATTATCCGTGTGCGACGGCCTACAATTCCGGGGAGTCTGGTGGGAGGCGAGATAGCTTCCCCTCCCCGAGTGGCCCTCTCACCCGACCCTCGGCCCGCAACAATATATATAATTGACCCCTCCCACACTCCTCAAGCCGAAGAAGCTGCATAAAGCAACCCAAGAAGGCCAACACAAGGTAAGCGCTTTGCTGTTTCAAACCCTTCCCAGAGTTCCTCCACAAGTCCACAGCTATAAAGATGTTCACACATAGAACACACATGAGAATCCCAATGCTACACACCCCTCAGCTGCCGGTTTATTCGCTTATTGGCGAATAATCAGCAATAGCGCAGACAGCAATGCATACCAATGAAGCTCTCAAGCATGTACCACGTGCAAATGTCAAAAGCAGTCAATATATAAATAAAGAAGGACCCACCCACATCTCTCACCTGTGAATGGAGGGAATAGCCAATCAGCTATCACCTAATCAACTAAACCCAAGTGGCTAGGATTGTATAAATAATTGACACCTCCCACACTCCTCCAGCCAAAGAAGCTGCATAAAGCACTGATCAGCGATCATATGACCGATCGCCAATTGCTACTCGCTAGCAAAGCCAGCCATTCCTTATCAACCATTTCGTTTGAGTGCTTGCTTGAGTCCTTAAGCCACTTTCCCTACTCACCTGCATTTGGCCCCGCGTTGTCGTGCAAGAGGTCCCTCGCTCGCTTAAAATGTGCAAATATTATTTCGACATTTCCCTTTTTGTACGATCTTCTTTCACGATACGACCCGTCACTTCGACATAGATAGAGAGATATAAAAAAATGTTACGTTTCGTTTTTTAAAGTTTCTTCAACCTTTGCGTCGGAGTGCTTGCTTGGAGCGCTCTTCAAGCTTCAAACTCACAGGCAGGGTGCTTCATCAATGTGTGCGCCATCTCTCGGATGGACGTTAAACTGGACGTCACATCTGCCGGAATCCATCGCCTCCCCCCATCCCTCCTCATTTCCCCCTCTCCTCACCCTCCTATCCCCTCTTTCACTCCTTTCCCTCACACCCTCACCCCTTCTTCCCCTCCCCTTCTGTTAAGGACTGATGGTTTAGTTTTGAATTTCCCAGAGTGTAGTATGTACGAATCAGATTTGGAGTGAGCCGACCGGAGGGTTGCAAATGTCACTGCATGTGTGAGCATGCATGCACGCAGGCTTTGCCAGGTCGATAACGTGGGTTTTAAATGCTCCCGTCTGGTTTTTATAAGAACCAGTGGTATAAAGAAAAGTTGCTGTTTGGGTGCATTGTATCGCCTTCCCTTACCTCCCCCAAGCTGCCTTCCCTTCCCACCCTTCATGCAGACTTCCCTCCCATCCCTCACACTTACCTCCTCCCAAACCCCCTCACTTCTCCACCCTCATTGACATCTCTGGGCGTCTCCGCATACTGTTTTAAACATACCCATTTCGTTCAATCCTGTACTCCACCCCACAAGTCCCCGAGTTACCAATGCAAATCGAGAGCCTTCCCCTCATTTCCTCTTACCAAATGCAAGTCCAGAACCCTCCTCTCATGCTTACCTCCTCTCCTACCCCTCCTGGAGGTAATGATGTTTGGTGAGGTGTTACTTTTCCACCTCCACCATTCGAGCTCTCCCTTCCAAACCCCTCCTAAGCTACCACCCATCCTCACTCCACTCCCCTTTTAATACTCCCGTCAATGAAGTGATGGGTTGCATTGCTCGTATATAACTATATATATATATATATATATATATATATATATATATATATATATATATATATATATATATATCAATAGGCCGGCATGAAAACGCTCATCGGAAAAGAAAAAAATTAAGGAAAAGTCACTTCAAATTAATCCAAACCTACGGGAGAATTATAATTTTTCAAACAAAACAACAAAAAAAATTGACCCAGGTGGTGTATAAGCAAAAGACAGTTGCCTCGATGGCTCGAATATTTTTTTCTTTGTCAAGAACATGTCACCTTCGTTTTTGAGCTCTTTCAACCAGCGCGAGAATAAAAAGTTCTTTTTAGATCCTCGTGGAGATCTCTAAGTCTTACTCACGTTGTTGTTCTTCATCTTCTTGTGGACTTTTTTGTTTCACAGCCTACAGTTTTCATCGAAACTTCCTGAAACTTGGCTATATATGTTAAAATCCTGCGCAGACAGTAACCATCTTGGATTTTGAAAATTCCTCCTAGAAAAAAAAAAAGTTATGACGTCAAAATATCTCCGCTAATGGAAATCACCTAAAAAAATTATCTCCGAATAGGCAAGCTTTTTGATTCTGTTTGTGGAATCGACAGGGCATTAGCAGAGATGAATTACCGCACTATATGTACATCACTATGACGTCTATCAATTTTTATGACGTCATTCCTATTTTTTGTTTCACAACCCAGAGTTTTCTCGGATCTTCGTGAAACTTGCCATGTATATGCAGAAAGCCCACGCGCAGGCAGTAACTCTCTCGATTTTGGAAATTCTTCCTAGAAAAAAAAGTTGACGTCATAATATCGCCGCTATGAAATCGCTATCCATTATCTCCGAAACTAGGCAAGCGTTTGAATTTTTTTGCGGGGATCAACCGGGCATTAGCACAGATAATAATTTATCGCAAACCTGATACATCACAATGACGTATATTCGTTTTTATGACGTCATCATTAAGAGGACGAGGATCTTAGCTCATTCGAGCTTGTTTTTAATGGTATTTTAACTACGGCCTTCTACCAGACAAGAGGAACATAAATTTAACCAAACTTGTTCTTACAGTTTCTCTTGCAAACCATGGAAACGTTTCACAATCGCTCCGGGCTGAGGAGACAAAGCAAGAAACTTGTTTTTCACATCAGAGATCTGCACGAAATGAGGTCTCAGTAAATGATCCGCACCAATAATAACAGAGGACTTCCTCATAATATTCGGTTACCAGGGTGAGTCCCATACATCGTATTATCATCATCGTCATCGAACTGGATACAAATAAATAACAATGACTCACAAATATTTTTGGCCGATATCGTCATCTTCTTCTTCAACATTAGCAGACGTGACCATTCTTTCAACCGGGACTGAAATCACCACAGAGAGATTGTGTGACGTAAAAGACCAAGGGGAAAAGTATAAATAGATCAAGAAACGTAGACGGGGTCGTATATTTACTTCCGGGAAAAAAAAATAATTCTTTCCAGTTAATGAATGTTTCTTCAAGCAACGTTGAGAAAAAAATTATACCCGGATCTACACACGTCAAGTATGTCGACATTTTACAAATTATACTCTTAAATTCGGTCAAACCCCGTCATGGTGCGAAAATGGACAAAAGAGGAAAATGTCGCATGAGCTTGACGATACACCTCCAAAAGAAGCTTCATTGTACGGTGACACTGTGAGGCGTGGACAAGCTGAGAAAATGTGCAAAAAAATAGAACGACACTCGAGAGAGAGTGCATACCTCTGCCAGGCTGAACAGTTTACGTTTTGTCTCCCCTTCAGTTGAGTTAGCTAGCTTTCGCGTGCAGCATGTGGTTGCATCATTACTGGGAGCGTGGCTGTGCCACTGATGCAGTGCCCTCAATGACCGGAAAGCTGGTTCTCATTTCGCCGACCTCAGAAGGATGACAGGCTATCAACCCCACCTGGTGTTAATTCAACGGCTAACAGGAGCTCGAACTCAAGAACCCTAATATCTTAAGCCAGCCGCCTTAACCGTTAAACCAACAACAGGATTTGTATCCCACTGATTGGCCAGATCTACATCTGGACCTGAACCAAGCTCGAATCTGCTTGTTCTTGTTGTTGTGTTGGATTAAAGTGATTGTTCACATACAATACACTTGTCACCCACCAAACTCGTCCACAACGTTTTGAGATATCATGCTCTCCGTGGTTTTTGGTCCCATCTCTCAATGGTGAAGAATCTTTTTTTTTAAATCCTCATAACCGGATCTTCACCAAAATCTAATCGATTCGTCCTTGTCGTATTGTTGTGGGCCGGGGTTCAGCGGCGATAAACGACCACCAGGTGGAGCAGTGGAGTCGTCTCCCACCGAGCACCCGGAATTTAGGTCGTGCCTCTCGGATAAGTCCGAGAGTTCATGGGTCCCTTAGAGGACCGTGGTCGCCAATACTTCGACGGCGTGGGGTAGGGTCCACTTGTCTAATTCCAATTTACCTAAGTACCCACGCCGTCCAACTACCGGGGAAACCACACCCTCGGCCGACCTTGTCCAAATCGAGTCGCTGTCACCGACTCGGATCCGGCGTAACCGAGCAGAAGTTACCAAAGCCACGCCGGACCAAATGAACAATTTATGGCACGAACGGCTTCACCAATTCTCAATACGCACCTTGCTAGGCCAATGGAGGAAAGCACAGAAAACGAGCTGGTACATTTAACACGGGGGATTTATTTTACAGTAATAATCGGGGAGGGGAGCACACAGAGCAGAGTTATCACGAATAAAAGAAATGTAATTTACAAGCAAAGGAAAGCACTTACACATTCTACTTACAGGATGGCGCCACACAACCACCACACACACGCACGCATGCACGCACGCACACACACACACACACACACACACACACACACACACAAGAAAATGGACCTCGTGGGTCTATCTCGGTCAAGCCGGGCCGGGGTACCTGTCCGCTTCGTGCGGCCACACCGACTCCGAAACCACCACGGTGGGACCCGAACCACGACCAGAAGTCCCCGACCCACGAACGAGGCCGCTCAACCACAACCACCACTGTCTCAGACCGCTCCAGCCACGACCAGCACCGTCTGCAGAACGCTCGTCGACAACCACAGACCGCGCCGCAATCTCCACGATCACCGTCTCTCAAACGCTGGTCCAGACAACCACACTCCTCCTCTTCAGGTGGGAGGGGCTTCTTCTCCTCACCACTCGCCTCCTGATTGGACGGTGGGTTGTCAGGCAACTCGTGGCGGCCTCCCGATTGGCTGGGGCGTGTGTGTGGTGCTCGCCCTCCGCTCATTGGCTGGAGGAAACGCTCTCTGCTCCTCCTCGGAGCGGAGCTTCCACCCGAGGCGACGAAGGCTCCGCCCACGTCCTCAGCCAAAAACACGTGCCTAATGGCGACCGGGTTGAGTGCAGGACGGCGCGCTGTTGTTGTCGTTGTTGTAGTTGCTGTAGCTGTTGTATAAAAACCTAACAAAAAAAAAACTCGTAGCGCACACACAAAATTCCCATTTGACAGAAAGAAGGATTCTAACTATAAACACATACTTATCGTAATAACTAAGCTTAGGGACTGCTGTCTGTTTGTGTGCACAAGGTTTCCAAATCCGCAACAATACATCCAACCTGTTCACAAAGTTTCAGCCGAATCCATCCACAACTTTTTGAAATATGCTCACAGACAGACATGGGTGATCTGGTCTCTTGGGTCTCCGACCCTCCCCAGCTTGAGGATGCCGACGTGTTCTTCCAGTAATTCCTACAGCCACAGGTAACTCTCCAAAAATCCAGACCGACTGCACACCTCAACTCCTTTGTTAAATCCTCTTTGCTATTTGTTGAACCACCTTCCACCAAAGGCTGTTGAATCCCACTGATCTTTCCTCCATGTCTTCATGCAGGCGGTGCACACCCCTGGCACCATCTTAGTCATCCCTACACCTGCACGCAATGTTTTCTACCCCCATTAACCCTCCCTAACTAACCCAGGCAACCCTCTTACGGGTTGGTTTCAACCTTCTCCCTCTCCTCTTTTTCGGTTGTTCATTCTCTTGCTAATTTCATCCAACTGTAGACCCACCATGTGTTCATGACCCTCCATCACCTTCGCTTTCGATGAGTCTCGATGTTTTGTGTAAAATAAGAAACTTCACACAATGTACCGGTGTATTACCTGTCCCATGTCACCTCAACGGCACGTCGTTGGCTTTCGATGTTCATTTCCACTCTTCCATCAACCTTAATTTTTGTAAATGAGGCATTTGATGGTTTCCAGTCTTGACACCCTCTGGCAGGGGTCGATGGTTAAACCACTTGCATTATTCTCAACGTACAGGTGAAAATCACAGGTAGTCTCCCCAATCTCGCCGGGGAAGGTGGAGGGAGAATTATTTTGTGTCCCTGACCTGACACTGAGTACCCCGAGCACATATGCCAGATTTGGTGGAGATTTGTCCACCTAATACCGAGAATTATGCCTGGTGTTGGCTTCATGGCTCGAGTGGTGGGCTTGGAATCCCAGGGTTCTGAATTCAAATCCCACTCAGCTGTTGAAGTAATACGAGGTGGGGTTGACAGCCTTGTTCATCCTTCCGAGGTCGGCAAAATGAGTACCAGCTTGCTGGGATGATGGAGCCATTTGAGTATCCTGCATCGGAGTGGTGACCCGTCCAGGATTGTGCCTGACATCCCAGGAGGAGACTACTTCGGTAGTGCTGACACTCTGCACAGAGTACGGATGGATGGCTACTGAGAAATGCCTTGTTACCTCCGCCAATGAAGGTGGACGGAGGTCATGTTTTCACCCCTGCATGTGTCTGTGAGCAGGATATCTAAAAAAGTTGTGGACGAGTTGTGACAAAACTTTGTTCAGTTGGTGGAGATATGCACTCTACCACGTGCCATTCTAGTTTAATTTCACTGCAGTCTGTAGTAGGATATAATTGATGAGCAACCTCTAAACTAGACCTGCATGTTGTTCTCAAGCTAAGTTAACGTTAATAATCATCATGAAGACTGAATTAAATGGCACCCATTTCAACAAGAAGTCGCACCCCACCCACCCCCTTTACAGGTACGAGTCATTGTGACGCCCCTTTACAGGTACGAGTCATTGTGACGCCCCTTTACAGGTACGGGTCCCACTTCATACAACGCCAGCTCCGCTTGAGTCAACGAACGCAGTCCGGGGCAGCCGTGAAACCTGGTGTGTCCATGCCCAAGGGCCATAAAGGTCATGCTCTGGGCTACAGCTCCGGATGCTGAAACCCGCCTGGAAGACCGTACCCTGCGGCGCAGCCTCCTGGCTCTGGGTCTGTTCCTCTGCAGCCTGGGTGCGGTGCTGGTGCTTTCGGAGCAGCCGCAAGTACCTGGAACTTTCTGTGCTGTGGGTGCTCTGCTATGTACGGCAGGTCTCGGGTGGAGCGCGTATTACTACTACTCTAAGGTCACATATAACTACCCTGATCGCTAAACTTGAACAACGTAATGACTCAAGGTGTGGATGGGATTTCTCGTTATCCCATAAAATTATGGAATCCTTAACGGACTTAAAAGAAAAATGTAATGTACAAAGTGGAAATCCAAACCGATGTGGAATAGAATCCACGATAAAAAAACCTAAGTTAATTGATGGTGGATCTATCCACTCAATTCATGGTTTCGGAGGGTTAAACGGACTTCCCATCCATCTGAAACGAGGCAGGGTTTACAACCACCTCTTTACAAAGTCGTCATTAAAAGTCACTTATTTAATCTGAAACTTATTTTGCAGGTAAACGTTCAACACTCCAAAATGAAAACTGGAAAATGACCGAAAGATTTCGACACGTCATCCTACTGTCTGATTTTCGAATAACTTTAAAGCTCTTTGAGCAAACAAACGTCCCTTGGTAATACTTGCTGGGGGGTACTGCATTATGGAGAATGTTCACATGGATGATTTGTAGTCTGCTGTTCCCTCTCCAGTGTGGGAGCTTCAGACCCCAGATCGTATACTACATTCGTGTGGGTTATTTGGACCACCCGCACAATGGCCAAATTACAAACCCCTTTCATTGATGGGGAAATCACATCTTTGATTCACCTTGTCACATTAGTAGCTTAGCTAAATCCATTGATGACAACAGCAGACTCAAGAGGTGGGCCTCACTAATGGTCAATAAATGGACCTCCTTCCCAGCAGTCAATCAGGGTAGGAAATTGACAGATATCCCTCAATGACCGGTGCTGACAGATGGGTCCTCCGGCTTAATATGACGGTGTATACCAGAGTATAAACTGTTACGGGTGACAATTTATAGCCGAGTCGAAATCCGCTCCGAGGCTGGATGGCTCAAAGGCAAGTGCACATCCAGGTAGTGGACAAAAGAAAATGGAAACGCCAATGTAGTCACTTAATAGGGCACTGGGCCACCACGTATGGCCTGTATGTGCCATGGAATAGAGTCTAGCAGCATCTGGAATTCTTCAGGAGGGATGCAGCGCCATTCTTCTATGAGAAAGTCAATAAACTCACACCTGTTCGATGGAGGTGGAAAACGCTGTCTCAGGCATTGTTCCAGAATATCCCATAAATGCTCGATTGGGTTCTGTTGACTGAGAAGGCCATGGCATATGGATAACATGAATGTCATGCTTTTCAAACTATTGGGTGACCACACATACTCTGTGGATGGGGGCATTGGGGGGTTTTAATGGCCAAAGCCCTTTTTCGAAAAAAAAAAAAAAAGGTTAAAAAACAAACAAACAAAAAACTTCAATGCAAATCAATGACAAGAGAAAGAGCAATGAGAGATTGCAGACCCTTGCCAGGACTTGCTTTGTGTGGTGTTTGTGTAGTTTTGTTTGGTGTATATTGTTTGGCGTTTGTGCACTGGTGTGTTACACAATTAATGACATAATTAGAACTGCCACTTTATAGCTGCTGGCAGTGATGACCGGGTACCAAGACGTCCCACTTTGATCGGACACCTGACCCTGACCCTGACCCATTGACGTTTTAAAAATTATTATTCAATTGAATTTAGAATGGGATTAAAATAAATTCAATTTAAATCAAATGGAAGACCAAATAGGTACAGTCCTGCATTGGAGTCATCAGAAGGAACCAGAAACAGGAAAAAGAAAAGATGAAGTCATCAGGAGAACCTGGAAAGGATTCACATTTCAGCTGCTACTCCTCTACCCTCAAACCCATCTAGGCACAGCCAAGTGAGCCTTAAAAAAAAAAATGGGAATAATAATTATGGCCACCAGACCACATGTCCTATCAAGTTGAAATTTAAAACAAGTATTCCCCTATCACTACGCGATCACAATTGTGAAGTTTCACATCGATTGATTAAGCGGTTCCAGAGAAAACATTATTTAATATTTTTCTAAAACGGGCATATGGCTGCCAAACCATGTCACATAAATTATTCCTTAACCTTGTACATGCATGCCTTGGGAAACATTTATGTGAAGTTTCCCCTCAATCTGTCCAGGAGAAGATTTTTATGTTTTAGGGTACATCCAATATGGCTGCCAAACCATGTGACCTAGGACGGCATGTGTGTGAACCTTTTGTTCCTCATGGATAGGCGGTCATATGTGTAAAGTTTTGCTCCATCTGTTCAGCCATTTCAAAGATTTCTGAAGGTTAAAAAATAAAAAAATAAAAAAACCAAAACAATATGGCTGTTGAATCACATGACGGCATGATATCAAAAAAAATGTTGTGAAACATTTTATCCCTCGATAACCCTCAAAAGTTTTCATTCTGATCGGACGTAGCTTTCTACATATGCAATTATGACGTTATGACGAGGGCATCTATGATGTCATAAACAAATCACACTCATTCCCCATGAGTACTTGCAGTGTGCCAAGTTTCAATTTTTTCCTTGGTGCGGTTTCAGAGATATAGAGGTCCAATTTTTTTCTGTTTTTCCAACATGGCTGCCACACCACATGACCTATGACGTCATAATTATCATTAAAAAACATTCTATGTGAGTATTCACACCAATGGTGAAAATCTTGTCTCAATCCGACAAGCGGTTGCGGAGAAAAACACGAAAGTTCTGTGCGGACAAACAAACAAACAAACAAACCCAAATGAAACACCCTCTCCTTCGGCGAGGGCAACAATAAATAAAAAAAACAAGAATCAGAAAATCAAACAAAATTCAATAAACAAAAATCAAAAATGAAACAATAAACCAGAAATTCCCCCAAAAAGGAATTCCCATATCTGCCCAAGATCCATTCATTCCCCCAAAAGAAATCCTCTGGCTCATGCTTGCCACAGGACAGTCTTGATGGAATTGACTATCTTCCAGGCCTGCTTCCATTTGCAGCAAGGCACTGGATGTGGACAGAGCCCACTGAACACAAAGACATCCCATCTGTTCATCACCACCAGGGCACATAGCTTTCAAGGAGGCCAGCCGCGAGCGAACAATCCTCCTCGGTGACAGGCAGTCCCACAGGACATGCCGGACCGTTTCATTCCCTGTGCATCAGGGTCAGGGACATTGGACAGACACGTTCAGCTTTCTCTGGAACTGAAACACCCGTGCCAGGAGACACTCATAGATGGCCTGCCACGCAACACCCTTCTGGTCGTTGGCGAGACAGGGAGCCAAAATGTTCTTCCTAATCTTTATCCCGGTACAGAGGACATCCTTGAAGGATATGCACCCCACGCAGCACCTCCCTGGGGCACAGGTGGTCCAGGATCTGCGACAACCACCAGCCGATTGGCTGGTGAACCCCTCGAACATCCAAAAATGACACCGGCCCGACCCAGAGAAAGGCTAAGAGAGTGGGAGGGACCATCCTTCCATCTGTGCGATGGACGACCCCAAGGGTCAGCTGACACGATTAACGCCATGATGCAGACGTACACATGCAAATGCAGACATGCATATAAACATGGGACAGGGGACACCCTTCTCACCCAAGGACGGGCTCATTTTAACAATGTCCATACTCCTACGTTCTGCTCGGGTATCCCCAGAAGAAGCTGAAGACCAACTTCTCTAGAGCCCGTCACAGTGCAAGAGGAAGTGTGGAGACTAGCTAAATTTAACAAAACAAAACAAACAACATCTACATTAAAATCTATTCCCATACTTTATGGAGGTACTCTGTTTCAATCGTATGTACTTTATAGATGTATACAGGTTCCAATCGTACATCCTTTATAGACATACTCTGTACTCGCATTCTCATAGACTCATAGTATGTACTTTATAGACGTACTCACATTCTAATTGTACGTACTTTTTCGAGGTACTTGGTTGAAAAAAGATAACGTGTAATACTGGCTACCACTAGGTGGCGTTTGTGGCCTACGTGAGCACATTATGTGTGGACAGACAGACAGACAGACAGACAGACAAACAAACAAACGGATCCAAATTCAATACCCTCTAGCAGGGTTAATAACTGAGGTCACCCTGACAATTTCAACTGCTTATGCCAAGTTCAAAAAATTTAGTGATTTATTTCCTTTTGACTTCTACTTTATTTCATATTTTTGTTCTTTTTTAAAGGGACATGGCATGTCATCATAATGTGCACGTCTCATTCAGCATGTGCAGGCAGCAGCGCGGGGCAGAGAGTCAGAACGGCGGATCAAGGCGAGGGCAGAACGGGCAGTGGCGGTTAAGAATGGGGAAGAGAAGGGAAAGACGACAACACTGGAATCCGGTGTTGAGAAGACCTCACGGTATGAATTGTGCTGGCTGCCCGGAGAAAGTGGTTTGTCAGGACATATCAGCAGCAAGCCATTTGCTGTAAAACGAGTAATCAGTAAATCCCTGGTCTGTCCTCGAAGTCTAAATGCTGAGCGTCAAGCAAGGAAGCCGCACGTACTTTTGTAGAATCTTTTTTATGACTTTGCCAGGGTCGGAATACGAACCGTTGACGTCCCAGACTCAGAGCAGACGCTCGAGCCATTATGCCATCAAGTATGACACCTCCACCAGGCTGAACAAAGTGAACAGTTTACGTTTTGTATCCCACTGATGGGTCGGATCTGCATCACCTTCAGCAAAATCCAATGGGCTTGTTCTTGTCACCCACCAAACTTTTCCACCAAGTTTTGTCAGAACCCGTCCACAACTTTTTGAAATGTCAAGCCATATATTATTTTTGGCCCCAACTCTCAATGGTGAAGAATCACTTAAATTAATGGACCAATCAACACAATTTGTGGAAATTTAATCTGGAATCTCAGCATCATTAATCAAGTGGGAAGATGGGAATGCCCAAGAGGCCATTTATGAAACTGTGGATTATCTTGTATTGAAATAATTTTACAATTTAAAGTTTTCAACAGGCAAAAAAAATTATACCCTTTTTGTCCTACTGTTAGGCCACACACTTAATGATCATTTGATAGATGTAACATTAACTGCAAAGTGTTGTACAAGTTGCAAAATAATTAACTTGCTCAATTGACTGCATACAAGGACTACAGGACCTTTGACATCACTTATTGATCATCTCAAGAACTCCTAATATTGAGCAATTAATAACTTTCCCTTTATCTGCCATTGTTCACAGCACAAGCAATGGACAAGTTTTAGAATTGTATTGTAAGGAGACTTCCAGAACATATTTCTACGAAAAAGAGATATTTTGTTTGTAAGATTGTGGTTTATTGGACTAGTAATGCCCACTCACTCCAGGAGCCAAATATGGTATCAATACCCCCTCCCCCAGACAGGCATCAGTGGTTAAACCACATGTACAGGTGAATATCACAGGTCATCTCCCCATCCTCACCACAAGGGTGAGGATGGTGGCACTTTGTGACCATTACCTGGCCGTGGGTACCCCGAGCACATGTGCAAAATTTGATGGAGGTCGATCAAGCCTTTTACGATTCTATAATTATCAGACATACATGCAGAGAATTGCCTTGCGGGGAAGCATCATTGTCTGAGGGCGAGACTGTGCCATTGATGGATGTGCTCACAGACAGACATGGGTGAAAACATAACCTTGGTCCACCTTCGATGGAGGAGGTTAAAGGTACAACCCAGTTGTTCTATTTCAATGGCGTCTGCCGGTATTGCCAGGAATTTGTAATTTGTTCATGGTGTCGGCGATAGCTTGCCAACTCTTCGGCGAAGGACACTGTTGGATCTTTAACTTCCACCAACAAATGCTGGCAGATGGGATGCCCAGTTTAATGTCCATCCAAGGAACGACACACACATCGATGAATCAATCACTCTGCATGTCAAACACCGAGACGACAGTTTGTAGCTGGGTCAGGATTGAAACCCAGGCTGGACATCTTCGAGGCGAGTGTGCATACCTCTAGACCATCCTATCAACCCATTTTATATCGTAGGATGAATGCAAAGTCACAGAAAAGGAGACTGATGGTGTCAGATGAAGGTCTGATTGTAAGCTGAGTTGTTTGTGGTGAAACACGGTATAAATGTTGGCCTGTTTGATGATAAACAAACTTAGCAATGTGAGTGACTCTTTTGAACTGTTATTTGCTGGATTGCTGTGAAATATAGCATTTGTCATATTATGGAATGTGCTGTGTTCTCTCATCCGACCCTCCGAACCAACAGGTCCCCTGTGCTTGACCATGCGGAGGATTCTTGCCCCCCTTCTCCTCAATGCCAAACACATCCTGCCCCCACTGCCAGCATGCACAGCCTGAATGATGACGCACTTCCGTGCAGTGAATCAGAGAGTTCAAATCACACGTTCTCTTCACGGCGGAACCAACTGGAAGAGACAAACTATGGTGTGTCCTTACAGTGCGGGGACAAGGCCATACCTTCTGAGAAGGATCTACAGAAGCTGGATGATTGAGGACTGCAGTGATGATTTGAGTGCAATCAACAATTGGCTTTAAAACTAGTGGTATTAGTGCTGGAGTTTTGCAAACACTGCAATTTGATTCCTCCTTTTACTTCGTTATTCAATGCTCTATTAAGTTGGGTCAGCGGCTCACAAGGATGTATTTATGGTCCAAGTCTTTCATAAATTGACTGGCTAGCCATGCCTGATGCTCAACTGGAGCTGTGTGTGTTTGTGTGTGTGTATGTTGTTACCTCCATATGTGGATTTCAGAAGGTGGAACGGAGTCCTCCCAGGACTCGAAGTAGCCACCTCTGTTTCGGTAAGGGATCATGATTCATGGACCAAGCCGTGAAGTTTTCTTGCTCTCAAAGTTTTGTTCCGAGGGTTACTTTTAAGATCGTCACTGAGCCCTGGACTCCCGGACTGCTTCAAACTGTAGTGTGTATGTGGTCTCGGCTGATGCAAGAGGCAAGAGGCAAGAGTGGGATTTATTATGGACAGGAACGGGTCATTAGTCCGCATTCACGAAGTCAAAAGCGGGATTAAGCTATTGGTCCCATACATGCATACATATGTGCATGTCTGCATTTTGGTATTCCCTTTTCTCTGGAACTGCTTGTCAGATTGACAAAACATCTTCACCATCGGTGCACTACTCATGTGAAATGTTTTAATGATAATCATGACGTCATAGGGAATGTGATGTGGCAGCCACGTTGGAAAAAAGGAGAAACGTTGGACCGCTGCATCTCCGAAACTGCTCCATGGAAAAAAAAATTGAAACGTGGCACCTGTCAAGTACTCCACATGGGGAATAAGTGTGATTTTCTTCATGATGTCATACGTGCCTTCGTTATGACATCATAATTGCAGACATAGAAGGCTACATCCAATCAGTGTGAAAATTTTTGTGTGTCATCCCAGGATAAATTGGTCAACAGAAAAAAAAAAATTATTATGTCATCGGTCACGTGATTTGGTAGCCTTTTTTTCTTTTTTAAACCTTCAAAAACCTCTGAAAATGGCTGAACAGATCAAGGAGAAACTTTACAGGTATGACCACCTTTTTTCCTTGGTGGTCCATCCACAAAATGGAACAAAAAGTTCCCCATCCATGACATCATAGGTCACATGGTTTTGCAGCCACATTGGATTACCCTGAAACATTTAAAAACCTTCTCTAGAACAGCTGGACATCCATCCATCCATTGGGACCCTACTCTGTGCAAAGTGTTGGTGCTGCCTAAGCAGTTTCCTTGGCTATTGGGCACAATCCTGGACAGGTTGCCACTCCGACGCAAGATACCAGCAAGCTGGTACTCATTCTGCCGACCTCAGAAAGATGACAGGTTGAGTCAACCCCACCTGGTATTAATTCAACAGCCAAGCGGGATTTGAACTCAGGACCCTAGGATCCCAAGCCCACCAATCTAGCAATTAAGCCAACACCAGGCATAGAGTCCTCAAAGCTCTGTCCTCAGGGCTGGACAGATCGAGGGGAAACTCCACATTAATGTTCCACAAGTCTTGGGGGATATCTGGGTGGTCACGAATAATTAATAGGTCACATAGTTTGAAGGAAAATATTTTAAAAATTCTCTCTCTCAACCGCTGCATCAGTCGACATGAAACTTCAAACTTGTGATGAAGTTGTGATGGGGAATATATGTATTAAATTTCAACCTGATCCGACGCATGGTTTGGCAGCCACAATTATTTAATTTCTTGAATCTGGGTTCTTTTTGATTTTATTTTTTTGAATAAGGCTCACTTGGCCACGCCTGGATGGGTTTGAAGGTGGAGGAGTAGAAACTGAAACCCGAGTCCTATCCAGGTTCGTCCTGATGACGTCATCCTTGCTTTTTGCTTGTTTGGGTTCCTTCTGATGACTC
>CM068962.1:28603371-28616291 GCA_035128595.1 Eptatretus atami | reverse complement strand
CTGTACCTATTTGGTCTTCCATTTGATTTGAATTTATATATTTTTAAATCCCATTCTGAATTCAATTTTATAAAGAGGACGTAATGGATCAGGTGTCCGATCAAAGCGGGGTTACATCAAAGCGAACCGTTGGGTGGTCGCTAGACTACCGTTATTCTCAGGTTTTCCGTCTGTCTGTATGTATGTAATGGACAGCTCTGGAGGCCAGAGGAGTCAACCGATTTTGATGAAACTTGACTGGTAGGTTCATACCAGGATCTAGTTGTATGCTTTTTGAGCACCGTTGCTATGGACGCCACCGCTGCCTAGCAACGGGACTTTGAAATTTTTGAAAAAATCCGAAAAATATTTATTTATATATATATTTTTTGAAAATCAAAAATCGGCTTCCGCGCTTTTATGCGCACTATAATTCAACCTCTGACAAAAAAATTCAGCCCGCATCCGTCAAAAACTGTATGACTAGTATGCAATTATGTAGCGACCACCCATGTCGCCTACGGGCTTGTCTCTGTACCGGTCATCACTGCCAGCATTTATAAATAAACAATTGGCTTTAAAACTGTTAGTAATAATGTGGAAGTTCTCATGTTAAGAGCGTACATCAATAACCGTTCGACGGAGGAAATTGAAACTTTACCACATGTTACATGACCATTTGATATATCGCATATTACTTGGATGACGCAATCCCCCTCAGAACTTACATGGTGAATTAAACAAAGCCAAACGGCTAGAGACAACTTCACTTCCTCGCGTTAGAAATTAGACTCATTTTTTAAACTTCAGCCTTTATTGGGCTCGGCTGGTGAAAAAAAGTGAATGAGAAGAAGAAGTACGATTTGGCGTTTGAACGATCTCCCGATATATAATTTATCGATCTATTCTGGTGTCTTTATCAGCCTTGGTAGTTATGAAAACACTCGAGAACGAGAATAAAAGCTCCTTTGTAAATGCTTATGAATGTACTCTACAGCAGACTGTTCAAAGTATAATTTGTACACATTTACATCAGAAGTGTAGAGAGATGAAATCACAAATTTGACGCCAGAAGAGTTGGCTCATCCCAAGTCCTTCTCAAGACTGCGTGGCAGTGTGACCACTCCTCATTTTCATAAATGCCAAGGTGAGCCAATGAAAAAAGCCAAGAATTCACAAAAAGCGATGATAATAGAAACCTATACGCCAAGAAAACCTATAGAAAACCAAGATGCCAAGGTGAACAACGAATAGCCAAGATCTTGTGAAAAAAGCCAAGGAGTGGTCACGCTGCTGCGTGGGGTAAGTATTCTATGATTACCATGTAGTTGTTGAAGTATTTACAAAGTGCATCAAAATAATTCATTGTTAAAGCATCATAGAATCATAAAAGTACACTATTTTTCCAAGAAGTATTCGAGGCCATATATTTATTATGTAGCGTACACACATACCTGGCAGAATCTACTAATTTTCTTTGTTCGACCAAGACGAACCCCTCCCCCACTCCCTCTTCCATCTATCATGGTGGTGGAGGGGTGGTTGAAACAGCAGCATGTAAAGTGATCACAAAGTTTTGTCTTGCGTCCACGGTCAATGTAGATTAAATAAAGATCCAATTCGTTTTTCAACTGTTCACAGCTTGCTTTGTCAGAAGGAAATTGCGTGACCATTGCCGATTTGTGAAATGTTGAGGTTAATATTATAAAGTGGTATGGACGTTGAATTAGATTAATGGTAAGAATGTGTGTAAAAGCAAAATCAAAAACCTGGGGAATTCCTTTGGGTTGAATATCGAGTAGATAACTGCCACCACGAGAATCCCTCGAAGTCAAGCTGGAGATAAATCTTCGTAAGGCATTAAAAAGACATGAGGGCATCTCCAAAAAATAGGGGCAATACTCCTGGGTGCTCACTTGGTTGAACTAACTTTGGTTACGGGTGATGAAGGTTGTTGGTCAAGTTTCATGAAATTGTGTGTGTGTAGTTTCGGAGAAGAAAGGAAATACATATTTTGGGGGGTAACCCCCCCCCCCAATACACCCCCTCAGGCCCCGATTTTTTTCATGCCATGAACAAAATTTGGTACATCATGGGTGATGAAGGTTGTGGTCGAGTTTCATCGAAATCATGTGTGTAGTTTTGGAGAAGAGAGCAAATACCTATTTTGGGGGGTCAACCCCCCTACCTCCCACAGACGCCCTTATTGAGTGTAGATTTTGATGCGGTCAATGCACCTTCATTAGGCATCAGATACGAAGCTTGTTGCCAAGTTTCATCAAAATCATGCGTTTGGTTCAAGTGATGACTGAAGTGTTTACGGACTGACTGACTGACTCACACACATACGGACACTGCTTGATCACATAAACTCACCAGACTAAAGTCCAGGTGAGCTAATAAGTGATCTCGTGAAATACCACACAAGTTGCATCCAAAATGGTAGCAAGGTTGATAAAGAAAATGGATGGACCAAGCTGAGCAATAAGTTACAGTTGTCAGAGTGGAGACCGAGCAAGTAAGCTTCTACCTTGGGTGGGGCCTGCTTAAGAGCAACGATCGAGGCATTGCATTACCCATACATGAGGGCGGTTAACTCCCCTATTAATTAAATGTCTTTCTTTTCTCTAACATCACATTTCTTGTCTTATTTGGTTTGTGAAGCTGTAAGGGTATTTTTCACATTCACTTGTATTTGTTACGCCACTCAGCTTAATTATCGTTATTGTTTGATTGTTGGTTTGCTTTGCCTTTGAGACGTCTCCTCACAGATTGGTTCACATGTGCAGTCAAATCCAACAAGACAAAGAAAAAGAAAACCTGCTGTCCAAGTGCAGTGCTGCTCAGAGGCACTGGATTCGGATGTTGCAGCATGCTGTCCTTTGGATGGTGATGTAAAGGTGGCTGTCCAGTCCCATGTGCTGGTCTGTATTTTGTGCTGTTATCATCAAATGCTATTATGTCTTGGTCTGTACGGCTGTACCATGGCAAAATTTTCTTTGTCGAGATTAAACGGAATATCTAAATTCATTTGAAATGGGATGTGGTCTCGGTGTAGAATAGGTACACCTTATCCCTACATGTCGTAAGAGGAGACTTCAGGGTTGGTATCAGGAAGGGCATCCGGCCATAAAAAAAACACATTGCCTCAAAAAGGGAACCATGATAGAAGATTGTCATGGGACCCGCAAGGTTAACCCCCGCTCTAGCAGGGAAAAATGGCCTTCAAATGTTTGTGTGTGTGTGTGTATCTTAAATGGGATGTGGATATTTAGCTCGATTAAAATGTATAATAAGAACAAGGTTGATACAAAAGAAGATAAATAAATTGATAGATTACTGTAAGTTCATGGGATCTGGACATAGCATAGGTATGATGAGCCAAAAGGCCCCCTCCTGTGTTTAAGTTTCTTTGTATGTTGTCAATAAAAATAATATACAACATATATATATCTTCTTATTCTTTCGGCTGCTCCCGTTAGGGGTCGCCACAGCGGATCATCCGTTATGATCCGCATACTGATTTGGCATAGGTTTTACGCCGGATGTCCTTCCTGACGCAACCCTGGTCGCCTCTTACGACACAGGGATAAGGATTGAGTTTCGAAAAGATTCCGGGCTGCCCTACCCCCTCTCATAGCACGGCCCAGCGCAAAGCTCCCGTCCTCAAGCGATCCTCCAACCCAAGCCTCCGAGTAGCCGGATTACAGGCGCACACCACTACGCCTGGTATAAATATATATATATATATATATATATATATATTATATATATATATATATATATATATATATATATATATATATATACTAGAGCTGCCTGTCTGTCTGTCCCACCATGAAAGATGGAAAGCTCCTCAGAAAAACAAAACTAAAGAAAAGTAAAAGTCACTTCAGGTTAATCCAAAGCTATGGGAAAATTAGAATTTTTTTAGACAAAATTTGACCCAGGCGGTGTATAAGTAACAGACCGCTGCCTCGATCACTCTAAATGTTTTTTCTTTTTTTTTCTTTGCTCTCAAGAAATATATAACCTCCCATTTTTGAGCTCGTTCAACCAGAGCAAGAATAAAAAGCTGCCTTTTTTATATTGTGGTATTTTTTTTTTTACCATGGGCTTCTGCTAGTTTGTATGTACAGTATTAATCAATTTATAGGAATCATAAACAAATATTTATTTCTGAAGACAGTTTGAACACAGAATATGAATGAACATGAAAAATTTCGGAATGTTTTTTTTAAAGTTGCAACGTTAATGACATGAACATAGAAAGCATGTCAAACGTTGACGACAAAGTGTGCATGTATATAAATTATATATTGGATGTATATCTGTAATATCTACATGTACATGTACATTTTGTCCGGCAGCATGAATATTCGGACTATGAGAATATTATTAGACGCATGCACAAAGTGCTGTTTTGAAGTTAGAGAAAAAGAAAGAAGATATAAATCATCAATGGGATATATTACTGCGTAAAAGCATAATCCGAATTGCCTTTTGTTATAGATATGCCAAAACAACGTTGAGGAACTTCAATGTTGAATTGATTACAATACCAGATATATATTAAATTCTTCTTTTTTTTATCATGAGCATGGCCTAACAATGTCCAATGATAGTGTCGACAAGAAGGAACAACAATTTGTAAACTGCTTTTCCATACAGTCAAAGCACGGTCACGCGTTTTATTCTACTTCACTGTTCACTTCATCTCCACACGTGTAACGGTTCATTGGATGTGAGTGCATGTCAAGTGTCGTTGTGAACCCACATCGATAAAAACATTCAAGAAACAAACCAAAACAAAAGCTCGCCCGGTAAGAACCGAAATGTTGGTGTCTTTAAACACATAAGGGTCTGTGGATGGTTGCGCAGATTTCTGTTTTTGTTTTAGATAGGAGAACTGTGATTGGTTCAGCATTGTTGCTCTGCACATGATACGTCATAAGGAGCACCGAGGGACCAGACATATTTCCTGGTTGTGGTTCACAGATGGAACAGACATGGTCACAGCATCATAGATCCGGGAAATGTGACGGGTCTTCTACAAAGTCAGATGGAATGGAGAAAAGTGAAGAAGGAAAGCTGGACATCCGGCGGAATTCATTGAAGGTGACGGTGGCAGAGATGGTGGGGAAAACAGGGACATCTGACGAGAAAACAAACAGCTAACTTGGTGTACTATAGAGCATCAGAGCATGAAAGGTTACACGTTCAAATCTTACTTTTAAGACATTATAATGAAAGTTTGGATCAAGGATAAGTAATAAAAAAAACAAGAATAATCCATTTGGATACCTTATAGATACAAAAAGTAAGAAGAAAAATACACCCGTGTGGGGGTGACGGTCATCTCTATAATACCACAAGTTCTCAATGTTCAGTTATGACGAAGACTACTGTGCAGCTCGAACTGCGCAGTTTGGTTAAAGATGACTCGGCATTTTGGCCCGCACGCACGAAATTATATTTTGAAAATAAATGCCGACGTTTACATTTCAGGTTTTGAAACTTTTGCACCTTGGCGGGGAAAATGTATAAATATAAAATTACACCCGTGCGGGAGTGACGGTCATCTCTGCGAGAAAATATATCGCCTCCTGAAGGTAGGGCAGTTTTTGCAAACTTTGAAGTCACGTGACGCGAAAAAGAAAGCGAATATCGAAAATCCGGCCTGACAAAATTTAGATATTGTCCCATAGATTCATTTGCTACAATCAAATTCAAGATTGCTTGAGAAATGTAGAGGAGATAGATTTTGAAAATCGTCATTTTCGCATGAAAATCGTCATTTTCGCATTTTTTGCCAACTTTGAAGTCACATGACACGAAAAACGAAAGCGAATATCGAAAATCCGGCCTGACAAAATTTAGATATGTCCCATAGATTCATATGCTACAATCAAATTCAAGATTGCTTGAGAAATGTAGGAGGAGATAGATTTTGAAAATCGTCATTTTCGCATTTTTTGCAACTTTGATGTCACGTGACGCAAAAACGAAAGCGAAATTGAAAATCCGGCCCGATCAAAATTTAATATTGTCCCATAGATTCATATGCCACAATCAAATTCAAGATCGCTTGAGAAATGTAGGAGGAGATAGATTTTAAAATCGTCATTTTGCATGAAAATCTCATTTTCGCATTTTTTGCCAACTTTGAAGTCACATGACACGAAACGAAAGCGAATATCGAAAATCCGGCCTGAAAAAATTTAGATATTGTCCATAGATTCATTGCACAATCAAATTCAAGATTGCTTGAGAAATGTAGGAGGAGATAGATTTTAAAATCGTCATTTTCGCATGAAAATCTCATTTTCGCATTTTTTGCCAACTTTGAAGTCACATGACACGGAAACGAAAGCGAATATCGAAAATCCGGCCTGACAAAATTTAGATATTGTCCCATAGATTCATTTGCACAATCAAATTCAAGATGCTTGAGAAATGTAGGAGGAGATAGATTTTGAAAATCGTCATTTTCGCATTTTTGCCAACTTTGAAGTCACGTGACCGAAACGAAAGCGAATATCGAAAATCCGGCCCGATCAAAATTTAGATATTGTCCCATAGATTCATTTGCCACAATCAAATTCAAGATCGCTTGAGAAATGGCGGAGGAGATAAATTTTGAAAATCGTCATTTTCGCAACGGACGGACGGACGGATCGAAGGACATCTACACCCATATTATTAGGTCATGCTCGAAGAGATGACCTAAAAAGGCTAAAAATGTGTTTATATTTATATTTCATTTCTCCTTCCTTCCTTCTTTGCGAATCGCATCGGCGTTTTTGGCCATCTTCCAGATCACGTGACGATCAAACGGGAAGGAAATTCAAAAATCTGTCGGTTAGATACAAGATAATATTTTTTACTATCATAATCAATAAACAGTGTTCCGAATATCTTGTAGAATGGCAGACTAGATAGGTTTTGAAAATGGCGATTTTTATAACTTCGTGACCTCGTGACCTTGACCGACCTTGAACCCGACAAAAGTTATATCGTTGTGCAACACTCATCGACCTCTACCCACATACTAATTTTCATCAAGATCGGAAAGAAAATTTGACAGACGTATGGACGGACGTAGGCCACGGACGGACGGACATTTGGTCCGGCTTTATTAGGTCATCTCGGTAGAGATGACCTAAAAAGTAAGAAAGAACTGTTCTCAGGATAAAACTGGAATGAAAAAGTAACATTCAAATTATTCGCAATACAGGGAAAACAAGAGCGAGAATTGCTTTTTAATACGTCACCTACCGGTATGCCTGGTGTTGGCTTAATGGTTCGGGTGGTGGGCTTTGGATCTGAGGATCCTGAGTTCAAATCCCACTTGGCTGTTGAATTAATACCAGGTGGGGTGAACTCGGCCTGTCATCCTTCCGAGGTCGGCAAAATGAGTGCCAGCTTGCTGGTATACTGTGTCGGAGAGGCAACCCGTCCAGGATTGTGCCCAATAGCCAAGGAGACTGCTTAAGCAACACCGACGCTCCGCACAGAGTATGGTCCCAATCTCCTCTCCCCTCCCCCCCTACCGGTGCCATTGAAGAAGAAGAAACCCTATACCCCACCGGTCTATTCGGGTCTATTCGGCAAAATAAATGGAAAAGCAATTTTCATTTACTGATATCTTTTGTAGACTAGAAACCAATAAAGCCAACTAGGATAACAAACCGGAGATAAAAATTAGTTTGGTTTAACGCATGCTCAAGCCGATACCGGAACCAAAATGAAGAAGAAGAAGAACCTTTCTAACCCACTGTTTCATTTGTTTCTCAAGTTTGCCGATCTCATATTAAAAATAACCCGATGTACAATCATATAAAGCAAAAACATGTGTGCGGCTTATGTGCATAAATAATACATCGTGGTTATATATTTGGTAGCATTCCAATTGCACTGGGTTCTGGACTAACACTCAAGCCTCAGGCCTGAGGCCTGCCAATGTGTGCTGCTTCATGGAATGGCGGCGCATGATTTTATTGGGGTGAAGTCAGGCCAGCTGGCCAGCCAATGCGTTTAAAGCAGTTGGTTGGAGTCAGGGCAGCTGAACACTGACCCATGTATAATATGTGATATTTCCTAAGTTTAAAAAGGGCATGACTGAAAAATTGATGAAACGCCCTGAAACTCGAACATGTTCTGCAACTTATTATAAAGCCATGTACGAAGTTTCAGTTGAATAAATTGAAGGGCATGGGGAAAAAAAAGTCTGAAAGACCACAGGTAGGATGGACGGACGGACAGACGGAGAGCAAACCTTTAGTTCCCTCCAATGAAACCAGTAGGGGACTAATAATCAGGTCTTCTAAATAAACAATGTCTACAAAAAGGGCAAATTAGGGCTGCAAGATAGCCCTGAGGAATGCACACTCGCCTATAAGCTATAAACCTCGGCCCAGCTATAAACCGTCATCCCGGTGTTTCACAGGCAGGGTGATTCATCAATGTGTGTGCCGTCCCTTGGATGGATGTTAAATGGGTGTCCCATCTGCCAGCATGAGTTGGTGGCCATTAAAGATCCCATGGAGTCCTTCACCAAGAGTAGGCGAGCTATAGCCGGCACCATGGCCAAATTCCAAATTCCTGCCCCAACCAGCAGAAGGCTGCGGGCACAGACACACCCCTAGTCAACGATGCTACCCCGCAGCCATGTGCTGCAGATGAAAGAATAAAAAGGGAATTAAAAATGTGCTCAATACAGTAAGACAACATTAAGTGCACATGTAAAGGGGAGGAATGGGTGCTCATGGACGGCTGGCATGCGTATGAATCATGATTGCCAACAAGTATGTTCTTTCCAATCTTTTTTTCTTTTATGACTTCTTAATGGGATCTTCAGAGCCTAATGCTCCAAATTTGCCGTGTGCTTATGTTAAACAAAATGCTTTTCTGTTTGATAAAAGACTTGCAAATTAAACCCATTTTTCTTGTCATACTTCACATCAACAAGTGCAAGTAGACGGGGCGGCTAGCTCATCGTTTCCTTCAAAACCATGTGTACAACAAAAGATTACTAAGCTTTGTCATGGCTATTGTTGATTTGCATCAGCAGACAGTTTGAACGATATGTTTTGAAAGTTGACAAAGGCATGCGAACCACCGTGGGAAGCAAAGTAAAACTGACGTTTCCGGCATTAGCCCTTCGGTGGAGGAAGAGCTTTTGGGTATCTGCATTCTCAACTAATTTTGGCCTGGCATCCTGGGTATGAGACAATGTTTTCAAAATCAATGAAGAATTTAATTGCAGCCAGAGAACAGCGATATGTCAGGAATAACTTGTTCACAGTACTTCAGGTCAGGTCAGGTATGGGAGCATGTGCCAGAACAGCGCGTCGCTGCGTCCACTTTCCGCCGGTACTCCAGTGGCCTCCGCCTGGCCATCCCTCAGGCAGATGCCAGGCCCATCCCCATCTCCTTGAGATGGGTCAACCTGCTGCAACCACGAGGCACGTGGTCGGCCCATTGGCCTCCTCCACTTCCACGGAGACTCCCTCGCTGAGAGAATCTGGTGAGCAGGCTGATCCTTCATAAGCTTCATAAGCAGATGCTTCGCAGTACTTCATAAGCAGTAAACAGAAGAAATGGGATGAATATGTAATTCAGAGCCTCACAGAGACTGTGCATCACTGTGGTATCAGTTGCCTCACAGTGTGGTGTGAATTGTCGGACATCTTGCTGACATACGAAGCATGTTTGGTGGGAATCATTGAGGAGAGGGAGAAAAGAGCAGGGCTTAAGGGGTCAACATGTCTTTCTCTCTCTATCTCTTTCGTGTGAAGCACAATGTGGCTGGGTTACATCATTGGCTGGGAGCATGGCAGCACTATTGATGCGATGCTCCCTGCTGATTATGGCAGGAATTTGTAATTTGTTTACGGTGTTGGCGAATGCTCGCCAACTCTTCCCAAAGGACACCGTGGGATCTTTAACGCCCACCAACTAATGCCAGCAGACAGGACGCCTATTTCATGTCCATTTGAGGGATGGGACGGCACACACATTGATGAATCAACCGACCTGTGAAACACGAGGTTGACAGTTTATAGGTGGGTCGAGATTTGAATCTAGGCTTGGCAGCTTAGAGGCGAGTGTGTGTACCTCTCGGCCATCCTGCTTGCCCTCGGGTCATAGTTAGTCAGGAGAATAGTTATTTACCGAGTTTAACAGGAAATCCAGGAGGAAGTTGAAGTTGCACGAAGTCTCGAAGTTTGTGGAACTGCTTAAATGGTGCAACAACTTCCAACACATTGAGCAATCTGTAGAACAACAGGAAAGCAACAATTTAACATGGTAACAACATGATGATCATAGTTGACTAGAAATAGTGGTCAAAATACAAGAAAAAAAAACACCATTAAGACAGAACCCTTAATGTGATTTAACCACACCTTGTATCACAAGAAAATCTAGAACGGCACCTGGTAGGGCACATACTTCCATCAGGCTGAACAGTTTATGTTTTGTATCCCACTGATAGACCGGATCTGTATCTGGACCTCCAAGAACTAAATGGCTTGTTCTCGTCATCTACCCAATTCATCCACCAAGTTTCCTTCAAATCCGTCCACAACTTTTTGAGATATCGTGCTGCACAGTATATGTTTTTGGGCCTTATCTCTCAATGCTGAAGAACCACTTAAAAAATTTAAACAATTCTCCTATCCGGATCTTCCCCCAAATGTAATTGTTTCGTCCTTGTCACACACCAAACCTGTCCACCAGATTTAGTCTGAATCCGTCCACAACTTTTTGAGATATCCTGTTCACAGACGGACAGACAGACAGACACACAGACAGGGGTGAAAGCATAACCTCCGTCCACCTTAGGTGACGGAGGTGACGACGTGACAATAATTCTGAGAATCATCCACAATTGTTGAACATGTCTGTGAACTAAAGATGGTGTCTGGAGTACATAATGCAGCAGTGCAAAAAAAAAATGTCCTTGCTCTCTAATTTTCATAACCTTCACACATCAACTGCATACTATAGATGTAACCAGGCTTGGTGGTGTAATGGTTAGAGCATCCACTCTGAGTCTTGGACGTTGGTGGTTCAAACTCCAGCCGAGTCATACCAACGACTTCAAAAATGGTACGTGCTGCTTCCATGCTTGATGCTCAGCATTTGAAAAGGATAGGGTACGGACAAACAATGCTGGGAAGGCAATGGCAAACCACCCAGTATAAACCTTGCCAAGAAACTGCTTCGACAGCACCAACGCTCTGTCAAGACTATGGTACATCAAAAAAAAAAAAAAAAATACAGATGTAGACAAGATGACACGATCCAGCTTTTCCGGATTACGCAAGGATTGGACCATATCACTTCCCACCACTTATTCACAAGTGCAACGCCCAACTCCATGGTCATCCCATGAAGGTGTTCAAACCCAGATGTAGACTACCTCTCAGAAGCAGTTTCTTCAGCCGAAGAGTGATCGAGGATTGGAACAGCCTCTCAACGTCTTTGGTGAATCGACATCTGTAACAACGTTTTTTTTAAAAACTCGGATTCAGACAGACAAATTCTGGCACGGTGAAGTTTTCACCCTGTACTGACTTGCCAGCATGTGTCCCCCTCTTTGTTTGAAACCCCTCAGTACCAACCGATGCGCACTGGCAAACTTGCAAGTGGAGATGAGGATTCATTGAAGAATATCATCCTCCTATCCCACACATCAGTATTCCAACGATTGGCCAGATGCTGTGAAAAATGGCAACGCAGACCGGTGATATCACCACCTTATAAGCACATATTGTATTATTTCAAATTTCACCATGACTTGCGTTATTTTTTTTATATAATAATTAAAAATAATTCAGTGAAAATGCTTGGTCTACTTCTTCACTCGTATGCAGCACAAGACTGCAGAACAGCATCATTGGCTGATGGTATGGCTGTTCCACTGATGCAACACCCTCTGCTGGTTCAGGCAGGAATTTTTAATTTGTTCATGGTGCCAGCAATCACTCAACTACTCTTCACAAAGGACACCATGGGATATTTAACATCCACCAACAAATGATGGCAGATGGGACATCAGGTTTAATGTCCATCCGAGGGACGGCACACACACACATTGATGAATCACTCTGCCTGTGAAACATCAGGATGACAGTTTATAGCTGGGTCAGGATTCAAACCCAGGTTAGACAGCTTCGAGGTGACTGTGCATACCTCAAGGCCACCCTGTCCGCCCAAAATGTTTGGTGATATATTATAACTCATTGATCAAAACACAAACTGGTGTATGTGGTTTGAGTTAGGTGTTTTTTTTGTTTCTCGGATACTGAGGTTCAGCAAAAGGCTCAATGAATGACAAGAGATTGAAGAAACAGACAAAAAGATAATGGACATTAATGGGTTTGAACAGGATGGTGACATAAACAGGAAGTTACCATCCTGTGTCCATCCAATCTCAAGGGACATGCATATATGTATACGGAGATGGAAGGAAGAAAGCATGGACTTGGCGTTGCGAACAAGATGTGGGTTAATTGATGAACTCATACAGAACAAATCTCCACATGGTATCGACGTGGACCACTAACCTTAAAGAGGCAATGAACAATAAATTTGCCAAAGTTTATAAAAACAATCAGTCCTGAACAGCGCAGGAGTGCGGAGAACACAGAAGCCCCAACCCACGGTGAAGAGCTGCGTTCGAGTACACTGCATACAAATGTGTTAAATGCTTCGAGAGGCTGGAAATTATCTGTTGCCTGAAAAGGACAAGACTCTGCATGAAAACCTCAAGATGATATCCACATAAGGAAGGCAGCTTGGAGATATGCTCAGCTTGGGAGAGATGTTGAATTGTGGAGAGAGAGAATGGAGGAAGGAGTGAGAAAGATGAAGAACGACGAGTTGAAAAGGCAATGGATGGCACTTACTTGAGCAGGTTCAGGGGAAAGTTC
>CM068962.1:28591615-28602727 GCA_035128595.1 Eptatretus atami | reverse complement strand
GTCTGGTCAGGAAGGGCAAAGGGAGGATGATGTGCTTGACTGACAAACAGAAAGACAGAGGGGGATGTAAAAGCCTGAAAGGGGGGCAAAAGGGAAGGTTAAAGCCTGAAAAAGAAGAGGGACAGGGGGGTTGAAGTCTGCAAAAGAAGAGGGCAGAGTGGGAGGTGGTAGCATTGGAAAAAGTGTGGAACAGCTGCGCTGCAAAAAATAATTTTCTTCGTAAGGAAATATTTTCTGAAAAAAAAAAGAAACTTTTCTTGAAATATAAATAATACCATGAAAAAGTTATTCTGGCTATAAGAAAACTTTTCTCATGGTTTTCTTCTTTCAAGAAAACTTTTCTTGCGAAGAAAATAATTTTTGGCAATGTGGATAGGAAGACAGAGAGTTAGTAATTACACACAACTAGGTAGGAATACCGACGGTGACTAATCACACAAAACTGGGCAGGAAGAAAGAGACCGACTCATCACACATAAGCATCATCTCACCGCCCAGGTTCTGCAGAGATGTAATCGTGCCAGGACACAGGGGATGTTGGTGGACGAGGTAATGAAGATCTGGATCCAACCTACAGATAAAGAGTTTTAGGGAAAGAGGACTGAAAAAAAAAACAGTTCTCACCAATAAAGAATGTACTGTACCAATCTATCAAAAGGAAAAGTTAAGGCTAATCAAATCATAACATACACCTGTGCATTGCTTTAAAATAATTGGTGGACGGAGGTAATGTTTTAACCTCTGTCTGTCTGTCTGTCTGTCTGTGAACAGGATATTTCACAAAGTTGTTGACAAAATTTGGTGGACAGGTTGGGTGCTTGACAAAGACGAATTGATTAGATTTTGATGAAGATCTCGGTTTGGATCCGGATACCAGACATTAAATTTCTGTTTAAATTAAATGGATTATTGCCTTCCCAACATCACTGTTTGACTTATTCTACGACGGCAGAAACTCTTTGGAATAAAGAGTTACGGACAGAAAAACTCAACTATTTCAGATATAGATACAAGAGTTTGTACATCTACTTTGAGATCATTATTGCAATTGCATAAAACTACCTTTTCTTACCTTTTTCTTCTCAGTTATCGACTTCGTCGTTTACTACCTGCACGTCCCCACTCTACTATGCATGCCAAGTATGAAGATCATCCTATATTTTACCCAGCTTCAAGCTTATATTATGCATTTGTACTTGAAGTCATCATAATAAGCTTTAAGGTAGTCACAAGAAAAAAAAATGACTTGCAAAACTTCAAACCTGAGGTGTCCTGTGAGATCCACCCCGACGCAGATTTTCCAGGAGAGCTTTGTTCCGCACTACATCCTCCTCACTCAAGTGTTCCCTGCGCTTTCGTGAGATGAGGCAGACACCTGCTACAGTGTACAACTCAGCCTCAAATCCTCCAACATTCTCCTTCAGACAAAAGTGGGGGGGGGGGGGGGGGGGGAAATGAGGATTTTTTTGAAATCTGCTATAAAACATGGCAACCCCACCTGGTATCAATTTGACAGCCAAGTGGGATTTGAACTCAGGATCCTCGGATCCCAAGACAACACCCCAAACCATTAAGCCAACACCAGGCATACCACCTAATATTGTTGCGAATCTGGAAGCCATGAGCACACAAACATACAGGTCCTATAGAACAGTTATATCAGTAAGTATGTGTTTTTAGTTAGGGTCCCCGTCCCGTGTCTAATGGGTAATTAAATGTACATACGCTGTGAGTTACTTTGATAGTCAGGGTTTTCTTTTATTTTTAAATCCTCAAAACTACACCAACGCCAGCATCACCCTCACCTTCACCTCACTTCCTGACACCGACGCCATTGTCTGCATGCGTGTCAGCACGTACGTGGGCGGAGTTCAAGGAGGAGCCTCGCGGGGCCTCGACCAATCAGCTTGTTACGAGTGAGGTGGCCGCCGCTCGGCCAATCAGACCCCACGACGGTGAGCAAGGCAGTCCATGTGACGTCACCAAGTCCCGGGCCAATCGACGGACTTGCCGCTCGTTTTGGCCAATGACAAGGCGACGAGCGATTCTGTGTGCCAAAACCGTCCAGTGAGGGAGTGGGGGGGGTGAAGGCGCCCCCCCCCCCCCCGGACAGGGTGAATAAGGGCATGGCGCGTTCGGACCGAGATCCTTCTCCTCCTCCTCTACGAGAGATCCTTCCTCCACAAGAACCGCAAGGGTTGCGCGCCGTGTCTCTGTCGGTGAACCAGGAGAGAGAAACGGGTGACACGAGTGGTTGTCGCGTTCGCCTCACACGCGAGAGGTCTGAGTCCTGCCACCCCGCCAGCTCGAAGACCACACGAGGTGGACAGGTCCGTGGCAGGCTCTGGTTTTCAGCTCACCTTTCCCTCCGAGCTGGAGGCCTCAATAAAGGCTGTGGCCACCGGTTCTTGGGTGTACCTGTGTGTGTGTTTGTGGCACCAGTCTATTAAGTAAAACTGCATAAGTGCTTGTACATAAATTGCTATTCCTTCTTTATTCAGTTAGCTCTGCCTTCTTGCGCGCCTGCCCCATTATAAATAAATACATTTGTTAAATGTATCAGTTCGCTGCTGTGTTTCCTCCATTGGCTTAGCGTGACGCGTGTTGGAGAATTAGCAAGGCCGTTGTTGCCGCCGTAAGGGGACATTTGGACCGACGGATCTCGGTAATCATCCGCTCGGGTCGCACACGGTTCAAGCACGCTAGCGGCTCGTTCCGTACGAGCGCCGTCGAGGGTGTGAATCCTCGTTAGATCGCCACCTGGTCTTCTAGGTATTTTGAAGATTGGCAAATAACCCTGTACCACGTGGTGGATTTCTTGACGATTCACAGTCCTGTGAGGGACCCGTACCTTTCGGAGTTCTCCGGAAAGGTTCGATCTAAATTCCGGGTGATCGGTAGAGTCGACCCTGCTGCTCCATCTAGCGGTCGAGCTCGCAGCCGACGCCCGGCCCCACAACAATATCACTTGTTATGATGCCATCACCTTTGATGCTCATCCCCTCCCCCTCAGGTTTTTGCATGGTGCACACAGACTGCCAGTAACCCATTTGGCGGGTTGTCATGAAACTCACAAAATCCAGGTCCATTGCTCACCTCCACTCATTCGTTCCTCTTTTTTTTCCCCACCTGTCGAATCGACTTCCACATCCTCTTCAATCTCGTTCTTCCTTCCATGTCTTCAAGACAGCCATTCACCACCATCTCAGATCATCCCCAATCCAAAACCATAATCCTTTCTACCATCGTTAATCCCCCATCTCATACTAAGGCCATCCTCCTTCAAAATTTCCATTTTTTCTTTCCTAGAAGTTTCCTTCTGCGTCCATCTTGTCCACCCTAATTAGTCCAGCCAAACCACTCATTTCTCCCCACACCCATTGTTTGTCCAAGTCTCCCTCTAAATTTGTCCTTCGATTCAGCTGTTAGTGTCTCCACACCCTCCCTCTTCTCTGTACTCTTCCTTTTGTCCTGTTGCATCCTGATCCATCCAGTGTTCCAGCTCTTCCACAAGCCTGGACTGCATACAAAAATAAAAAAGTAGCACAGCTGCAAGTCAGTGATGATGCAACCAACCAGCAGCTAAGATCAATAGCACATGAGCAGATGGATGGATCAATGAGAATGGTCACAATGCACCGCAACAGAGCAGCCAAAAGGTTTGCAATTGGCTCCGTGAAGGCAAAATTGGAGATTTACCAGTCGCTATGGCATGCACAGAGCAAATTACAATGTCATCATTTGCAGACCCACGATAAATGTGCTTCACGACTGGAGGGTTAACATTTGGAGGTTTAACTTAAGACACAGCAGAAGTGATTTCAGCAGTTTTGCAGGGTTAGAAATGTTTCTGTGCTTGAGTAGAAAGTTTCAAGATTAACTGACGTTTGGTAACAGGAGCAAACATTAATTTCATATTTTGTAGTTAAGCAAGGAAAGAGGCATTTCCTATAGGATAGGGGGAGGCTTATTGCTGTTGTAGGGTTTGTTTCTACCATTAGGTCCCCCAATTTTAATGGTACTACAGAGTTTCTTAGACCCCTCAGGGTACTAAATCACCATTTAGATTTGTTTTTTTTGTTTGTTTTTTTTCCCTTCCTGCACTCCCAATGTCCAAGGATCTGTATCTTGGAGCCAGCAGGAATTTTTGGAATGAAATTTTGCATCAATGAGGGGAATAAGCCAACAACACCACCCTAACCATTAAGCCAACACCTCTGCCTGGTGTTGGCTTAATGGTTAGGGTGGTGGGCTTGGGATCCAATGATCCGGAGTTCAAATCCCCCTCGGCTGTTGAATTAATACCAGGTGGGGTTGACTTTGCCTGTCATCCTTCTGAGGTCGCTTTGTGATCGCAGATATCTAGTTTAAATTGAGTTCATCATACACCATATTTACAAAATAAAGATATATGATAGGTGCATATGATTTCGTATAAAAACTCTGCTATGTGATTTATTTATTTTTTTAAAAGGAGATAAAGTACACTCTTGGAATAAAATTCTGAGCTTGACATGGCAAATAGGTGGCATCGTATGAACGTTTGACTTTCTAGTAAAGCTAAGACACAAACTCCGTTGGCAAAACAACTTGGATATCCTTGGGGCATAGCACAGATTTGATGGCCACCACCAAATCTTACTCACCGTGCGCCCCTCACGGAAGAGCCAGCCTGACTGTGAGCGAGAGAAGTGGACGGATTTTGTGGAAAGAGTAACAGAAACGATGTCTCTGCTCATGAGTGTATCAACTTCCTTCACGACATCTCCTGTTGGGTCCTTTTGAATACACGCACACCGTCATAAGCACTCAGCCAAAAGGATAAAAAAAAAACAACAGCAGAGTCTGAAAATAAGATGTACATCATTTTAACAGAAGCATTTTCATCCAGCAGTTTGCCTGATTAACTTCAATTGATGAGATTTATTTGAAACTTTGTTGACTGGTTGTTACTTATCCCAGCTATGTTTCAGGCTATTCCATGGACTATTGGTCCGTGTTGGGTGGTAGGGTGCTAAAGCTCCAAATCTGGGGTTGAACTTCGTCAAACTAGCTAGGGGAGGAACATGGAAATTAGCCAAGGTGCCGGAAATGACTTGTCTACTCGTTGTCAAAGAATACTGCGGCATCATCAAGACCGACCAACAATCAATGCAAAGCACATGTGTCCCCAGTTCAATGTCCAATTGAAGGACTCCATGCTTTTTGATGCAATGCTGTCCATTGTCTCCTCGTGCTTTCTCCCATACCCACTCCTGCTTTCTTCTTATCTCCCCCCCCCCCCCCCCCCCCCCCCCCCCCCCCCCTCTCCTCACCCCTCCACCCCACAACCAAAGCTCCCTTTATATTAGTTGGTTCAATAATTAATCGATCCCAGAGAAGGCAGCTCAAGACAAGTGTGCTCCTATTGGACTCACTGGAGACATTCCGTGAAGAGTAACATAGAATAAGTTATGCCAAATCCTTTCTTCGTAAATCTGAGCTCCTCAAAGCCGAAACAGCTTTTGTCCATCGTTCAATTGGGAACTGCTCTTCCCTATGAACTGGAGTCCCTGTTTCACACCTGTTTCTCCTGGATTGCGTGGAATCCAAAGCTCTCAACATAATTAGCATCTCCGACAGTGAAGCAGAAGCACAAGGTCTGCTACTCTGAAGTCGAAAACAGGTTGGTGGCCTCTCTGGTTTCTACCACCTTTACTTGTCTTGTTCCCCTCTGCTCTTTCACCCCTCCATCCATTCCCAGTCCCTTCAGGTCACGTGAGTTCATCGAGCAATCTCCTCCTTGCGAAACTCACAAAGTAAGACTCACTGCTCACCTCCACTCTTTTGTTCCTCTCTTCTCTCACTCATGGAACCTATTTCCTCAGTCGATTCAATCCCACTCTTCCCTTCAGGGTTTGAGGTTGGCAACACACCACCATTTCAGGTCATTTTCCAACCTTGGCCATGAACTGTTCCATCCTCATTAACCCTTCCAATCCATTTACAGGATGCTATATTTTCCTGTTTTCTCTTTCCTCCTGCTGTCTCTTCATCTCTTTGTTGGGTCCATGTGTTGGCCCATTGCTCCAATGTCAGCATGGTACGTTTTACCCACCGTCAGCTCACTTGTCCATGAACTTACACCCTTAAACAAAAACGTTAAGAACCTTTTCACTGTTGAGTATTTTTCATCCAGCTCTTTGATTTCCTCACTTAGTTTTCAAATGTACACAAAGGAGTAATTTAACTCTTATCCACCATACCATGTACTGCACTCGTTGGAAGACACGGTTCTCATTGTCAAGCACCGAGAAGGCTTCCCCGTGCACCGTGCCACCATGAAACAGCACTGTGAGGTCTCCGCGCTGCCAACGCGTATCACTAAAGTCCATCAACGTTGTGTCCAGCCTGGTCACAAAAAGTACCACTTGTTAGATTGAATACCACAAAGAAAGAGGCACTTGCTATTCCTGCAGCTGCAAGACAACTCTGAAAACAATATATGGAGTAACACCCTTATTCCAATACCTATCCTTCCAGAAAAGTCTATGAATGCGTCATGCCAAAATTCATGATGAGCACATCATTACACAGTACTTGTTGATACCATTCTTGCTTCATACTGCAAACATCACATATACAGTAACGAGAAGGGCACTCCGTAGAACGCATACCTCCGCCATGCAATGCCTGATCCAGCAGAACCTATCAGGCCCAATAAATTTTTGAGATATCATGCTATACTGTCCATCGTTTTTGGGCCCCATCTCTCAATGGTGAAGAATCACTTTAGAAATTAAAAAATTCTCGGATCCGGATCTGGATTCGGACCTTCACCAGAATTGAATCAGTTCTTCCTTGTCACACACCCAATGTGTCCACCAAGTTTCATCCAAATCCATCAGCAACTATTTGAGATATCGTGCTGTTTATCGTTTTTGGCCCCATCTCTCAATGGTGAAGAATCTCTTTTAAAATTACAGTAGTCGGATCCGGATCTTCACCAAAATGTGATCAGTTCGTCCGTGTCACACACACACGAACCTGTCCATAAAATTTCATGCAAATCCATCTACAACTTTTTGGGATAATCCTGCATGCAAACAGACAAACAAAAAGATGAACAAACAGACAGGGGTGAAAACGATCTCCTTCCACCTTCGGTGGTGGAGGTAATAAGGGGATTACAAAACACACATTGTCATCTGTATTATCTATTAAAAAGTTTTTTAAAAAAAAACTACATTCTTCACGGCAATCACAACCAACAGCTCCGCAAACCCCACAACAACATATCCTACTATAGAATGAAGAAGTGTCCGTTTATGTGTGTTTGTTGAAGAAGTGTCCCAAACCTGTTGTTGGCTTAGTGGTTATGGTGGTGGCTTGGGATATTAGTGTCCTGAGTTCAAGCCCCGTTGTCTGTTGAATTAACACCAGGGGGTTGACTCAGCCTGTCATCCTTCCGAGGTCGGCAAAATGAGTACCAGTGTAGCAGCCAAAAGGCTGCGCACGAAGGGAAGGGGGTATTGACGGACTGATTAAACCTGGTATTGGTGTGGTGCAGGCATGATGGGCCGAGTGGCCTCCTCCTGTGCATAAAAATTCCTTCTAATTCCTTGTTTGTTATCCTGCACATGCGAAGTGAAAAGCAGGGTTAAGAAATTGGTTCACTTTTGTCTGTCTGTCCTGTCTGTCTGTCTGTCCTGTCTACAAACGTCAGTTTATTTCGTTTATGATCGAGGAACAACTTAATTTCATTTGAATGTCATATTTTCAACCCAAATCGGAACATGAATCAAAAAATAAACCTGCAGTTAACTCTGACTGCACTGGGGGAGGGGGAGGGCCGGAGGGGGTGGGCGGGGGTGCCTGGGAGGTCCCTCATCAATATTTTTCGTAACCGCGAGGATTTTTTGAATTTCCTCTCATGACTTTTTCTCTGTTCTTTTATCTCTGATATTTTCATTTTATTTTACTTGTTACATGTTCAGAAATGTCAAATTAATGAATAGACATCACTTGCATATTAATAACTATGCAAATTGAAGCATTCACCAAATATAACAAGTAAACATTTTGATTTTCAACTTGACAAACATAATTCTTTGATATTGTACACTTTTCATGCAATTTATGTTTACAATGTCAAGAATTGTAGGATTCTGGGCAAAATGCATAAAATTAGCATATTGCATAACGAATCAGGCAAAATTAAACAAATTAACAAATTATGAAAACTTTATTTTTTTTTTTACTATTGTGTTCATTACGTGATGGTCTGTGCATGTGCAAATTTCAAGTTCATCGGACCATTGACAGCTGAGATGTGAAGGGAGGGGGGGGTGCTACCAACTCCCCCCCCCTCCCCCACCTCCACCACAGTCAGGGAAATATCAAAATCACCCAGTTCAGTTAGGGTTAAGTGTACTTTCACTCTGAATAAGTCCCAATCACACATGCGCAGAGAGAAGTGAGAATAAAATAAACAAGTCTGAAGACGACGATGGTTCACGAGCGGTATTTGACGATGTAAATGTTTCAGAAGTCAAGGATGAGACAATGTGATAATGTTTGACCAAGTTATAAAAATGATCAACATGATGTGGTACGAGTGACAGGTTATTAGCTGCAAAATGCAAAACCGGTTTCTTCAACAACTTTAAAAATTTGACCTTTGCATAAACCTTTAAAGGTTACAAAACAATGTTTGTGACATTAAAATAAGGAAACAGGATACGTGCTATAGCTTATTGGACTTAGTTCGTCGAAGAAGGTCGAAAACCCGTTCGATTCCAACAACTTTGAAAATTTGACCTTTGTGAACTTTAAAGGTCAAAGGTCAAGGATTATGACCTTTGGTGCAAAACTTCCTCTGGAACATTCCAGGAACAATATATCGTCATATAGGCTATATGGCATTTTGCACTCCTCGGATTATCCATACTTTGATGAAATCAGCGTAAAAACAAACTTGAAGGGGGCGCCACGGGCAAGGTGTTCGAGATAGAGCAAAATGGTTTCAAGACTTTAGGTGGGGAATGACCTCAAGATTATGCATTAAATTTTTGTCATCCTAGCTCTCAAAGTTTGGCGATAGTCTGATTTTTATGTCAAAATTCGAAATTTTCTAAGTTCATGACCTTGTGACCTTGACACTAAAATGAAAAATGGAGCTCCGTGGGTATGCAGGTGCCATTGGGCTAACCAAATACTGAAACCCCTGCCAGATTCGACAAACCCCCTCGGAGAAGATGCAAATTGAAATCGGCTACCCCTAAAAACACATGTTTTTTTGGCGTGGCTCCGCCCATAATGGGCGCACCACGTCCATTTCAGGAAAACACAACTACATCATGATATAAACCTCCCACCAAAATTTCATCAGGATCGGATCAAAACCCACGGAGCCATGCTCGGACGACAGACAGACAGACAGACAGACACACAGACAGACGACACACAACAATAACGAATATAGTGGTCACTTATATTTTTCGTGAAAATATTTTTTCGTGAACCAATTATATTTTTCTGAAATATTTTTTTCGTGAACCAATTATATTTTTCGTGAAAATTATTTTTTTCGTGAACCAATAAATAAAAACTTTATTTTTCTGCCTGTCTGGCATTGAAACAAAATTGGAAATCATTCCAAACAGGAAACTTACTGTTGTTAAGGAAGTCATAAAGGACACAAACAACAGGTACGAAGAAAGAATGTACTGTGTTAAATACGGTGGTGTGAAAGAAGCTGAATCAAGGGCGGTAAACTTCTAGAATTATTTTTTTCTGTGACCTTTAAAATCTATTTTATTTCAATTGAATTATATACTTGAAAACTGTATAACGCAAATCACCTTCTTAGCACTTTCAAAACCCTTCTATTTAACAGTACTCGGACAAAATATTACGGCATTTTACATGATCACTACCAATCAAATTTGCCCATCGTCGATCCTGCCCATGTCCTTGTTTCTCAAGACACCGTGGGCGTGGGATAATGTGTTCACTGAACTCCAGTTTGTTTGTGATTGTTTTTTGTCTGATGAAGCCTGGTGTTGACTTAAGATCTTAGAGTCTCAAGTTTTAGCCCCTGTCGGCCGTTGAATTAACACCAGGTGGGGTTGATTCAGCTTGTCATCCTTCCAAGGTCGGCAAAATGAGTACCGGTGTACTGGTAATTGAGGGCACTGCATCACCGGCACAGCCACGCACCCAGAAAATGATGCAACGAGCAGCACAGGCTGCACTTGATAACTGTTTGTCTGATTTCTATACATTCATGAACCGCTAGATGGAATGAGATGAAAACTGGTCAGGGTGTGCCCGGGGAGGTTTTAAGCAGTAACAAAAAAGAAAAGAAAAAAAGAATAGCCTCCAGGGGTTCAGGATGGCAAGAGCACCCCAATTCTCTCTGTGTAAATGTGTATCGTCCAGCACCGCTCCCAATGGGAGTGGGCATTAAACAAGTCATCCCATCTGTAATTCTGTGGGAATTAACCCGTCTGTTCAAATGGGTTATTCGCTATTATTCAGAAATGAAGGTTCCATGGAAAATTGGTTTGAGACCCACATGTGAGTTTTTCTTTTAAGGGTTATAAACAATGCCTCGTACCGATATAATGGATATATATGTGCATTTACATGATGGATGACACAATGGAGAACAAAATTTTATACGAGGGGCAAAAATAAATCAGAACAGGATACAATTGTCCATGGCGCACTGACGATGTGAAGTTTTCAATTGATTAGTACAATTGGAGTACGAGGTTAAAAAAAAAAATCCTTATCAATTACCTCTACCACCGAAGGTGGATGGAGGTTATGTATTCACCCCTGTTTGTCTGTTTGTGAGCAGGATATCTCAAAAAGTTATGGAGGGATTATGAGAAAACTTTGTGGACGAGTTGGATCGGTGACAAGAACAAGCTGATTTGATTGTGGTTAAGATCTAGATGCAGATCGAGTGTATCAGTGGAATACAAAAAGTAAAATGTTCAGCCTGGCAGAGGTATGCGCTCCGCCGAGTGCTGTACTCGTTAGTTATATACTTTTATCTTGAAAATAGAATCGTTGGCATTTCATGGACTGTTGGATGTCGTTCCGAGAACTTCTTTTTTTTTT
>CM068962.1:28550429-28568180 GCA_035128595.1 Eptatretus atami | reverse complement strand
GGGGGGGGGGGTGGTGGGTGTGGGGTGATGGTGTGGGGGGTGGTGGGGGTGACGAAAGATCTGTAAGCGAGCCCTTGATTGTTTTCGTCCTCTCTAACACCTCCTCCTCCTCCACCATCCAGCCCTCCCCCCGCCCCCCACCCTCCATCTCTCCCCACCCTCTTGCTCTGCATCTCTTCCATTTTCCTCCACACCAGTCCCTTCCCGCCTTACTCGCACCATTTGCTCCCCCATCTCCAACCCGCTCCCATCCTTTCTGCTCCCCTTCAGCCATTCAACTCTCTTTTCTCGTACTCCCCTCAACTTTCTCTACTCTCTCTCTTTACTCATACTCATACTTTCTCTATCTTAACTCTTTTACTCATACTTCTTTTTCTCTACTGCCTACTTCATTTCTCTACTCCTACTCTCTTTTCTCTACTCCTACTCTCTTTTCCTCTATCTCTACTCTCTTTTCTCTACTCCTACTCTTTTCTCTACTCCTTCCTCTCTCTTTTCCTCTACTTCTACTCTTTTTGCTCTCTATCTCTCTTTCTTTTCTATCCACTTCTCTTTTCTCTACTCTCTGACTCTTTTCTCTACCTCATACTCTTTTCTCTACTCCACTCTCTTTTCTCTACTCATTACTCTCTTTTTCTCTACTCATACTCTTTTCTCTACTCCTCTACTTCTCTTTCTCTATCTCATACTTCTTTTCTCTACTCATACTCTCTTTTCTCTACTACCTCTCCTTTCTTCTACTCTACTCTCTTTTCTCTACTACTCTACTCTTTTTTCTCTACTCTACTCTCTTTTCTCTACTACTCCTACTCTCTTTTCTCCTACTATCATACTCTCTTTTTCTCTACTCATACTCTCTTTTCTCTACTCTACTCTCTTTTCTCTACTCATACTCTCTTTTCTCTACTCATACTCTCTTTTCTCTATCCTACTCTCTTTTCTTCTACTCATACTCTCTTTTCTCTACTCATACTCTCTTTTCTCTACTCCTACTCTCTTTTCTCTACTCATACTCTCTTTTCTGTACTCATACTCTCTTTCTCTACTCTACTCTCCCCCTCTCCTCTTCCATCCTCCCTTATGCTTGATGACTGTTCCATCGTAGTGCCTCATCGTTCATCGCCATTCATTGCAGGCATACATGACATTGCTTGAGGCTTAATTGGAGGTGGTTCTCTGAAATTTAAATTACCATTTGCCTTTCTTTCACTGCCACTCAATGTGTACATCTCCAGAACATGAATCATGAGTATCTTTGTCTGTCTCCCCACGTGACTTTTTTAACAATCAAATCCTAAAAAATCCTTTCTCTGTTTGCCCTTTGTGATCATTTTCTTTGATTCCTGCAGGAAACACAGCTCTTCATATTGCTGTCATGAAAGGACAAAAAGGTAAGTTAATATCAACTTATCCCTCCTTCCTCATTATTTTGTTCTCGTCAAGTCCACAACCATCTTTCCATCCAGCGAGCTAAAATGACCACAACTACTCCCATGGTACCTCGAAGGTGCACACAAAACATATATATATATATATATATATATATATATTGTTACGGTTGTGAAATTTGCAATACACCAGAAAGGTTCCAGGTTTAGATATATCGATAAGTTCATGTGTAGTTAGTCCACACCCGTTGTTTAGAGGAATATGTGTGATTCATCCGGGCTGCGACGCTTTGAGTTAGCCATTTTTCTTTATCTATAATTTTGGACAATCACCCCCCAACAACCAAATCGCCACCACCAACAACGCCCCCGAACAACTACACCAAACCGCCACTACCTTCACCTCCACAACCCACCCCGCAAGCATCGCCTCACCCCATTCTCAACGATGCCCGCCAACAACCAAACCACCACAGCAAACCCCCCACCACTTCCCTTTCTCCTTCCACAACCATCAACCACACCACCTGTCAACACCGAATGTCGTGCTGTCCAGGGCCGTTCGGTGATTGTTGCCGACGCGTCGAGCCGCGAGTACAAATGGATGCCTTACGGAGAGGAAATCGGATCAGGGGGGTTCACGTCCCCTTTTCCTCCGTCCAATGGGCGAGCGTCGGGCGTGTGACCCCGCCCCCAAGCGTGATGCAAGTGGATTCCTTTTAGGAGGAAATTCGGATCAAGAGAGGCTCACGCCCCTTTTTGCCCGACCAATGGCTGAACATCGGGTGGCATGGCCCTGCTCCAAGCGCGATTTGATCCGTGAATTTACATACACGCTCCTCCCCCAGTCTATAAGACGCGAGCACAAGGCGACTCACGGCTGGCTGCTGGCTGGTCGAGTGAAGACGGAGGTCGTGGAGTCTGAGTCGTGTGTTTGCGGGGATCGGACGGCGAGGGGATGGAGCTCGGAGTTGAGGTCGAGGGACGAGTCGCGGGGTGAAGCAGGGACGCGGAAGAGGCTCAGGGGCGAGAGTTCGCCGGAGTCGTGCGGTCCCAAGGCCCGCTAGCGGGACGGAGCGTCCGCCATTCCCCTCTTCTCCACCGCGAGCATCAACAATTTCCCCATCTGCGCTGAGATAGCGCCGGCACCCGTCCGTTCCCCACCCCAACCGTGGGTGCGACCGACCACATGTGCCTGCGCAACGCACGCCTAAAGGAGCTCACGACCACGCCAGGGGCACGGAGTCAGGCACGTTACGCTGACATTGCGGCTAGCCGCCATCGCGCCACGAGGGCGCGGGTAAGACCCCTTCGGTCTCGTGGACCTGGCCGCTCACCTCAGGTCCCACGTACATTTGTCCACGGGCCTGTCTGCCACCTTGCCTGTGAGGGTGGCTTTTATTTGCTTTTTGTGTAAATGTGTGTGTGGCGCCAGTCTTTTAAGTAAACTCTGAATAAGTGCTTGTACATTGCTTTATTCGGTTGTAACTCTGCGTTGTGTTCTTGCTTTTACTGTATGACTGTATATACGCGTGCTTGCTTTCACTGTATGGCTGTAAATACGTGCCTTGTCTGCGTGTGTAATATACTACTTGCTTGTTGAACTGTTTTCCCGTTCATTGCGTCCTTTCTTCGTTTGAAAGTTCCATCTTGCATCACGTAAGGGATTGGTAGTGGGTTTAGAACCCAGTAAATAATCTGAACCGTCGAGGTCGGCGATAACTCCGCTCGGTTATCCCCCCTTAGCACGGAACGAGCCGCTTAAACGGTTCGTGTGCCGAGGCCGACCTGCGGCGTGGTACAACTCCTCGGTACGCTACCGCGCGGGTACTTAGGTATATCGACATTCGGCGATTCACCCTATTTCGCGCGGGTAGATGCGGACTGGGTTGGTGGTGAGGTTAAACCCCACCCGTGACAGGCTCCTTGGCGGTAGTTCAAGAGGGTCACGACTGAATTGTCCGTTCCGGTGGGCGACGCGGTCGCCATTCGAGTCACGTGGCGATCGTACGCCGGGCGGGCGAAATTCCTAACAATATTATGTTATGGCCACAGGTACCAAGTGTTATGAGGGGGTTAATCCCGTTTCTCTGGAAGAGCCGGACCTGCGGCCCCGCTCACAATTAACTTCGTGGTATGGTGGGTTTCTTTACACCACAAACCCAATCAGTTAACCACGAGTTCCAGTGTCCACCGTCTAACTTGCCATTTAACTAGACGTCACGTGACTTCCTAAACGGGGAACGTGCTCTTGGCAAAGCACCAATCTTATCTTGATTAGATCTTATTTAGGGTGGCCGAGCGTTTACTGCTGGTGCGTGCTGATTGACGGTTAATTGGTATGGTAATTACCTCCAGTCTATCTAGGTTCTGACATGCTGGATCAATGGAAGGAAAGGACAAGCACGGACAGGTTGAAACGTCAACAGGGATTTATTAATAAGGAAAAAATAAATAAACTGAAGAACTTTTCATTTCTTTGTGGTGAAAATATGGAAATTCAAATAAATAATAAATCTCAAGCAAATAAAGAATTAATCAGGCATTGATAGAAAACAGACAAAGAGCAGATGCTTGTCACTATGCCTCACTTAACGATTAAACACGAGACAAGGGTACCCAGCAGATCATTCAGGAGGGAGAAATCCGGTTTCGGCTTACCAAGGTAGAAGTCGTCGTGCGTCAAATAAAATGTCCCGAAAGGTTGTGAACATGCCTTGTTCCATTGCCAGCGCCCTGCTCTCGCAAACAGGCTTGACACAATCGATGTCACGTCGTCACCCCAGGAACCAGGGACGCCAAGAATCAGGTACACCAATTGCAGAACCAGCAGGAATGGTCCAAGCATCACCCACCGTCAGGAGCCACCAGGAGCTGCAACCAATGGACAGCTGTGAGTGGCTGTAACCAGCTGTCACCAAACTGTCAGAAAACTCTCACCAGCGGTCAGAGCTGTAAGGCTGTCGCCAGCTCACCAACCGTCTGACTAGAACAACTGACTGGAACTGAAAATAACCATCACCCAGCTGTCACAAAAACTGACAGGAAAACGGTCCTCCCGTCCTTTTTATAGGCGAGCAGTCTGGGCGGAGCCTCAAGCAGACTTCAGCCAAATCCACACATTGCCTATTGGCGCATTGTTGCACGTGACCAACCATCAACCTCGCGATATTCTTCCTCGTTCAGCCGCACACGAACAAGAGCCAGCCAGCATCCATAGAGCTGCCAACCGGGGTGTCAAATGTCGGTGAAAGAGGTGGGTGAGGTAAATGATCCACAGCCATATTTGACGTCAGAATAACTGCTCAGGAAAAGCTCGCAGTGTGCTTAATCGAATGTCCTGTAAGTCCAAGGTGTAAATAAATCATCTACCTCCAAGCCAATGTGTCCTGATGGAAAGGGGGTAGACGAGCCTCCGTTGTGCTAACGGCTATCTCGCATGCATGAATGTATCTGTCATAAAGAGAAAAAGGTCATCCCATAGGAAAGGGAATCTATTCTTTACCTTCTCCAACGCATCAAAGTTAGAATCCCACTAGACATGGGGATAGGTTTATCCTGGACATTCAGTTCTGAAATAACTCTGAAGACCTAAATGTTTGTATGCATTAGTCAGATTCCGATTCTGAAATCCATAACAATATATATATATATATATATATATATATATATATATATATATATTATTATTGTTACGGTTGTGGAAATTCACAGAACACCATTCAGGCTTCCCAGAGATCAGTTATGTCGATAAGTGTGTTCAGAATAGATTTCCCCACCGATATTTAAAGGGAATTATTCGTGTAACCGGGCTGTGATCTTTGAGTCAGCCATTATTCTTTTGCTATCTTTATTTTGGAACAACCACTACTTCAACAACCACAACCATCTACTTCAACAACCACAACCACTACTTCAACCACACAACCACTACTTCAACAACCACAACCACCACAAGCGCCAACCACAACACTATCTCAACAACCACGCGCATCCCCACCACAAAGCAACCACACATCGCCTCACCTTCATCTCCATTCGCCGCCATCTTTCGCCAGCCACGGCGAATCCCACGGATGAGCGGCATCTCCGCGACAGACGCGGGGGCTGATGATTTCCACAACGTCCGCTTTCCACGGCTGATGATTCCTGCAACTTCCGCGTGGTTTGATGATTTCTACACGTCCGCTCTCTCGAGCTTCGCGTTGAAATCGGATCAAAGATCAAAAAGGGGCGGAGCCAGCGAGGGTGAAGGTGAGAGGTGAAAGATCAGACCTCACTCACGGACCCCATATAAAGGCGCGCTGAACGCCAAGCAAGCAGTCTGTCGGGGTTCGGAGTCTGTCGAGGAGCTGCAGAGAGTGGAAGTCTGGAGCTTGGAGCCAGGGTTTCGAGTCCAGCGGAGGCAGTCGGAGCTTGGAGCGCAGCCAGCCTGCCGTGCCGCGCAGAACTGCGAGTCGGTGGGGAAAGCGCGGAGAGAAATCGCACAACGCTGAGGAACGGACGGGCTCTTAAAGAGCATCAACTCTCGAAAGAGCAAAGGCCCGTTCGTTCCTCGGAGGCGTCGTCGCTAGGCCGAACCACCAGGCCGCACGGCGGGGCTTGGCCAACCAGGTCGAGCAGCGCCACCCTGCCGTGTCGACGAAACGTCGAGGGTCAACCAGCGAGTCACCACGAAGGTGGTAGGTACGATGCATGGCTCTGCGGAGCTCCTGCGGTCTTCACAGCTCCATGAACTATTAAAGGCCACGAGGTCCAGTTCTTGCCCTTTCCTTTCCTGGGGTTTTTCTTTGTATGAATGTCGTGGCACCATGTCCTTAAGTAGAATTAGTAATAAGTGTACATAATAAATAGAAACGGTTGTAGTTCTTTCGTCTTGCTTTCATTCCTGCATGATTGATACGTGTTTGATTGCATACGTGTTTTGATGCATACGTGTGTAACAAATAAATGTCCTTGTGTGAATGTTTACCTGTTCGTTGCGTCCTTTCCCTCGATTGAGCTGCCGTATTGCATTCGGGATATTAGCTGGCTTTTAAATAGCCAATAAAGTAATCGGATCGGCGGGGCTTTGGCGATATACACCGCTCGGCAAATCGCAAACGGAGCGAGCTGCTTAAGCGGCTCGTTTCCAAGCAGGTCCCGTTGAGCGTAAATCCCCGGCATTTCTGTCTGCGCGCATACTTAGGTAAATCGACAATTCGGCGATCGGACCTGTCGCGCGCGGACAGAATAGTTGTGCTGATTTTCGGTGTGATTAAAAACACACCCGTAGCTGGATTTCGGTGTTGATCCGAAAGCTGCGACTAGGTTTGCCACGTCGGTGGGCGCGTGGCTGCGATTAGTTAAAAGCGGTCGCTCGCACGCCGGCGCGGGGAAAACTACAACAATATATATATATATATATATATATATATATTATATGTATACACATACCATTAATCTTTTTTGACTCACTTAAAAATAGAGGATCCAAGCTGGTTATGTTTAGTTGATCTCACCAGGTATGACATCCAAAACTGCTCTTTGCAACACCCAACGTGCCCTTGTGGAACTAACTCTCATATTACTACACCTACCATTACTTTAACGCCTCTAATTATTACCTCTTGGCGAAGGTAAGTTTTCACCGCTGTCCGTTTTTCTGTCTCAGTTGTGGACTATCCCAAAAAGTTTGGACGATTCGACAAAATTTGGTGGATAGGTTGGGTGTGTGACGAGACGAATTGATTCGATTTTAGTGAAGATCTGAATCCAGATCTGGATCGAATTTTTTGATTTTCAAGTGATTCTTCACCATTGAGAGATGGTGGCCAAATACGATTATACAGTATTGTTTATGGATTTGGAAGCCTTTTGCACACTGACAGTCAGCAAGCCCCCGCAGTTCAGTTATTTCGATAAGTATGTGTTTATAGTTAGGGTCCGCGTCCTTCTGTCCTAATGGGTAATTTCATGTGTGTGCTGGCGAGTTATTTTCTTAGCTCTCGAATTTATATCCACAAAATATAACAACAACCAACACTATGGACCATTCCGCCGCACTATGGCGTGCCGAACACGCATCGTGGGCGGAGTTCCCCTCGGTCACTGAAGTTCTGACTCCATGCTTCGGACAATCGGAAGGGTGCGAGCGCGTTTGCAGCCTTTCAGCCTATGGGCGCAGAGCGGCTCCAAGGAAGAAGGCAGAGTCTTTCGTGGGGGGTGGGCGGAGTGTCGAGCGCCCCGACAGCCCCTCAACCAATCACGGAGAGAACGGCTGATTTCCCCGGCGAAATTTGGAGGGGTGCGGTGACGTGAGACACGTTTCCCCTGACCCCGGTCGCAGAGAAGAAATGAGAATGGACGCTGATCTTCGTTAGCTGTCTCGTCTTGTCGCTGGCTCTGGTCTCGTCGCAGTGATCCTCTTGTCCCCCTCGTCATTATTCGAGCTGGCTGGCGTCCCGTGGCTGAATCCTTGGTCTTTCGTCGAGTACCTGGTATAATCGGCGTCGGTGTTCGAGTCCGCAGCCACCGGACAAGTATCGACGTTACGCGACCCCGGCACGAGGCGGGCAGGTGCAAGACCAGGCTCTTCCCTCAAGCCTGCGTCTTCCCTCCGCAGCTTGTAGGGCACAATTAAAGGGCAACTCGGCCCCATTTCTTTTGTTTGTGTGCTGTGTGGTGTGGTGTGTGTGTGTGTGTGTGTGTGTGTGTGGCGCGCAGTCCGATAGTAGACATCTTGCCTAAGTATCTCGCCATTGTACATTGACTTGACTGCATATTCGGTTTTAAGCTCTGCTCTTTGTGTGCTCCCCTCCCCCGATTATGTTCATGAAATAAATCCTCTTGTTAATGTACCAGCTCGTTGCTGTCGTTTCTTCATTGTTTGCACGGTGCGTATTGGGAATTAGGGGCTTGTTGCTGTAATTGATTCATTTGACCGACGATCTGGTAATCCCCGCTCGTTACTACATCGGATCGGGCTCGGTAAATCGGCGTTCGCCCAAGGTCCTCGAGGTGTGGTTTTACCCGGTAGTGTTAGACGACGTGTGGTGTAACTTAGGTATATTGAAATTAGGCAATTAACCTACCGCACGCCGTCAAAATATTGGCGTCACGGTCCTCTAAGGCGACCGTGACCTTTGAGTTATCGCATATGGGTTACGACCTTTATTCCAGGTACTCGTGGAAGACGAACGGCCTACTGCTCCACCAGCTGTCGCGCTCTCACACCGACCCTCGGCCCACAACAGTATAACATGACATTTAAAAAAAACTATGTGGAGGAGTTGGTTTAGGTGACAAGAACAAGCCGATTCGATTTGTTAAGGTCCGGATCCAGATCCGAATCGCAGGTGTGTGGACAAGGACAAACGTCGGATGCAGATCTGGCTATCAATGGGATACAATGCGTATACTGTTCAGCCGGTGGAGGTATGTGCTCCATTGAGTGCCTGTTCTAGTATTACAATTGTTCTGCAATGTATTGTGGGGTTGGCTGGGGAAAGGTTTTGGCCAGTTCTTTTCCGAGCGCGGCTAATCAGTCGTGATGTTTAGACTGAAGGTGATTTGGAAACAGGAATTTGGAATTTGTTCAGGATGGTGGAGAGAGCTCGCTACTCTTCATGAAAGACACTGTGGAATCTTTTATTGTCCACATGTCCACCAACTAATGCTAACAGTATGGATATTCAGCTTAATACTTTTGAGGGGCGGCACAACCTTGTGATACAACGTACAAGTGAATTTAATTAAAATGCTTGGATTTATTTATCGGTGTTGGAAGTGAAGCTGGTGGAAAATAAGGGAGGGGAGAGGGGGCAGGCTTTCCGAGCCATGATCTAAAGAGGCTTGTTGCCATAGCAACAGTTACCTAGCACTGTGAACAGCTGCGTCAGTCCAGTGAGACCTTTGGGGGGGGGGGGTAAGAACCCTCATTCATGGTGATTCAATCTAATTCTATTTGATGCTCTGGTAGTATTGCTTCCTTTAAGGATGTCAGGATGACAGACAGAGAGGTACGCACACTATCTCTAAGCTTGTCTAGCCTGGGTTAGAATCCTGACCGTAGCTATAAACTGTCATCCCGGTGTTTCACAGCGGGGTGATTCATCAATGTGTGCGCTGTGCCTTGGATGAGCGTTGAACTGGGAATTCCCATCTGCCGGAATTGATCCACAGTGCCCTCCGCGAAGAATAGAGTGAGCTATCGCTGTCACGGTGTTCTAAATTCGCAAATTCCTCCCTTAAACCTCCATCCAACGACAGGCCTGGCCAGCTGGTTCCTGAAAAACTTGGGCCGATACCTTCCTCTGGCCAACCTCACAAGAGCATGGGAATAATTGTGGCCGTTAAATAAGAAAAGAAGACGAAGAAGTTAGTATTGCATTCCTTTTAACCGATTGTGCAGATGATACATGGGCAGGGTATCCTTTAGATGACGATGTTCGGATCCAGCAGTAATTAGTCAATGGATTCTTCATTATTCATCATATGGACAACCCTGTGACTTCAAAGCAAATCACTGTGGCATGAGAGATGTGTACAGGTGGTTGAATGCTGTACTTTCCACCTGACTGTATAATACTTGTAGCCTATATTTGTAAATTGCTGTTTTATTTTGATTTAACCAGAGTGTTTCGCAGACTTTCCAAAGTTCTTACTCACCTCATCGGGCCATCATTAAGCCAAAATAAGAAGGTTGAGGGCCACGGCCCTTAAAGGTGTTCTGCCATGTTTTACACGGGGCACACCACAAGAAGCTATGACACAGTCGAGACCATATAACTAATTACCAACTTGATTTGCTGATGATAAAAGGCAATAGCTACGATGGATGCCAGGTCAAGTAGAATCTGAGCTCGTGGTGTGCAGTTTATTCAGACACTCTTGAGAGGTTTGTGCACTCACTCACTCAACATGGTTTTCTTTCCAGACTGCATCAGGCTTTCTCCTGGCCACAATGCCAGTTGTAAATCTCGAAATCTGCAGGGTTGGAGTCCTTTGGCTGAAGCTATCAGCTATGGTGACCGACAAATTGGTAAGCTGGCATTACATCGCATACTTCTTCATGTACTCTCGCAGGATTTGGAGAATTCTCACAAAAAACTACTTTGGGGATTGTGTTGTGCATATCCGTCACTTTTTCGAGAAATTATTTTTTCAGATAATTCACATAGGTGGAAGGAGAAATATCATATTCAATTCATATTCACATACCGATACAAAATCCATGGGAAGGAGGAATTCCTCCTGACGGAATTCCCCACTTCTTCGGAAATGTCTCGTCTGTTACATCCACGTGTGTGAGACGTGTGTGTCACCTCCCACTAAGACTGGATCCTGTTATAAAGAAACAACAAGCAAATCCTTTTGAGACTTCTGACAATTTTCTATTCGCATAATAGTGGGGCAACTTAGCATAACAATTTGCATTTTGTGAGGAAAGCACCAAATTTGGCAACACTAGTAGCCTATCATATTATGAACAGATTTGGATATTGGGCCATCTCAAATTTTTGATGGCAGTGGAAAATGGCTGCCACAGCCCATCAGCGCTGAATTTGAGATGGCCCAATATCAAATCTGTTCATAATATGATAGGCTACTAGTGTGCCAAATTTGGTGCTTTTCCTCACAAAATGCACAATTGTTATGCTATATTTAGCTAAGTTGCCCCACTATAATACACCATAAACAATTGGTGAACTGCAATTTTTAAGGGGTTTTGAGAGTGAAACCAATGCACTGCAACTCTGGATGTTGTTTAACATAACTGACATTGGGATAGGAAGTTTAATGTCCATCTAAGGTTAGGCTAGCATGTTATGTTTGTGCAGTACCGAAACAAAATAACATCATATCCCATTGCTGTTGGTTGCAGTTATGGAATATTTTGGAATCCCATGGTGGGGGGAGAGGGAGGTAGAGATTTCTACTTGGTTGCCTTGTTAACTGAAGAGAGTAATGCTACGTCAAAAGATGGCATTCCCGGTACCCAGGGTGCTCCGATGTCTGACAAGATTACCAGCTCTTGTTTGACTGAAGTAAAGTACGGTGTTGTCTGAAATCTTGTCTACATCTGTTATGCTATGACTTGTTTGTGGGGCAGCTCTTCCAAAACCTGAGAACCTGTTAAAAAAAATATACTCGTTGCTCTTCTTAGAGAACTGTTTGCTCCAAAATCTGATTTTTTAAATCCAACTATTATTTTCATTTAACATAATAAGAGTGTGGAAGGAAACCTGCTACACTTTAATGAAAACTCAAGAAAGGATGGCAAATACAAACATTTAAAAAACATTGTCTTGTCAAGTCAATAAATGTAAAGGAATAATTATTTACGTTATTTATAGTTGGATATTTCTGGATTCTTTTTTTATTGACATAATTTTCAAACCTGTTCTTTGACATAGTGCTTAACATATCGTATACAGAAAATAATATAAATATACCATATATATTGTTATGGGTTCGAGCATGCCCGAGGAGAAGCACTCGGGGCCCCTCCAGAACGCCCGGTCCTGAGGCTGCCGGGCACAGATAACTCCGTACGCCGACGGGTTGCTAAGCAGCTACGAACGCCGATTGGTTGTTGCCAATCCTGGCAGGGTTACACTGATCGGCAATGCTACCTTACCTGTGTGCGGCCATACCAAGGGGGTGCTCGTGCCCTTGTTTGTGAACATCTCAATGAAACGTTCGTGTAAATGTCATGATGTTTTTCGGTGAAAGCTACTCAAGGTTTCTGGGTTGTACACAGTACGTACTGTAGTCGGTAATCACACTGACTCTAACCTGCCGATTCCCAAAAAAATTCCGATATTGTGTGTGTGTGTGTTGTGTGTGTGGTGTGTGGTCGTTATTGGTATCCACATATGCGAGTTTCAGCATGTGGAATGGAGTCCTCCAAGGCAGGCTCAAAGCATCCACCTTCATTTCAGTAAGGGGTCACGATTCATGGACCAAGCAGTGAAGATTTTCTGTTCTCAAAGTTTTGTGCCGAGGGCTCTCTTCAGGATCGTCGCTGAGCCCCGGAGAGCTTTCAACTGTCGTTCATTTGGACAATATTTCCAGGGATGGTTTTGATCATATTTAAATGATTTCTGATTTCCAAAGAGGAATGCAGTTACCTGTGAGGAAAACAAAAATGTCACTGTTAACCGGCCACTTTTGAACGAGACTCAACAATGATTCTCTGAACAGAAATGTACAAATTATCTCTTCCTTTTCTCTAACTGTAGTTGCATCGTTGGTGCGAAATACAAGCACCAGGCTAAAGCGAATGGGAGCAAGCGACGGCCATCGCTCCTGAAGGCCCTGCAAGAGGTATGTGCACATCTCAACTTGCGTAATCTATTGGATGAGTCCGCAGTATTAAATAAGATCTGTATTTTCAAAATTATGCGGATTTTTCACATGGTTAAGAAAATTGTGAAACTTCAACAAAGTGTCTCTCAACATACTAATATTATCCTGATGGACATTGCCAGACAGCGGACAAATAACCACGGTGTATAGGAGATTTGAATCAAAACCTATCGCTTTCACTCACCGTATTGTTCTCTGAATTAATCTCACAAACATTATCTTCAGCTCACGTAATGGTTTTTGTTTAAATTCAACCTCTTTGTGAAGTTGCCCAAATAACCTGAGTGTGTTACGACTTGTACATACGCTTTCCGTGTTAAAATTTGAAGACCTGCACCAAATTGGTATAGGTGCCCGGTGGGGTAAGCGCTTGGGTGCGCAACACTTCAATACCGAGTAGTCTTCACCCGGGGTCGAGAATGTATATGACATGTGTATAGCATTATCTGTACCATGCAAGTTAGCGCCACAGATTTCAGTGGGTTGTCACCCTAATGGGCAAATAGCACTCAACGCGTTTTCTTTCTTCCCACTGCGGCCTCTGCAGGCATCAAGACATTCCAGCCCAACGTCATGTCCTACCAGAGTCAGAGAGGAGCAAGGTCAATCCTCGAATGCCTTCTACTTACTGTGCATCATCAGCATGGCATGACCACTTCTCCTCCACAGGCCTGGCAGGACTCTCCTTTGAGACTTTGTTTAAACATTCACCTTTTTGCTTTTATGGAGCCACAAAATCACGTGCATGTGACCATTGGCATCAAAAACTGTCACGGTGCTTGCATCCAATGATGCCGACTGGTCACAAACTTTGTTCATTTAAAAAAACAAACGTGCTGTATTTTAAAGGTCATGTGATCAACTTCACTGAATTGATCTTTTGAAACGCATTAACATGAACATCTGACGATGCAATCACTGCCTTGAGAAGGAACTCGTGAATATGAACATAATTTTCAGAATAGGAAAAATATTCCACGTGAGTAGATGTCACAGTGATATGTTACAAGCTATCTTTATTCTGTCCCTATCGATCTCAAAATCTGACAGAGGTAGTGCGCCTTGCCTTTTGAGAATGTCGCCAGCTGGTTCCATTCCTGACCTGACATACCAACTGTCGGAATTGCGTCCTTGCAGGCATGGTTGCTCTAACTGTGCCAGTCCTTGGATGGATGTTACGCCAGGTTAATCCCGTCTGCTCGTGAATTGTTGGCAGATATTTTTTTTAAATCCCACGTTGTCTTTTCCGATAAGAGTAGGCGAGTCTATCACCCATGCCCCCGCAACAAATCCAAAACATAAAGCATAATATCCTTTGCCATGGGAATTGCATCGTGTGAAATGACAATTTGTAAACAGAGTATGAACATAGAGGGGATCGATTGCTCATCAAAGTTAGGTAACCCTAATCATAAATGACAAGAACTTCAGAAATGATTGTACAACTGCAGTAATGTACGTAGTTTAAAAGTTCTGATTTTTGTGTCTTGGCCTGTTTTCAAGTAGTGTCTTGTGGCTTTTTTGTCCACATTGATTGTGTGGCATCACGTTAGAATAGCACTTGTGCCTCTGTTTGTTTCACCAACTAACATCAGTTATGCATAAAAAAAAATCGTCGTCTTTCTACCATTCTCTCTGGGTCTCCAGCCCCCATCTCCCCTGCTCTGTCTGAAAGATAATGACGCCCCCCCATATTTCCACAGGGCGCTCAAGGTTCATCAGAAACCCCCTTCTGGTAAACTACCAAAATCACAAATCAACTGATCACGGCTCACGTCTTTCATTCCTCTTTTTCCCCACCTTTGGAATAAAACTCCCACATTCTTCCTGGTTCAATCCGCATTACTTTCCCCTCCAGGCCTTCAAAACAGCTGTTCACCACACCCTTATCATCCGCCCCATCCAACCTGCGATCTTTCTACCCCGTCAATTCCCACCTCAAACCTGCACCTTCCCTTCAAATTCTCTGCTTTCCTTCCTGAAAGTCCTGTAATGTCCCATCTTGGTACAACACAATGTTCCCCGTCGCCATCAGCCTCTCGCTTCCACAGATCTCTTAAATGTCTTCTGTTCCCCACTGTTTTGTTCCTTCCCTCGTCCAACCCTCTTATCTCATGCCCCGCCTTGCTGTGCATTGTGTGGTTAGCGTTCTATACGAGCTCGACAATGTATAACAAAAAGCAAAAATCATTAATAATAAATAACAATAATGGGCAGCACAGATCTTCAAATGAACAAGTGGGCAGCTTTATTTATTCGAACATCCCTCAAACAAAATCCCAACAAAAATTTCAAGTAGGAATTGTACATTTCAACAAGAATGTAAATGCCAGATGCAGTTTTTCCTTTTTAATATCGGCCTCGTTTTTTGTTCTCGCTGCAATTTTCCATGCTTGCAATGTCGACTCGCCACATGATAATGTACATTTCAAATCAATAGGAAAAAGTTTTTCAAAATGAATGAGTTTGTATTTTCCATTTCACCTCTTTGTAAAATTAGAAATCCCACAAAATATCCAGAAATGCTTAAAACTTAGACCAGAATTCAATCATAAATGTTCTAATAAATGTCGCTCAAACGATGAGAATGCTCCCAGGCTTTGTGAAAAATTATGCTCGTTCTTTATCCACACCTTTTGTGCTGCACGACTACACAATTTGATTCCTCTTCCGAGCCCCATTTTCAAAATGACATTACTAAAGTTAAGTGCAGTAGAGGCTTGCCTAACGAATGGATCCATTCGGTGAACTCTGTCATGCAAGTTAAAAATTTATGATACGCAGGAACTTTTTTGCTTTCCCACACCCCACATCAATCATCATCATGTTAACCATACCCTACGCATTCAAACGAGTATTCAAACCAAGGCTAGACAGCTTCGAGGCGAGTGTGGCGTGCGTACCTCCGGCCATCCTGCCAACCCTCTACTAGCCACATTAAAAAAATAAAATAAAAAAAAGCCCCCTGTCTTTTCGGCTACGTGAGATCAAATTGTGGGCATTTCAAAAACAAATAAAAATTTTTAAAATTCAACCATTTCTCTTGTATGGTTTAAACTGCAGTTCCTGTTGTAAGAGAAAGAAAAATGAGAATTAAGGGAAAGAAAGAGGCAGAAATAATATAATATAATAGAAATATATGAGTTTTCCATGGAAGGCACTCCAATGTGGCAACAATTGTTGCTATTGCTATGGTTATTGTCGCATCTCTATTCCTTTGTAAATGCTGTGGTGTTAAGTAAGGAGGCAGCACGCCAAACGCATTTTTGAAGTCTTTGGTTATAACTTGGCCAGGATCAACCACCCACGCTCCCAGACTCAGAGAAGATACTTTAAAACATTACACCACTGAGTCTTGGAAGTAAGATCAGGAGAGTCTTGCTAATAACGAACAGATCCATTTGGTGACTCATCGCTCTAACTAAATTATGCAACCACGTCTGGTAGGCATTTTGAAATGACAAACTCAAGAAGCAAAAGTCATTTCTGGAATTGGTTGTTGTGTTTATGGTTTAATGTTTGTGGGGTGGCAAGATTTAAAACATCTTTCCATTTCCAAACCTAAAATCATTGTCTTTGAGGAAGGTTATTCAAATTTTGTATCCCGCACTTGGTTAGTTAATGCAACGTTTGAGGGATTTTGTTTTTTTTAATTGGCCTGCTTTTGGATAATTTAAGTACACATCCTTTATTGCATTTTTCAAGCTCTGGGAAAACTTGCTACTTGGAAGTGCAATGGGACTTTCAAGAGTTGGGGTAGGCTTTCATCTTGCGTCCGTCGGTGGTGTGCTGGGGGTGTCGCGATTCATTGCTTTTTGAACAAGAATTGGGCGATAGCCAAGGGAGGGGAAGGTTTAAGAAAATATTTGGGGGCTGTCATGTTTCATTTACTGTCTTCATATGGCAGATGGCTTGGCTATTCCTGCCTGACTCCGACCTATTTGCTCCCAACTTCCCTTCCTACGCTCACGCTCACGCTAGTGCCTTTGTTTCCCGACTTATGAATGGCAAAACGAATCACAACTTCACCAAAACGCCCCTCTCGGGACTCCCGGTATGCGAAGGAATGGAGGTCAGGTGAGAGGGATTCCCACGAACCGTGCACGTCGCGCTCAATCAGCAGAGGAGGGTTGCTTCGCAGCACGAACAGCACGCGCCGAGCATCTCCGGCGAACGCAGCCTGGTGGAGGGGGAAGCTGTTGTGTGGTACGGGAGTGTGCAGCGGAGCCGCCGGAGCACTCAGGGCGCGCTGCCTCGTCCGGCTACTCCGCTCTCGCTCCCGGCGCCGGTCAGGACTTGCTCCCGCTTCCCCCGATCCCACCTCCCTCAGGGCTTTCCGCGTCCCCGCCGCTCGTAACGGACTCAAGGCGATCGTTCCCACCGTCTCGCCCGTCATCACCACCGGAGGATATGTCGCCCGATCGCCTTTTCCAGAGAATGTCCGGATCGATCGGTTCAATGACGTCCCCGACAGTGGCTGCCTGTGTGTGCGCGCGCGCACTGCGCCTCTCAGGACGAGGAGCACGCGCGCGCACGCGCATCCAAAGGGGGTGGAGCCGAGCTGTACGTGACGTACGTCCGCACCATCGTCTCCTTAACGGCAAGGCGTGAGCAGCGATCGATTTTCCAAATTTAACAAACATTTTCGCTCCTAATCTCTCACAAGGCAGTCCAAGGAATATCACATTTGGAATCCAAAAACCGCAACGACCCACAAATCGATTGGACATTCCGCTCCCAACATCTGGAATTCTCTCCCACTTGACATCCGAAAATGGAGTTAATTTACTGCTTCAAAAAAAAAAAAAATCTATGACAAAATGCTTTGAAATCAACATCTCAACCGAATGATTTCATTGAATCGACTTGTGTACCTTTTCTTGCCTGAAGGATGTTGTGCATCATCCATCTGACATGCATGTAAAATCGTCCATGGTTCAGAAGGGCCAAAGGACTGTCAGGTGGAATGAGGGCAAAGAGGACTTTCTGTAAGGGCCAAAGGACTGTCAGG
>CM068962.1:28535247-28550237 GCA_035128595.1 Eptatretus atami | reverse complement strand
AGGGCAAAGAGGACTTTCTGTAAGGGCCAAAGGACTGTCAGGTGGAATGAGGACAAAGAGGACTTTCTGTCCTCTTTCTTGCTAAACTGCTCGTGTCGTTGTAGTGATGAAATGTGTTTATAAAAACAACAAAAAGGGCTGTCAGCTTTTTTCAAGATTGTGCTTATTTTGACAGCTCTTCTGATTGATTATAAACAGCAATGTCTGATTCAGGAGAACATATCGGGCACCATACATTCTTGAGATATCATCATGCTATGTATCGTTTTTGGCCCCGTCTCTCAATGGTAAATAATCGCTTTAAAAATGAAATAAAAATTCTCGGATTCCAATCTTCACCAAGATTGAATCGATTCTTCTTTGTCACACACCCAACATGTCCACCAAGTTCTTCCCTCCAGTGCTCAAAGATGAAGCCCACTGCTGTCTTACGTTGCTTTACAAGTCCACCGACGAGTATCTACTACACTACTACCTGAGAATATTTACATTCGTTCGCTGCACCATGTCCATCCAATGCCACAGTCACTTTATAACCGAGTAACGGGATGGCACAGAGGTAAGACACTTTACTTTAAAAAAGAACTGCCCTCATCAAGGGTTCTGATTCCCGAAGAACAACTAATTAAACTGTCAGACACGGTGGTTGACAGGCAAGCATTTTGATTGAATGAATGATCATCGTTCATTGAATGGACATTAAAGATGAGAGACAATCGCCAGTCATTCACCGGTAGACGTGAGAGATCCAATGGTGTACGTTATTAATGTATAAATAACTTGCAAGTTACCAACCCGTCGCCTATGACCTGTACCGTTGGGGGGGGGGTATGAAGGAGTGGGAGATCTGAGACGAGAGCCAGGGAGGGAGGAAAGAAGCGGAGGCAAGGGGAGGGCAGAGTGAGGAGACGGGGGGGAAGATGGGGAGAGCTAGCTTCACCAAACGTTGCTCATATCACATAGGAGGCAGAGAGATAGGAGAAGAGATGAATAGAGGAGGTGATAGGTGCAAATGAAGAGTGAGATAGAGAAAGAGAGAGAGAGAGAGAGAGTAGAGGAAGAGAAGAGAGAAAGAATGAAAAAGAACAGTGAGGGTGGAGGCTGTGGTATTAGTAAAGAATGATATTGTTATCGCTTAATGCACACACACACAACACACACACACACAACCACAACAACTCATGCAGAACAGGTCTGCACACAACGAACCCACCGGCTAGTTAAGTAAATCCTGGCTAACTGCAAAACTTTTATTGTCCCAGCTTCCAAGAAATGTTGTGGAAAATGAACCAAAAGTATCACTGAAAACATGGAGTAACCTTACCCGCTGCACGTACGACTAATATCCATTGAGCGGTGAATATCGAAAACATGTTGCGACCAATATAATACCTTGGGTACAAAAAAAATAGAGAAGAAGGCATTGCCTTACTTGAGCGGTGTTGATATGCAGTGATTTTGACAACGATGCAGAAATCAAGAAAATGACCAAACACAAGATGCTCAGAATGAAGTCGAGAAGAGTTCCTGAAGCTGAGACCGATGCCAAAGTGTACCAGTGATAGCTGGAGCACCGACAGGAACGATTGACAAAAAAACACTACACAGATATTAAATACCAAGGGGCACTACCTAGCGTAGCGGCTGGATAGATAATCACCATATCATTGGTAGGCATGATGACCCACAAAATATTATAATGGAGAGAAAGTAAAATATCTATGGCATATTTTTTCAGCCATGAACCAAATTTAAGTGGTACATCACGTGCGTCGGATAAAAAGGTTGTGGTCAAGTTTCATTAAAATTGTATGTGTGGCTTCAGAAAATAAAGCAAATACATATTTTGGGGGGCAACCCCCACATAGAACCCCTTAGACCCCAATTTTGTTTCATGCCGTGAACAAACTTTGGTACATCACATGTGGTGAAGATGATGGTCAAGTTTCATCAGAACTGTATGTATAGTTTTGGGGAAGAAAGAAAATGCATATTTTGGGGGACAACCCCCCTTAAAGCAGATTTTTCGAATGTCATGAACAAACTTTGGTACATCATGGGTGATGAAGGTTGTCGTGAAGTTTCATCGGAATTGTGTGTATCGTTTGAGAAGAAAGTAAATACCTCTTTGGGGAGACAACCCATCCCCCCACCCCCCACAAACTCCCTCTGTAGACCCCCCTGGGTTTTTTATGCCATCACAGGTGACGAAGGTTGTGGTCAAATTTCATTGAAATCGTATGTGTCGTTTCTGAAAAGAAGTTGCAAGTATTTACGGATGGACAGACGACGCGCCATCCCGTAAGCTCCCCGGAACTACTTTATAGGTGAGATAAAAACCATCCCTGGGAATATTATTACAAACAAACTACATTTGGAAGCTGGTGAGGGCTCAGCAACGATCCAGAAGGGTGTTTTAATTAACCCAAACAACCAATTTTCACTCTTGCACTTGCTTGGAGTTTTCTTGGTATGCATGCAAAGTTTCAGGCTGCTAGGTTTTATAATTTTGGAGTTATGGAGGAGACACACTGACACATACTGACACACACCCTTTTATTAGTATCGATATGAGTTCTCTTACAATAAACTTCAACACAAGAGGTCATGAGGCCCATCAAAGCTCGTGCTATAGTTACCAACCTGTGGTGGTTTACCCATGCTCTGTCTTTTTTAAATGCTGAGCATAAAGCAGAAAATACCATTTTCAAAGGCTTTGGTATGACTCAGAGAGGATTCGAACCGCCGACATCCCCCGACTCAGAATGGATACTCTTACCGCTACATTACTGAGACTGGTTCATCTTCATTTTTGATGAAGAATAGGTGAATATAACCAGCACCCTCAACAAATTAAATTCCAGGCCAAATTCCCGATACATGTGGTCACTGAATCAGCAGCACAGCCACACCTCAGTAATGATGCAACCGGTGAGCCACATCCATAAATTCATCCCAATGCAATATTCATTGCACTTAAGATAGCCTCGAGGTATGTACACTCGCCTCTTGAGCTGTCTAGCCTGGCCTCAAATCTCGACCCAGCTACAAACGTCCTGGTGCCTCGCAGGCGGGGTGATTCATCAATGCGTGTGCCTCCCCTCAGATGGACGTTTAACTGGGTGTCCCATCTGCTGGTATTAGTTGGTGGACTTTAAAGATCCTGCCATGTCATTCACGAAGAGTAGGTGAACTATCACTGGAACCGTGACCAAATTCCTGCACACTCAGTCAAATACCCTGCATGAGAGTGGCGACCCCTCCGAGAAACTGCCACGGTCGATCCAACGCACTGTATAGCCTGTAGAGCATGGCACATCATGATTATGATGCAATATGCATTTGTTAAAGAGGACTATAACACCTTTTCTACGACTTACTTCATAAAAGGCTCAATGTTGGGTTGAAAAAAAGAAACCACTTATCATACTTGCTTTGTAGGTCTCTCAATAGACTTGAACACCAATGAAAAGGAATCAACTTGCATGTTAATAAACTGCATCTTTAAAACCGACCCATGGTTTCTGACTGAGCTTCACCGAAGACAGTAGCATGATGGAGTGGAATCTGAAATAATCCACCACAGCCATCCAGTAATGGGAAACCTCCCCCTCATGCGTCGATGTACAAGCCATCAGTATGAGATTGCAGCATCAACGGAGCACGAGATGGAATGCAATACAAGTCGAAATACACCTTGGGAGTCTGGGTTTCATAAAGGCCAGGAATGAGATTGTGAACGAAACATCAGAGGGATGGATACCTTCAAAAAAGCATCAAAGAACAGATTCAAAACAGTTTGAGCTGGTTGATGACATTTTCATAAGGGAAGAAGCTTCAGTTGCCATTAAAAAAAAAATCTATCTATCTATAATTCCAGCAATCTCTGTGTGTGTGTCTGTCTGTCTGTATGTGTGTCTGTCTGTGTGTCTGTCTGCGACCGCCGTTTCTCGACGACCACCGGTCCGATCGGATTGAAACTTGTGCCAGGAAATATTGCCGGGCCCGCGGATGTGCCTTTTCAAGGTTTGATATCAATCAGACGAGTGGTTCCCAAGTTACGGCCATTTATCTGTCAACCAATGACAAGACACGGTGCTATGACATCACGAATGACGTCACAATTAATGTTTATTTATTTTTGTTTGTTTTGTTTTTGCCACTGTGACGTCATAATTCTTCTTCTTCTTCTTCTTCGTTTGGTATGACGTCACAATCGACGCTGGGACCTGAGTATGTGCCTTTTCAAGGTTTGATATCGTTCTTCATCCGTTTCAGCTGTTTCCCAAGTGTTTCCCAAGGTTTGAAAGCTGTTTTTTTCCCAAGATTTGAATTAATTGTTCAAATTATTATTAATCCCAAGGTTTGAATTTTCCCAAGGGAAAGAGCTGTTTCCCAAGGGTTTGAAAGCTGTTTTTTCCCAAGGTTTGAATTAATTGTTGTGCTTGGTAGACATTTGTGAATACATTTACAGAGAGAGGGGGGAGAGAGAGGGGGACGAGAGAGGGGGACGAGAGAGGGGACGAGAGAGGGGACGAGAGAGGGACGAGAGAGGGGGGAGGGGGGGGGGGGCGGGAGAGAGAGGGGGAGCAGAGAGAGGGGGCGAGAGAGAGGGGGCGTCACAATTCAAGAGAGGGGGAGAGAGGAGGGGGGCGAGAGGGGGGCAGGAGAGGGGTTTGAAGAGGGGGGTGAGAGTGGGACGAGAGAGAGGGGCGAGAGAGAGGGGCGAGAGGAGGGAGGAGAGAGGGGGGCAGGACTAGGGGGGGAGGAGGGGGGTGAGAGAGGGGGAGAGTCACAATTTCTTTCTTCTTCATTTGATATGACATCACAATTGACGCTGGGGACCTGAGTATGTTTCCCAGGTGTTTCCCAAGTTATGGCCATTTATGATACGGTTGGTCGATCTAATTCAAATAATGCCCCAATCCAGTCGTCGTTTACGAGAGTGAAGGAACGAAGCTGCACCTACGGGCCCGCACTAGTATATATAATGAAAAGAAAAAATATATATGTCCGATTTGACTCAGAAATGCTGAACATTGTACATTTTGTGGCAGTTTCCTAAATTTTATAAGGGGTGGGGGGAATGATGGAGGCTACCCATAAGGAAGATACCAACAAAGCAGACCCATTGTTAGGTTATATTGTTTTTCATGGATGGCATACGGAGGAAGGACAAAGGAAGAGCCAATAGCCACACAAGGTCCACCACCCCCCCCCCCCAATGCAGCAAAGACAATGCCGGCACCTCATCACAAGTGACTGAAAATAGCAAGGGTATTAAAGGCCGCAAGGTGGGTGGTGTATTCAGCACGTTCCGCTAATAAAAACTAACTACCCCATTGGTTTAGATCTAGATTCTGGAGGGTTTCTTTTGGAGGGCAGGCTCTTTTGTATTCATGGTCAAGACTTGTGGCAAGCACTGGAGCAGAATGGAAGGTCACAAATGAAAATGGGGGAACACCAACAGCAGAGATACACTGAGAGCGATATCAAGGGGAGGGGGAAGACACACGGGGGTAAACAATCTGCACACAAGCTGAATGAAACACAGGAAGAGGAGGGGAAGGGGGGATGAAGCAGAAAAGGGCCAAACCAACCATTAAGAAACAAACAAAACGAGGCGAGGGAGGGGGGGTCACAATAACCTGGAAAAAGGGAGTGCTTGTGTATGGGGTCATTTGCGGTCGAGAGATCATGAGTATGGATGGAGGATGACCGAGGTAGTGGTGAACAGCCATCTTGAGCGCTGGAGGGAAGAATCAGACTGAACAGACTGGGGAAATTGGTTCCAAAAGGTGGGAACAAATGAGTGAAGGTGAGCAGTGAGCCTGGATTTTGGGAGTTTAACAAGAAGAGGGTTACTGACAGACCATGTGCACCCTGCAGAAAGCTATGAGGAACAGAGCCAAGAGAGGGCAGACAGTGCAAGACCAAAAAGGAGGCGGTAGACTACAGAGAGACAATCAACCTGCCTGCGATGTGAAAGTAACAGGCCGAGACACTCAGCTTCGTCACGGGAGATCCCAATGATTTTGAGGTCCTTGCTATCCACGGTTTTAAGAAGGACAAGGTGTGAAGCAAGGGCACCAGACCAAAGGGGGAAGCAGTACTCCATCACGCTGCGAATGAAGGTCATATAAGGTTGTCAAAAATTCAGATTGGCCCAGGAAAGACCCTGCATCAGGAAGAATGCCCAGTCAGTGGCTGATTTGAAGACCATCTTGGGAATAAGGTCTGCCCAAGAAAGATGAGAGCTGATGGTGAGGCCCAAAGCATGGCCAGAGAGACAGAGGTGTTCACGACAACTATCAAGGCCCACCTCCCCGGAGTTAATCATAAGTCTGCCTGAAATTCTACACTCGGATATCCAAGACTCGGTCTATTACCACAGTAGGAAGAAAACAAACTTCTTTTTTTTGTATACATAGTCGAGGCTCGTGGAAGAGCTAGAAAACTTGTATGAGGATCCCTCGCTTCGAAGCCAAATTCAAAAGCACAAGACAACATTATAAAGCTTTTATTCTCCAACCGAGATGGGTCGAAATGTTCACGCTCCAAACATTAACAGGCAGAATGTAATCATCACAAAGCAACAAATGTTCTTCAATGTTATCACTTTTGCTCAAAATAATCCTTCTCCCCTTTCAGGTACAGCGCTTTGAAATAAGAACACCGGGGGAGAATGAGAGACAGATTATTTCCTTTCACTGTACTTCGTGTAACATTTTCTTTCTTTTCATTTTGCTGAACTCCATTGTATCCAAGAGTCTAAAATGCTCTTATACACCGATTGCTTTACACCGACTGGGCCCAACATACAAAGGATTCCTCGTTTAACCCTCTCACGTACGGTCATACATTAACGCAGTGTACAATACTTCAGAATCGTTTTATTTACAAGCTTCACCGAGTCCTATCTTTTCTTTTTACCTCGTTTTCCCTTATTATCCGTGGCTTTTTCTGCAGAGTCCTGGCCGTGCGAAGGATTCCTTCGAGGCTTGTCGGGTAAGGCAGCGGCATGGCCAGAGAGACGGAGGTGTTCAAACAGCTTGTTCCTCGAGGCAAAGGTAATGCCACAACTCTGACAAATCAACCCATCCTGCGACAATAAAACAAAAACATCGGCACAATCTAGGAAGCAGCAACACAGCAGCAGCCAACTTGCAATACAAACAAACTTCATGATTGTACAACTTTTGAGAATATAAGTGCATATCTGGCAGTAGTCAGCCTTATACTTTGTGGATGATCTTGAATTGAATCATTACATCAGGAAGGTTTAAGTACTGAATTTCATGTTTGTACTGCAACGGCACTCGGTAGAGGACAAACCTCTGCCAGGCTGAACAGTTCACATTTTGTATTGCACCGATAGGCCGGATCTGGATCTGGGACCTTAACCAACTCATCCACCAAGTTGTCATAACCCATCCACAACTTTTTGAAATATCATGCTATATATAAGTGTTTGGGCACCCCTCTCTCAATTATGAAGAATCACTTAAAAAATTTTAAATTTCATATCTGGGTCTTCACCAAAATCGAAATTAATTTGTCCTTGTGACACACCCAACCTGTCCACCAACTCATCCAAATCCATCCATAACTTTTTGATATATCATACTCACAGACAGACAAACAGAGGTGAAAACATAACTTCCATCCACCTTAGGTAGCAGAGGTAAAAATGTTTGCTCTATGTTAAACTCCAAGTGGAAAATTGAAGCTGAATCACACAGCATTTATGCACATTGTTTTAGAAGAGTTCTTGATATTCACAGATATAATCTTTTCTCTCTGCAAAAAATATTTTCTGAACAAGATAGATGATACACAAGGTTGCCCTTGATAGAAAATATAACTGGTTGAAGTCTTCTAGAAATCTGATGAGAAATGTTATCAGATCTTAGGAGATATACTTGCACATTTTGAAAATGGATAGCGCACTAACCCTAACAATTAACTAATTATGTATATTTGTCCACATCTGCCTGTCTGTGTATACCTCCAATTATCCCCAATTACAAATAACTATCGAGATGTCTGCATTCACAACAAGGAGAGGTCACGTACCTAAAGTGTGTAGTAGGATGTTCTCTCAGTTTCTTTTTTTAAGAACAGAGTAAACTAGAAGGGTACTCGATAGAATGCACACCTCCGCCACATAATACCTGATCCACGAGAACATATTGAGCACAATACATTTTTGAAATACTACTTTTTTATTGACATTTTGAATTTTTTAAATACTAGATATCATACTATACAGGACTATATCGTTTTTGGCCCCATCTCTCAATGGTGAAGAATAACTTTGGAAATTAAATAATTCTTGTGTCCAGATCTGGATCTTCACCAAAATCGAATCAAATCATCATTGCCACGCACCCAACCTGTCCATCAAGTTTCATCCGAATCCATCCACAACTTTTTGAGATCATCGTGCAAGATATCGGTTTAGCCCAAACTCTCATTGGTGAAGAATCACTAAAAAAATTTATCAGATCCGGATCCAGTTTCGGATCTTCACCAAAATTGAATCAATTCTTTGTCACACACCTCACATCTCCACCAAGTTTCATCCGAATACGTGCACATCTTTTTTGAGATATCGTGCTATATTTCGTTTTTGGCCCTATCACTCAATGGTCAGGTCAGGCCAGATTAGATCTGTGACTTGCTACAGGTATCATGTAAACCTGTACTAACCTGTTCCATGGTCGGTTGTCGGCGACTTAACCGTCTCCCCCACCAGGTTTTTTGGTGAGGTGTTTGGATATGGACACCCAGCAGGATAAAAACAAAACCTGTCAAAGGGCAGAGGAGCTCCTTTGAGCCAACGGCCATCCATATCTAGTACCCAACTGTGTCTGCGGACGTCCTCCTGCAGTTGGGTTACTTCTTATTAGGAGGTTGGTGGCAGGATTTGCACTTGGCCACCGTAAAACTCTTCATTCCGCAAAACACAAAAACGCAAAAAAATCTGAAAACTCACTCTGTGGGAGTACCTCCTGTGCAGCTTCCCTTCACAGGGCAGCCCACCGGATGACAGGATTGGGGCAAAGCCTTCGGGACCCCAATCTTTGAGATAGGAGGGAAACCACGGGGTAACATTCCCGGGTCAGATTGTGGGAGAGTGTGTCGAGTGGTGCTGAGGTGTCGTCCACCAGACGGCGGTCTTCTTGGTTAACCTGAGGCGGTCCCTTCGGGTGGGTGCCTGGAATGTCCTATCCCAAAGAGAGGATGATCACCTGTCTCCGTAATCATCTGAGCTCAAGCGTTTGGACATCGGTATTACAGCACTCTCTGTGTTCGGAGACCGATTGCGGCGAGATAATGGTGGGTGGTTACACCTACTATTGGTCTGGCCGCTCTGATGGTTACCATTCCCAAGGACTTGCTTGTAGCTGTGTCCAATGAGCTGACTCAATGATCATTGAGGTAACACCGGTCAACGAGCGTATTATGAGACTAAGGATTCGTCACTCCTTAGGTGTCATTTCCCTGGTCTCTGTTTATGCTCCACTGAGGCGAGTGATCTCACCGTGAAGACGCCTACGCCACGTCGTGTGGTTGATCAGTGACCCAGACGAGATACACTTCTAGTCTTGGGGGATTTCAATGCATCGACTGGAACTGATAGGATGGTTATGAACATGTGTTGGTCCCATGGGTCTGGAACTGTGAACCTGAATAGCACTAAGTTCCTTGACTTTTCAAGAAGTCATGGACTTAGGGTGGCTGGTTCATGGCTTCAGCGCCGACAAGCTCATCGCTGGACTTGGTATTCCAATGCTGGCGGTGCGGCAAAGGAGATTGACCATGTCCTCATTAATCGTCGCTGGAGGATGATCCAGAACTGATAGATGATAACAGGAGGATGATAACAACTCTGAAGTTGCACCTTAAATCCAAGAGAATGGTACCATCCCAGCCTAGGCTGGATGTTGGCAAGCTCAAGGATGAAGGGTAGCTGAGGAGTTTACGAACAGGTGAGTGGAGATTTGGGAGGTCTGGTGCTTTGGGAGGTCCTGAAGAGTTGTGGAGTGCCTTCAAGACCACCTTCCTTGATGTTGCCAGTGGATGTCTTGGAACTCACCGAAGGGCAAAGAGAATTTTGTCTCTCAAGGGACACTGGATACCATTGACCAGAGTCGCAGGCCAGGCTGAATGGCAGAGCTGAGCTGTTCAGGGAGCTGAGGCGTAAAACTGTACGTACGCCAAGGGTGGATAATGAGGCCTATGTGCAAGGAAGCTGAGGGGTAGAGCATCACCTGTGGTCAGGTGATTCTCGTCCTGCTTACAGGGGAATTCGCGCATTGTGTTCATCCAAGCCCATCCCTCGTGTACTGCAGTGGGAGCAGAGAGTGGTAAGCTCTTGACAGAGGAGTCCGAAGTGAAGGCCCGCTGGGCCGGTTACGTTGAGCGGTTGTACCAGGCTGATCCACCAGCTGTCGAGTTGGACGTCAGGGGTGTTACAATCCCTGTTACTGACCTCCAATCAACTGTGGACCACCTTCGCTTGTGGAAAAACAGGCTGCGGTGAACCGGTTGAAATGGGGTAAAGCTCCAGGGATCTGTGGCATCCATGCTGAACTTCTCAAGGCTGTGGAAATGCTGCACTAGTGTCGTTTCATGCAGTTCTGTGTCTGCTTGGAACACAGGCATCATCCCAACTGACTGGAAGAGGGGCCTTGTTGTCCTCTCTGGAAAGGGAAGGGTGATCGCCAAGACTGCAACAACTACCGAGGGGTGACACTGCTCTCAGTGCCGGGCAAGGTCTTTGCTCGGATAATTCTTGATAGGGTTCGCCACCACCTGCTTGAGCACCAGCGGCAAAGCAGTCAGGCTTTACACCAAGAGGTGAACGATTGACCGTATCCTTGCTCTTCGGGTCCTCACCGAACGCAGACGAGAGTTTCGGCAAGGGCTGCTTGCAGCCGATGTTGATCTCTGTAAAGCGTTCAATTCAGTGAATCGCGATGCCCCTTGGAGGATTCTTGGCCTTTGCGGGGTGCCACCAAAACTGATCAATCTAATGTCTGAACTATACTCTGGTACTGAGAGTGCGTGAGATGTGGCGATACCATCTCTGACTTATTTCAGTTTTACTTGAGTTCGTCAGGGGTATGTACTGGCCCCCACACTTTTCAGCACTTGTATGGACTGGATTCTGGGGAGGATGTCGGAGAGATCAAGCTGGGTTGCATCATTTTGGAATGTCACGATCTCTGAGCTTTGATTTCGCAGATGATGCAGTCATCTTTGCGGAGACTTCAGATATCCTTGTGGGGCCCTCAGGTGCTGAATGAGGAGTCGAGCCGCTGGGATTACGGGTTTCCTGGGTCAAAACTGGATCCAGGCTTTCAATGAAATCTTGGATGCTGCTGTCCTGTCTGTGCCTGTTTGTGGTGAGGATGTTGAGGTCGTGGAAAGATTCACTTCCCTCGGCAGTGATATTCATGTCTCTGCTGGCTGTGAGTCAGAGGTCAACAGACATCTGGGTCAGGCCTGGGGAGTCATAGATTCACTGGATAATGGGGTGTGGCGTTGCCGGTACCTGTGCGGGAGGACGAAAGTCCGAGTCTTCAGGTCCTTGGTACTTCCAGTCTTGCTCTATGGATGTGAGACTTGGACTCTGACCAAGGATCTGAGACGGAGACTTAATTCCTTTGGTACCAGGTCTCTTCGGACATCCTTGGCTATCGCTGGTCGGACTTGTGTTCCAACGAGCGGTTGCTGAGAGAGACTCAAATGAGATTTGTTACCTGCATAGTCCATCAGCATCAGCTGCGGCTGCATGGACATGTGGCTCGTTTTCCTGACGCTGACCTGCTCATCAGATTCTCTCAGCAAGGGAGCCTCGTGAGTGGAGGAGGCCAATGGCCGACCAAGTGCCTCGTGGTTGCAGCAGGTTGATCGGCATCTCAAGGAGATGGGGATGGGCCACGCATCTGTCTGGGGGATGGCCAGACGGAGGCCCCTGGAGTACCAGCGGAAAGTGGACGCAGCGCCCACTGCTCTGGCGCATGCTCCCATACCTGACCTGACTCAATGGTGAAGAATCACTCAAATATTCAGTAGCCGGATCGGATCTGCACCAAAATCTAATCAGTTCGTCCTTGTCACACACCCAACCTGTCCACAAAATTTCATCCGGATCCGTCCACAACTTTTTGAGATATCCTGTACACAAACAAACAAACAAAACAAGACAGAAAGGGGTGAAAACATTACCTCCTTCACCTTCGATGGTGGAGGTAACAAACCCAGAAGGCGGAGCGCACAAACTAACAGAGAGGAGATACATGAGGAGGCACAACAAAAACCTTCATGCACGATGGAGAATAATTTAAGGTCAGAGACTTTTTCCTTTATTTTTTAATTGCACGGAAAAATGCAAGTTTATTTGTTGGTTTCCCCCCCCACCCCCCACACATGTTTAATGATAAATGAGGATAATACAAGAATGAGGTGTGTGTTGTTGGTTATCTCCATTTGTTGGTTTTTATCTCTATTTGTAGGTTTGAGCACGTGGAACGAAGTCCTCCCAGGACTCAAAGCATCCACCTTCACTTCGGATCACGGTTCATGGACCAAGCTGTTCAACTTTGTTGTTCTCAGAGTTTTGTTCCAAGGGCTCTGTTCAGGATAGTCACCGAACCCCAGACTGCCTCCAATTGTAGTTCGTTTGTGGTAATATTACCGGGGATGGTTTTCAAAATCTCAGTGAGGTTCTTCATTATTCCTGTTTCTCCAATTAATCACTGGTACAATTTCGACACTCTACAGCTTCCAAAATCTCTTGATCCCATTTTGAGGTCCTGTTATTTGGTCTTTTTCTTGATTTCTGCATTATTTAAGCCAAAATCCCTGAGTACTGATATCTCAATCAGCAATGCTGTCTTTTCCTTTTTGTTCCTGAGAATGACGTCCGGTCGGGAGGCTTTTTATCTATGTTCACGCTCGATGGGATCATTGGGTCGTACATAAGCATGACATCCTTGTTGTCAATGATTTCCCTTGGTTCGTGTTTCCATGAGTTTTCTGGAACTGGGATGTTGAATTTTTTGCAGATATGCCAATGAATCACTTTGTATACTTTGTTATGCCGTTGTGTGTAAAGTTGTTCTGATAATACTTTTTTTTACATCCCGAAAGCAGGTGACTCGTACTTTCTGTTTTTGTCTTGCGGAACCGACACTTGTCCATCTGGTTTTAGTCCCGCCATCTTTTTAATCCATTGGTGTCGTGTCCTTGATCTTGGGCATTTATCATCACTTGCAAAATCAAAGATTTTTCAAGTATATTGGTCAGTTGATTTTGTTATTCTGTCTGTCTGTCTGTCTATCGCCTACAGGTCACAATTCTAAACAGATCATCATGAAACTTTACCAAGTTGTAGAGGTAGTCTCAACTAAGAAGCCTATTGATTTTCAGGTCAAAGGTCATCTTGAGGTCAAATTTCTAAAATCGTCATGTTTTCATCCGAATGACTTGAAATTTGAACAATATTTGCAAATTGCGTCAGTGATTTTAGGAAACCAACTATTTTTGAGGTCAAAAGGTCAAAGGTCACCTCAAGGCCAAAATTATATCTGAAGTATCTAAAATCATCAATTTCTATCTGAAAAATCGTCAATTTTCATCCGATTGACTTGAAAAGTAAACAGCAAATTGCACAGCGCATCACTGAATTGGGAAACCAGCTATTTTTGAGATCAACTCAAGGTCAAACTTCTAAAAATCATCAAATCTCATCTGAAAAAATCAACTTTCATCTGATTAACCTGAAAATGAAGCAGCAATTGCATAGTCCATCGCTGAATTTGAAAAAAACAACTATTTGAGGTCAAAAGGTCAAAGGTCAACTGAAGGTAAAACTTCTAAAATCATCAATTTCAATCTGAAAAATAAACTATTTTCATTTGATTGACCTGAGCTTTGATTAAGATTGTCAATTTTAATCTTAACGAAATGGACAATTTGATGTATCCATGGCAATCTTTGGAGAGGGGGGGCGGATTTTGCGAGTATCGTGATCTGCACGACTTCAATTTCTTGTTTTTCGTTCTCCGTCCCAATTGAGCTGACCTATTCTTAGCCATTCCAATGAGCCTTTTTTGTCGATCCAAACTAAGTCCAATTATTTTTTGTATTTTCCTGCTCTTTTGTCGTTCTCCCAAGTGTTGGTGTATATTTATTGATATTTATTGTCTTTTTTGCAATTGTTGGGGCTGTATTTGTTGCCGTTGCATTTTCCTGTGCGGCATCTTCTACTCACACCTGCTTTTGGGAATTCCTTACAAGGTGAATTAGGGATACTTTTTCAGGTTTGTTGTGTTCATGTTTGTTTACAAATTTAATCCGATAGTCTGTTGAGCATTTCACATTCTCAGCCACTCCAACACTCGTCGCTCTGTGTACCTGGTTGAGTTCCATCAGGCCGCTCCCTCCCTCTCACCACGGCAGGTACAGTCTCGGGATGCACTGGTTTTTGTGGATGGTAAGCACTTTTCTTGTTTTGATCTCTAATTTATTGATTTCTGATTAGGGCCTGTTTACGATTCCACAGTTGTATTTGAGTTGGTTGAGTGCGAATTGGTTTATGGCTTTGATATTGTTTCTTGGTAAGAGGTACGTTTTCAGGATCAGCTTCATTCTACGTAGGTATTAGACCATGAGGCATGCCTCCAATATGTCTCCAGAAAATGATTTCTGAGGTGCACCTCTTGGGGCAACGTGGAAACACGAATTCATTTTTCAATAATATGATGAGTGCCAATATCAAAATCCACAATCCCAAAACTAATCAGTTTTTGATTAATATGCATTTTAATTATGCTTCATAAAAACAACACCCTCCATTGGCCAATATTGGAGAATTGTGTACATTTAAATGAGAAAATGTTATGGGGGCGTTATTTCGAGTATTGTCTCTTGCACATTTCCAAAGCAACAACATTTGGTTCATTTGGGGATGGGGA
>CM068962.1:28511310-28522006 GCA_035128595.1 Eptatretus atami | reverse complement strand
TGTGTGTGTCACTGTGAAGCCTTTTTAAAAAATTTGATGCAATTCCACAACCCAAGATAAATCTCCACCTAACCTTGCTTTAAGTGCTGGGGGCACCTGGGGTCAGGTCATAGGTATAAACTACCCCCTCCCTCAAGGAAATTATCTGTGTGTATGTGTGTGCAGGTCTGATAATCCTCGAAAAAAAACGGCTGGCCCAATCTCCACTAGATTCTGCACACATGCTGGGGGTACCCAGGGTCAGGTCATGGGCACACCCCCCATCATCCACCATCCCTGCAAGGCAATTAATTCTCTATGCGTGTTTGTACGGTGGAAAAATCAAGAAAGTGAACTCAACCAAGGAAATGAGGCCATTTGGCCCATCATTGCCGTGTGGCACTCTCAGGTTAATTCTTGCTGCAGCTTTAAACATCCATCTTCTTTAATATAGACATAAACAGAGACTTTTTGAAGGACATTATCATAAAAAGAAAACCACAAAAGCTTTTCGTTGTGCTCTCTTCAGGTGAAATCCGCACAAAGTGAGTGAGTAATGATGAAGAACAGTCTAATGGACGCCTATCAACAAAGTCAATTCTGATTGGACGTTCTCTACTGATGCGTCATCGTCACCTCCCAATGGTCGAGGTGTGAGGAGCCTGTTCAGTGTTCATGTCCACAATAAGCATGTCCACTCGCTTTTCTTATTTGTGCAAAGAAGAAGAGGAACACCAACTCGTCTCATGATCACGGCTGGTTATGAAGAAGATTCTACAACAGCCTCAGCGGCTCTTCCTCAGACTCTGCAACCTTCAATTGGAGAGCTGCAACTCATAATGTCCTTCAAAATGTCTCTGTTTATGTCTATATTAAAGTTTTGTAGTACCAAGCATCTTTTTAATCAACCTTCTTGATGGTTTACTAAAGTCTAAATAACCCCCGATCTTATTCAGGTGACCCAACTTGTTTGAATATAAAAAGGGGACCTAGACTGGCTAAGGGTTGCAAACAAGTTAAGATGCTTTACTGTTTTGCAAAAGCTCTCAAATCAAAAGTAGAGTGCGGGTGCATAAGCCATCAATTTGTCCATGTATCGACGATTGTTTTTTTTTTTCTTTTTTAGTGCACTGCACGTACAATCTCTTGAATGTCAGATAATGCCAAAAAGAACAATGCAAAATGTTATCGCCAAAATACTCAATCAAACCAATGTGCGGTTCCGACGTGGCAATATAAATATTGTCGATTTGAATAGTTAAACACTTTTATATAACCAACACATAAGACGTATTACACTGAAATAAACAGCAGTCAACCAAGCTACCATACCAGCTTCGTGGCGTCGTTGGCTTTCGAAGATTTCTTTGACTTCTTAGTCTTGTTCTTTGTCCTGAAACGTGCAAAAGCATCATTCCACCGACTGTGCTATAACGTAGTTTTGCTAATCACATTAATCTCACTCATGTGCATTCCACTTACGGGCCAAGGTTTTCTTGCTGGCCTGAAGCTTCATTCTCGTGGTCTTGAGATGAGAGCTTGACAGCAGCGACAGGATTGGTGCAGGACTGCTGCAGTTGAGCAACTTTTTCCTGCTCGATAATTGCTGGATCTGGCAATGTTACGTCTGTTTCCATTGCTACTTTTTCATCTCTCATCTTACCTTTCCCAACCTCTGTAACACAGCTATTACACAAGCTCTCACCTGCTTCGACACATTCATTCTCAATTCTGAAGTCTCCATCACTTTGCTTTTCACTTTTCTCTTCCGTCTGACCAGGAGCGCTCGCACTCCCGCACATGTCGGCAGCGCTCCCTTCAGCAGCACTCCCACGCCCGTCGTCACTGCTCTCGGTCATACTTTCAAAATCCTCAATCTCCAAATCATTCTCCACATCTTCAAGTAACAACTGCTGCTTTACAATCTCCACCATTTCTCGATGCTTTTTGGATTGCTCATGGTTCTGCAACCTGAAACACACAGCATATAATTTGTGCATGTCGCATGCTTTTATTCATTCAAGCAGTCATTTCTGCAGCTTTTAGTTGAAACATCGATTCATTCAATTAAAAGCGACTCCAATTGGTTCTGCGTCCGTGACGTCAATCAGATTCCGAACTACCATTATCCGATTGACCTCGCGGACGCAGAACCAATCGGTGTCGCTTTCACTTGGACATGCTTATAAAAGCACGTGATCATCGATTCATTCAATGACAACATTTGCTTTTAAATAAATCCTGGCGAGTCGAAGGTTGTTCCCAACTTGGTTTTCCCCACTGATAAGGTACTCATTGACAGCTGAGAAGTATGGTCAAAACTATAAGATGCTGAACACCCCTTTGGGAGTCACTTTAAAATTTTTAGGGATACATATTTCCAATGACCTTAAATGGGAGATAAACACCAATCACTGTGTGAAAAGGGCTCAGCAACGGTTGTTCTTTCTTAGAAGGTTGAGAAGTTTCGGTGTCGGCCGTCCTGTGTTGATCGACTTCTATTGGGCAGCGATAGAGAGTGTCCTGACGGTCTTTCACCGTTTGGTATGGCAACTCGACACGGGACGACCGATTCCAACTCAACAGGAAAGTAAAGACCGCTTGTAAAATTATTGGATGCGATCTGCTTTTCATTGACAACATGTACTCCAGTCGAGTAGTGAAAAGAGCGAAAGCTATCTTCAGAGATGCGTTCCACCCAGCACACGACATTTTTGAACTTCTCCGTTCGGGTAAACGTTATCGTTCCATCAAGACCAACTGTAATCGCTTGCAAGACAGCTTTTACCCAAATGCAATCCGCACCATCAATGAATCTGTGTCTAAAGTTTTGTGAGCATCCAAAGAATGATTATGGATATTTTAAACCATGCCACTCATTTCATTTCAATACCAAAATGTTGCTTAGGGCTCTCTATTCACAATAAATCGATCTCTATTTCTAATTCAATGTAATGTTTAAGCACACACTTTCAAAGTACTTCCCATTGCATGTGCATCGCATATATATGACAATAAACTCATTGTTATTATTAAGGAAGGCATTAAATAAATAATGAAAATGTCATGATAGACGCTTCTGAGTTCGTAAATTGTGTACTACTCCACAACGACTTGCACGGGGCATTATTTTTACCTCCTTCACCTTCACCCTCTCTGTCTGTTTGCTTGTCTGTCTGTGTGCAGGATATCTCAAAAAGTTGTGACAGGTTGGTGTGTGACAAGGACGAACTGATTAGATTTTGGTGAAGATCCAGATCCAGATACTAGAATTTTTAGATCCTCGTGGAGGATCTCTAAGTCTTACTCACGTTGTTGTTCTTCATCTTCTTCTTGTGGACTTTGTTGTTTCACAGCCTACAGTTTTCATCGAAACTTCCTGAAACTTGGCATATATATGTAAAAACACCCTGCGCAGACAGTAACCATCTCCGATTTTGAAAATTCCTCCAAGAAAAAAAGTTATGACGTCAAAATATCTCCGCTAATGGAAATCGCCTAAAAATTATCTCCGAAACGAGGCAAGCTTTTTGAATTCTGTTTGCGGGAATCGAACAGGGCATTAGCAGAGATTAATTACCGCACATATGATACATCACTATGACGTCATATCCATTTTTATGACGTCATTCCTATTTTTTGTTTCACAACCCAGAGTTTTCATCGGATCTTCGTGAAACTTGCCATGTACAGTATATGCAGAAAGCCCACGCGCAGGCAGTAACCATCTCCGATTTTGGAAATTCTTCCTAGAAAAAAGTTGACGTCATAATATCGCCGCTAATGGAAATCGCCTATACCATTATCTCCGAAACTAGGCAAGCTGTTGAATTTTGTTTGGCGGAATCAAGCCGGGCATTAGCACAGATAATTTATCGCAACCTGATACATTCACAATGACGTCATATTCGTTTTTATGACGTCCTCATTAAGAGGACGAGGATCTTAGCTCATTTGAGCTTGTTAAAGTGATTCTTCAACATTGAGAGATAAGGCCAAAAACGATATATTGCACGATATCTCAAAAATTTGTGGACGGATTCGGATGAAACTTGGACATGTTGGGCGTGTGACAAAAAATAATTGATTCTATTTTGGTGAAGATCCGGATCTGGATCCGAAAATTTCTTCACCATTGAGTTGAGATAGGGCTAAACCGATATATAGCACGATATCTCAAAAAGTTGTGGATGGTTTCGGACGAAACTTGGTGGACATGTTGGGTGTGTGACAAGGAAGAATTGATTAAATTTTGGTGAAGGTCCGAATCTGGATCCGGATACAAGAATTACTCAATTTTTAAAGTGATTCTTCACCATTGAGAGATCGGACCAAAAACAATATTTGGCATGATATTTCAAAAATTTATTGGGCCTGATATGTTCTCGTAGATCAGGCATTGCATGGCGGAGGTATGCGCTCTATCGAGTGCCCTTCTAGTTATTCAATGTGATGGCACAAGCAAGACTGCAGTCCATATCTGAATGCTACTGGCACCATGCTCTGTTTCTCCAAATCCATTGCTCTAGGCCAACACAAAACCCCAAAGACGATTGTTGTACAAAACCAGAGCAACAGCCTAATAATGTGGTTGTAGTTTGTTTATTTTTCCTCGATAGGAGTGAAGTTCATGGAAGAGCGAGGTTCAATCGACAGTGGGGATGCGGAGAAATAATTGGGCACAAATAGCAAGGGAATAAATGAACAAGAAAGGAGGAGATGGAGAGCAAGAAAAGGGGAGGAAACACCAAAAATCAGGAAGTCAGAGGGTTGCCCAAGAAGGCTCAATGGGGATAATAAAGATCATGGGTCAGGATGGGGGATGAAATGAGGTGGTGGTGCAATGACTGCTTGAAGCCAATAGGAAAGAGTGGGAAACAATGGCTTCTGGAAGGTGGTTCCACAGATGGGAGAAGCGGGAACAAATGAGTTGAGATGTGTGGTTAACCTGGATTTTGGAAGCCAAACTAGGAGGAGGTATACTGGAAGAGCACATTAATCCTGGAGTTTATAGGAAGGGTTGGAGGACAGAGGGGAGAGGACACAACATCAGAGAAGTGATAGAAAACAGAGATCACTGACTTCCCTGTGATGTGACAACATACCTTGTGCTTCGATATCATTGTGGGAAATTCAAATAATGCTGAGAGCTTTAGATCCATCAGATCCAGGAGAGACATGTGATGCTCGGGCACAAAAAGCAAGGGAATAAACGAACAGGAAAGGAGGAGAGCACGAGCGAGAAAAGGGGAGGAAACACCAAAAATCATGAAGTAAGAGGGTCTGGATACACCAGCCCACAAGTTGAGAGCAGTACTCCATGGTGATACAAAGGCTTTGACGACTGAGTAGCTCCGATTTTCCAAGGAAGATCTTGGATTGACGTTGGATGCCCAATTTGCGGCTTGCTTTGGAGGCCAGCCTTGCTATCTGGTTAGCCCAAGAGAGATCATGGCTGATGGTAAGTCACAGAAGTTCAAGATGACTGAACCTCTTCTGGTGGCTGACAATGGAAACATACAGGTGGGTTAGTTTGACAGTCCTTTGAGAGCAACAGTGTTTGATAATGAAATTTTCCAAATTGAAAGACGTATTCCATTTATCAGACCAGTATATAATCGATTCCAGATCCGCAGAGAGTGACGTAGCTGCAGTCTGCCTTGCAGCGGGATGGGGGTACTGCATGGCACAATGTGAAGTAATCTGTAAAAAGAAGAGGGTTTTCCATAGCATAGCAGAGGTCATTAATATAGATGATTACACAATAAGACTGGGCCCAACACAATGCCTTGGATAACTTCAACCTCCACTGGGAGAGGGGAGAGGATTCCATCGACAGAAACATATGGACTGTGTGAGTAGAGGAAGTCAGAATCCAGGCATGAAGATGGTCTTGATAGCTACATGCAGAGAGCTTGACAAGCAATGCAGGATGCCAGATTGTGTCGAATGCCGGAGATATGACCAAGGAGACAGTCCCGATCTCTTGATTGAGATTCAAGGCCTCCAACTATTGCTGAGAGTGAAGCAGCAACATGTCCAGAGTTAAGTGACTGGCAAGGAATCCAAACTGATGATAAGAGTTCAGGCTGTTTGGGGGGGGGGAGGGAAAGCTCCGACATCAGCAGCAATGATGGATTCCATGTCTTTGCTTGTAATTATAAGGAGGTTCACTGGTCTAAAGTTGATCGGATCCGTCTTTGCACCCTTCTTGGAGATACGAGTGATGATTTTTGACTTCCAGGCCAAAGTAGGACAGATCTAATAAAGCAGACAAAGGGGAAGGAAGACCGGTAGAGCAGGATTTGAGAACATGTGCACCGGATGGCACCTGGGCCCGTCGCCGAAGCTGTGTCATGCCGGCCAAAACTTTCTCTACCCTTTCGGGTGAGGTCACAAAGTCAAGTAGACAGTGGGGATGATGAGGGGGGTAAGATGGGAACAAAGTGGAATTGGTTGGGTACCCAAGAATTGGATGCAAACACAGACTTTAGATATTTTGCCACATCTCTGGAAGTCTGCAGTGATGCCATTTCACGCGAGGGAGGGGATTTCATTTAAATACACCCGTCCCCCGATTTACGGAAAATATACATTCTTGAAAAGTTTACATAAGGTAAATTCCATATAATCAAACCCTATTTTCCAATCGACTTCCATTATACAATTCCTACGGAAAATATTTTGGTCCAAAGACGTAATAAAGATGTTTTCCATCACCCCCAAGATGTTTTCTCATCACTTCTGCGGCGAGACAACTTAGTAGCACTTGAAGGAGTAGCTGCTGGAGAACTTGCTTTTATTTTGTCTTTATTCTCACGTATTGTTCCCACTGTAGACGTAGTCAGCCCGAATGATTTTGTGATTTTGCTAAGTTTTTCACCCAATTCAAATAGCCTGAACACATCTAAATTTGACATCCAAAGTAATTGCTTTAAGGTCTCTTTTTGCACTTCTGCTAAAAATTTATAACTCCAGGATTCAAAATTCAGTAAAAGTGAATATAATGGAATGTATAAGGATTCGTTTCACTAATTTACATGGTATGTTATATGGTGAAATTCCGTGTATTGAACGGCCGTATAACAAGAGACGTATGTCGTATTTCATTATAAATATCAAAAATAATTTCTGCCAAGCTGTGATTGTCAAAACCAATCGACCAGTGATATTAATGATTTGGAAAAAAAAGGTACAAAAGTGCATCCAATTTCATACGACTGCCAAATGTTCTGCATGCCATTTGCTTTTCCTTCGTCGGGTGGGTGTGAGCATGCAATTATGAACAGCTCTCAGTGGAAGTGCCTCAGGCATCACAGATTTCCATCACACAAGTGAAGGAAACACCATGTGCTTTGTGAACGACCAATCCCATTTGTTACAAATGTACAAGAATAAATTTAGGTAAATAATTATGTCTCACACGGTATCCACAGTGATGCTCACCACAACAGTCAAGAGGTGCGTCTGCTGTATAAACGTCGAATGTGGTCATCGTTGGTTAGATATTTATGGGTATGCCATCTTGATGAGAGCAAACAAGCCCGAAGTCCGGATAGGCAGCTCCGTTTGATGTTTAACTGATGTTGACCATGTAATCTTTGTCTGTTTGACAGAGTTGCCAGGCTGAGGCCTCTTGGTTGGAGGTGACACTTTGGTGTAGGACGGTGCCCAATGGAGATCGGGGGAGTGCTCATCACACTCCACATGTTTCGATTTTAATAAATATATTTGTATACACATGACATCATTGTCGTGTCATAGAGAGTCAGCGCGCTTTAGTTGCATTTAATGTTCCTGTCTGCAAACCTGATAGGTGATCAGCATGGCAGAGACAATATGCTCGTGTGGCAGGTGGCACTTGCTGTTGACAGGTCATGCAGCAAGCGCTGTGTACCCTGCTGCCTGCATGCACAGGACTTGATCTGTGCCATGCTGCCTCATCAAGTTAGGGGCGTTTGATTAGAGAGAGAGAGAGAGGGAGTATTATATATATATATATTATATATTACATATATATATATAAACACTACCGGTCAAAAGTTTCGACACCCCCATTTTTTTCAGTTTTTACCAAAATTAAGCAGTTCAAGTCCAGTGAATAACCTGAAATGGTACAAAGCTAAGCGGTAAACTGCCAGAGGTTAAAAAAAAAAGTTTAGGTTACCAAAAACTGAAAAATAATGTAAATTTCAGAGTTGTTAAAAAGGCCCTTTTCAGGGAACAAGTAATGGGTTCGCAACTGCAGCTGTTCTGCAGCAATGGAAGTAAATTAAGCCTTAAACGTTGATGCAAACAATTCCTACAGGTGTCCCAACTTTTGTTGATTAGTTACAAACCCTCTGTCTGTATAAAGCAGTGTTGGAACAGACTGTGTTGCTGCACCCTCTGAAGCATTATTGCACTGCAGGAAGTGGTTATATTGCTACATAATGGTGAAAAAACGACAATTACAAAGGAAGACAGACAGACCATTTTTATTATATTACTAAAACTCTCATCTTGTATGTATGTATGTATGTTCTCGAAATACAGCCAAAACGGTACAACGACAGCGCAAACATTTTTGGCCCACCTTACTCACCATTCTCCTGCGGTGTGCAGTATCAAGTTTTGTTCAAATCGGGCAACGAAAAAATTATTAAAAAATAAATTCCCGATTCAGTCAAGTACTCTTCGGGAGAAATTTGATCAATGCAAACAACTCAGCGGTATAGTTCGCTGGAGCTACCTTTTTTTTTCTTTTTCTGAAATGATTTTATCAACGCGCTGTCACAACAGGAACCCAATGGGTTCACGGGTCACCTAGTAACCTTAAAAGTGTAGGGCTTTTCCTTTAGAGAAATTGCAAAGAAGCCAAGGTGTCAGTGAGTACAGTTTCCGACACAATCAAAAGGCACTTGGAAACTGGAGGAAAACTGACAGGAAGAGGTCTGGCAGACCCAAAGTTTCTGAGAGTCAACAGCTTGTGTGATAGGTGGCTCACAGGACAGCAGCTTCAAGCACAGCTTAACACTGGTCGAAGTAAGGAAGCCTCAGTTTTCAACTGTGAAGAGAAGACTTCGAGCTGCAGGTTTGACAGGTTGAGTGGCAATAAGAAAGCCATTGGTAAGATGGCAAAATAAGAAAAAGAGGCTTGCCTGGGCCATGAAGCACCGCCAATGGACTACTGAAAACTGGAAGAAGGTCTTATGGACCGATGAATCAAAATTTGAAATCTTTCGGTTCATCACGCCAGGGTTTTTTTTACGCCGTCGAGTAGGCGAAAGGATGGTTCCTCATGTGTGACACCAACTGGTCAAACATGGAGGAGGAAGCGTGATGATCTGGGCTCTTTTGCTGGATCAGAGTCGCGACTTGCACAGAGCGACTGGCACCCTGAACCAAAAGGGCTACCAAAGCATTTGCACACCATGCAATACGCTCTGGTCTCCACCTAGTTTGGTCAGGGGTTCATCCTACAGCAAGATAACGACCCAAAACATACCTCCAGGCTATGTCAGAACTACCTTAAAAGAAAATAACAAGACGGTAGGCTTCAAATCATGGAATGGCCAGCACAGTCTTCCAGACTTAAACTCCATCGAGCTGGTTTGGGATGAACTGGACAGAAGGGTGAAAGCAAAGCAACCTACAAGTGCAACACATTTGTGGAACTTCTGCAACAGTGTTGGGAAGAACTTTCCGAACAATATTTGATTTCCATTGGTGAGAACGAATGCCACGAGTATTTCGGCCGTATATCTGCAAAAGGTGGCTACTTTGATGAGTCAAAAATTTAGATTAAATTTCGTTCAACAAACGATTCCATGATTTCATTTTTATCTGCAATTGTTTATTTGTTCTATGCTTTAATTTTAGTGTACATTGAAACATTAAACTGCTTTAATTTCAGTAAAAAATGGAAAAATGGGGGTGTTCTAAAACTCATGACCAGTAGTGTATATATACATACACACGAGCCTAGTGTTGACTTACCGGTTAAGGTGGCTGGCTTGGAACCTTCGGGTCCTGAGTTCAAGACCCTGTCAGCCATTTAATTAACAACAGGCGAGTTGACTCAGCCTATCATCCTTCTGAGGTTGGCGAAATGAGTACCAGTGTACTCGGGGAAATAACCATTCGGGGTAACCTGCGTCAGAGTGGCGACCCATCCAGGACTGTTCTCCCATCCACTGAAACTTCCTTGGCAGCCCTATGCACCTTTACGGTACAAAAGGAATGGTATTGTTGCTGTTGTGGAAATTCACAGAACACCATTCAGGTTCTTCAGCGTTCCCCAGAGGTCAGTTATTTCGGTAAGTGTGTGTTCAGGTTAGAATTCCCACCGATGTATAACGGGCATTGTTCGTGTGCCGGCTGTGAACCTTTGAGGTAGTGTTATTCTTTTCTGTCTTTTATTTAAACTGCCATCATCTCCTCACCCATCTTTCCACAACCGCCATAATCTCCTCACCATCTTCTCTCCACAACCGCCATTATCTCCTCACCATACTCTCCACAACCGCCATCATCTCCTCACCATCTTTCTCCACAACCGCCATCATCTCCTCACCACTTCAACCACAACCGCGATCATCTCCTCACCATCTTCTCCACAACAGCCATCAACTCCTCACCATCTTCTCCACAACCGCCATCATCTCCTCACCATCTTCACCACAACCGCGTGAAGCCGGTGATTCAAACACGTCCGCTGAAGACGGTGATTCCAAAC
>CM068962.1:28482436-28497533 GCA_035128595.1 Eptatretus atami | reverse complement strand
ATACATTTATCGTTTTTAAAAGACTCGTCTAATAAAGCATTGCAGTGAAGTCTGATGCAAATAATTTTAAAGCAATATGTGTATTTGTATATTGTAATCCATTAACAAAGCGCAATTATTGACGCACCAAGTAGACACCCGAACAAGAAGGTATATACAGAATTGTGCTACTACGTGGAAAACAGCATCCTGGTTGCCATGGCAACACTTTAGATGACGAACGTATGTCACGACACACCGTCTCACAGTCTGTACCTATGTACCAAATATGAAATGTGAAAGTTAAGAAACTTTGGGAGTTAGAGTGCGGACAGGAACGGATGGAAAGCAGCATCCTGGTTGCATGGCAACCACTTAGATGAAACGTATGTCACGACCACCGTCTCCACAGTCTGTACCTATGTACCAAATATGAAACGTGAAAGTGGAAAACTTTGGGAGCTAGAGTCCGACAGGACGGACGGACGGACGGACGGACGGACGGACGGACAGACAGACGGAGCAGACAGACAGACAGACAGACGACAAGCGACAGACAGACAGACAGGAACGACCGGTATCACATAATACGCCCCGATATATATATACAAGTTGTGTTTCAAAAAGTATCCAACCTTAATTTTTGGTGCGTAAACAAATGAAGCTAGGAGGGCGTGGTTTGGTGCACGTATTAGCGATCCTTCGTATGCGTGAATATTTTCCCGCCTGCAGAAGCTGTCAGTCGCCGACAGACCGCCGATGAGTGAGGAAGTGTAAGTGAGCGCCGTCGGATTTCGTTTTGACAAAATGGCGGAAAAACTTGAACAACGCTACTGCATCAATTTTGTGTAAAGCTTGGCGATTCCAAGTGGAAACGATCCGCAAGATTCAACAGCCTTCTGGAACAGAAGCAATGGCACCACACAGATAAAAGAGTGGTACAACCGCTTCAAATGTCGCACATCAGTGGGAAAGTGAAGCAGCTTCTGGTAAGCCCTCAACATCCCGAAATGAGATCGTCATTGACCAAGTAAGGACCTGCTGATGCAGTCGTCGAATCACATCAGAGAACTTGCAGACGAGGCGGGTCGTCAGCATTGGATCGTTCATTCCATTGTGACTGAGGATTTGGGCTTAAGGAGAATCTCAGCGAAGTTCGTGCCAAAGCCGCAACGACGAGCAGAAGCAACTCCGTTGAGATCGCACAGACATGCTGGGACTGTGACAGATCCCAACTTCTTCAACACAGTGATCACTGGCGATGAGACCTGGTTTATGGGTACGACCCAGAAACAAGTTCCATCATCACAATGGAGCATCCAACATCCCCGAGGCCAAAAAAGCAAAGGAAGGTCCGCAGCAATGTCAAAGTCATGCTGACCGTCTTCTTTGACTCCAGTGGCGTGTTCATCACGAGTACGCACCACACGGCACAACCATCACCAAGCCACAAAAAGCAAGGAAGCCGCAGCATGTCAAAGTCATGCTGACCGTCTTCTTTGACTCCAGTGGCATTGTCATCACGGATACGCACCACATGGCACAACCATCACCAAAGAGTACTACCAAGAAGTACTGCGTCGCCTTCGTGACACTGTGCGACACAAACGGCCGGACCTGTGGCAGCGGTCAATTGGCAGCTCCATCACGATAACGCACCCGCCCATTCTTCACATTTGATACAGAGTTTCCTGGCCAAACACAACACACCTGTGCTTCTCAGGCTCCCTACCTCCCGACATGGCTCCGTGTGACTTCTGACTTTCCCCAAGCTGAAAATGCCCCTGAAAGGGACAGATTTCAGTCCAGAGAAGACATCATGCGGAATTTGACGGACCAACTGCGCACCATCCCCAAAGAGGCGTTCCAGCGGCTGTCCGACCGATGGCAGAACCGTTGGAGAGTGTGTGGCAGCCCAAGGACTACTTTGAAGGAGATTAGTGTAAGTTGTTGTATCTGGATACAGATATTTTTATGAACAAAGGTCGGATACTTTTTGAACACACCTCGTATATCGGGCGTATATAAAAATAGTGGGTAGATAAAAACATTAGAAAGAAAAAAATAACTTTCACCCCAAAACTTTAACATTTCACGCTCACGCTGACGTCTCACGCCGGGGGTATCGCTATAGCTCTCTGTTCTTCGAACAGGCGAGCTAAAAATGAAACGTTTCGTTAACATCACGGCAGGATAGCCGAGAGTTACACAAGCTCATTCTAAGTTGGCTCGCCTGGGTTCGAATCCCAACCCAGCTATAAACCGTCATCCTGGTGTTTCACAGGCAGGGCGATTAATCAATATGTGTGCCGTTAAACTCAGCGTCACATCTGCCGGAATGCCCCCTCCCACCCCTCTGCCTCTCACCCACGCCCCTACTTCACCCTCCTCCGTACTTCCACCTCCCTCACGCCCCCCCCCCCCCCCCTAATACTCCCATCAGCGAAGTGACAGGTTGTATTTGCTGTTTATAAATTTAAACTTTATCTATTTTATAATGTGAATTGTGAAAGACCTTTCTATATTTGATGATGTGTATTGTGAAGCTTTCTATATATTTACCTCCACCACTGAAGGTGAAGGAGGTTGTGTTTTCACCCCTTTCTGTCTGTTTGTTTGTCTGTGTGCAAGATATCTCAAAAAATTGTGAAAGGATCCAGATGAAATTTTGTGGACATGTCGGGTGTGTGACAAGGACGAACCGATTAGATTTTGGTGAAGAACCGGATCCAGATCCGCCAACTACAATTTTAAAAGTGATTCTGCACCATTGAGAGATAGTGCTAAACGAATATATACCACAATATCTCAAAAAGTTGTGGACAGATTCAAACAAAACTTGGTGGACAGGTTGGGTGTGTGGCAAGGATGAATCGATTAGACTTTGGTGAAGATCTGAATCCGGATCTGGATACGATAATTATTTGATTTTTAAAAGTGATTCTTCACCATTGAGACAGGGCCAAAAATGATAGAGAGCATGATATTTCAAAAATGTATTGGGCCCGATATGTTCTCGTGGATCAGGTATTTTGTGGTGGAGGTGTGCGCTCTACCGAGTGCCCTTCTAATTGTGCAAGCAGCAATAAACTCAAGTAGCTCAATAATTAGTGATTAGAATGTGCTACATATTTAAAAGTTAATAGCTGCAATGATTTAAAATGTAAATATGGCAAAAGTTACAAAATAAGAGGTGGAAGAGGAACGTGTTAGCGCTGCCTAGCAACCAGTTGGAGCACAAGGTCCATTGTCTTGGGTTATTGTCTTGGGTGAAGAAAAGGTTGCGCTCTTCACTGCACAAACTTCCACAATCACTGCTTAAAGCGAAGTGAAAATTTTGGTGCACCAGCTGATTACATCAATTGTTGCCATGGTATTATTTTACGAAGCATTCCATTTCCTTGTCCATCATCTTGGATTACATGACCTGCAGTAAGTAGAGAGTCTGCACTGGCCAACTTTTATTTACGGAAATTTTCCAACCATTTTGTAATCTTTCCTGGGTTTCAGCAGTGTGCAAAATTTTGGCTTTCTTGCCCACCTGGAAAGTCCTAAACATCTATATCAATGAGAGGCAGGCAGTGAGTGAGTGGTTAGAAAGAGCTATATGTATATATATATATATATTAGATACGGTTAACCTCCTTCATGTGAATAAAAGTTGCAATGCAATATGTGCAATAAGCAATTGCTGTGCTTGTCGGAAGAGGCCTTGTTTCTTGATACAACCCCCGTCCACCACACCACCACCTCCCCTGCCCCCATTCCCCAAACATATATCCACCATTTGAAGTGTGGCACGTCTGTTGTGCAATCACACAATTCCCTGATTCAAGCTGCCCACTCTTAACAAGCACAGGCCTAACCCAGTACCCCAAATAAGGCCAGGGAGATGGACGCACGCCTTGCTGCTCTTGAAGTTTTTGATACAGGCCACACAGTAGAAGTCGTATTCAATCACCTCCTCACTTCCATCTGCTCACCATACATCAAGAGAGAGCACAAAAAAAATAACCTTTCAACGAAACTCTAACGTATTCCAACTAACCCAACACTTTGATCTCAACAAGTACAAACACGAAGGACCAGAGAAGTATCAAGACAATGCAACAAATGCAAATCCTCATCAAGAACACAACCCCCAACCGCACCTTAAAATTGGGATGTGTACATTTTACATTTAAATAACCAAAATAACGAAACAAACAAGCAGTCATAGACCGGTAGTTGAGAAATCAGTTGCTGTGACATCGGCCTTTTGAACTCAAAACTAAAGGCTTCAGTGACCCAATATGCACATCCTGTTCAAATTTCAAGTCAATCGAGGCCAATGAAGTCTCAGTCATGCAAATTAATGAGACTAACAGGATCTACTGATAATAGATTTGAGAACATGCACTTGGCCCAATTCATTTGGAAGTGAGAATTTCACTTGATAGTTTAATCTCAAAACAAATTAAAGTAGAACGGCACTCTTCGACGTAACGACGTCGACATATGCCTCCGCCCACATTATTATTCAAAGCTTTTATGTAAAAAACAAACAAAAAAGAAAGAAAAAAAATGGCTACCGAACCATGTGACCGATGATGTCACGAATTCCCACCTGGCATACAATTTAGCCCTCGATGACGCTCAAAAATTTTCATACTGATTTGACAAAAGTGTTAGATATATGCAATTATGACATCACAACGAAGTCACCGATGAAATCATCAAACTAGAACGGCATTCTTTGACGTCGCGAAATCGGCAGATATGCCTCCACCCACATTATGACATAATTATACATACTTGCACCAAGTTTGATTTAAATCCACGAACCTATATTTAAAACATCAAATAATTCTGGCTGCCACACCATGCGTCCGATCAGGTTGAAATTTAAAGCATATATTCCCCATGACTACTAGATCATAATTGTGAAGTTTCACATTGATTGAAGCAGTTCAAGAGAAATAATTTATTAAATGATTTCCGTTCAATCCAATATGGCTACCAGACCATGTGACATATTAATTATCCGTGACCACCCTGGTATCTCCAAGGCTTGGTGATCCGGGTGAAGTTTCCGCTTGATCTGTTCAAGCCGTTCTGGAGATTTTTTTTTAAAGGTTTATACTTCAAAAAATAAATAAACAAACAAACAAACAAAAAAACGCTGCCAGATCATGTGACCTATGACATCATAGGTAGAGACTTTTTGTTCCTCATGGATAGGCGATCATACCTGTAAAGTTTCACCTCGATCTGTTCAGCAGTTTCGGAGATTATTTTTGAAGGTTTTCATGTTAAAATATATTATATATTGTTACGGATTTCAGAATCCGGTCTGATGAATGCATCCACACATCCAGGTCCTCACAGTTATTTCCTTCAATGCATGTTCAGATTAGCCCACCCCATGTCTATTGGATCTTAAATGTGATGGTTGAGAAGGGTAAAGGATAGATCCCTCTCTATGGGAAGCTTTTTTCTTTACGAACAGACACATCACACATTTGACTTTCACGAGCTCTGAAGGCCCGCCCTCATTCTTCCTCAGCAACAATCTTTCGTGAGCTCCGACGCCCGCCTTTTTGAGAGCGCACGGGTCGTCATGGTAACCGTGCACAAGTGGGGCGGGGTGAGCTTGGGGCGGATTGCACCCGCGGAGACGGCCTGGAGATATAAAACGAACGAGAGGTACGTTCTGAGACTGAGAGGAAAAGCGGGGAGTGAAACAAAGTGGGGCGAAAGAAAGTCAGGGAGGGAGAAGAAAACGAAAAGTGAGCTTGAGAAGCGAGCAAGAAGCGGGTGTCAGCAGCAAAAGAGAAGGAAGCGAGCGTGTGGGTGTCTGACCAGCGCCAACAACAAGACAATTTGTCCTTCCCAGTGCTTGGGCAAGCGAGCGTGTGGTGCGCATGTGGGTTTTGAGCAGCGCCACCAAGTGAGGCACGGGTCGGTCACCAACAACACCAGGGTCTAAACCCGCGACAGATGATCTCGGTGCCCTCCAGACTTCGACTGGTGTTCAAGGCTGTTCGCGAGAGGGTGCACGGCAAAGCTGGGTGCTGGCGACGGATGTGACACACAGGCACCATTTCAGGATGTTTTCACTTCACGGACGACTACTTCTGGTGAGCGAGACAATTCTGCCCCCCCCCCCCCCCGAATGATCTGTTGGATACCCATGTCTGTGTTTAGCTGTAAGTAAGTCAACCCCCGATAAGCATCTGCTCTTTGTCTCTTTCCTGGCATTTTGATTGATTTTGCTTTGAAATTAATTCATTTATTACACCAGAAAATAAAAAGTTCTTTTATTTATTTATTTTATTATTAATAAATAATTTCTCGATTTTTCAACCTGTCCGTGCTTATCCTTTCCTTCTATTGTTCGAACCGAGATAGACTGGGAGGTAATTACCACAGATTGACCAAAAATAGTCAGCACGCACAAGTGGTTAAAACGCTCGGCCGCCCTAATTAAAATCTAATCGAGATAACATTGGTGCTTTGCCGAGGGCGCGCTCCCCGCTCAGGTAACCACGTGAACTCCAGTTAAATGGCATAAATTAGACGGGGACACTAGAACTCGTGGTTGACTGGGTGGCGTTCGTGGTTTAAAACAACCCGACGTACCACAACGTTAATTGTGAGCGGTGGCCCCAGGTCCGGCACTACCGAGGACAACCGGGGATTACTCCCCCTGAGTGACAAGCTGGTGTCTCAGTACCCGTGGCTGCAACAATATATATATATGGCAGCCGAACTATGTGACCAATGTCCAAATCCTCCCCCCGCACCCCAAACCAACACACACACACACAATTTAACCCCTCAAATTTTTCATACTGATCAGATAAAATGTATGACATATGCAATTATGGCATCACAACAAAGTCACCTAGGCATCATCAACAACAAAAAAAACATTTCCCATGGAGAGTACTTGACGTGCCAAGTTTCATTTTAGCAGCGTCTCGCGTAGCGAACGCTGCTCATAGAGAGCTCAGCGTTGTTGTTGTTTTCTTCTTCTTCTTCTTCTTCTTGTGAAGACAAAACCTTTATATTGGGACTCGGCTCCTTTATATACACGATCCGGATCTCCTTAAATACTAAAGCACTTGTACACATCCTCGCATTGAGGGTGCCTTTTGAGAGCGTCTATCATGAACTTTTAAATATATTCGGACATTTGCTTTAAAGTTTCAAAGTTCACGTTACTATTTAAAGATTATTCCATTTAATATCTTGTAATTTCGTAAATACATTATTTATTTCGTAAATACACATATTCGTAATACGTAATACACTATGACGGGTCTCGCTATTGGCTTAATCAAGGCACGTGACGAAATATCGGAAGTTGTTTTTTTTTTTTTTTTTTTAGCCGACAAAACCTTTCGGACGCTGCTCTTCGACACATTTGTCCTTGTTTTCTATGGAGTGGTTTGGAGTAGAAAGGTCCAAAGTTTTTCCTTTTTCCAACTTGGCTGCCACACCACATGACCATGTTATAATTGTCATTAAAACATTATACATGGGTAGTCACACCTATGGTGAAAATTTCATCAATTAGATAAGCGATTGCAGAGAAAACAGAAATTAGCGCATGTAAGGACAACGCAAAAACACAATGCCTCCGGCGACTTTGTCAGCGGCGGGGGAATTAACAAAATAATAATAATTGCCACAAAGTGTTTGCCAAATGTATTTTTTAATGAGCCAGGTGGATTTTCATTTCAAGTTTTGTAAATTTTGCAGCTTGCCAGCAGAACCCCAATGTACATGTAAAAAAAGTAAAAGCTTGGCAGAATTAGATGCAATAGCTGCACATGAACACCATTTGATCAATATGGGAAGAAACCTGCCAAAATACAGGTGATTAAACAGCTCTTTTTATTTATTTATAGTTTATGCTTTTTATTGTATAAAATAATATGTTAAAGCTTTCATTTCTCACCACTGTCCCATTGCGGTCCATTACCAACAAGTCCAAACTCCATTCGGCAACTAGCTTCAATATCCTGCAACTCCTGCTCAAGATTGGCCCAGCCTTTCTCCCGACTCTCAGTTTGAAGCCTGAGGACAGGGAGGAAAGTTGACCAAAGAAACTTCAAAAAAAACAACTTACCCAAAAATGTTTACATTGTTAGATGAAACAGGCTCCTTGTATTAAGTTGAGGCCAAAGATATCAGACATGCATTATATGAAATCTGATGAAGATTATAGAGCCAAATATTTTTTTTAAAGTGCACGTGAAGAAAATGTAGCTAAATATCAATTGAAACAAATAAAAGGTTCACAACAATGTGAAAACTCCAAAAACGTTTCGAAGGATCAAAATTGGAAGAACCATGGGATGTGCAAAAGGTTCTCATCAGGTCACTCCCCATCCATACTCATGATCTTTTTACCCTCACGAACCCTCCACAAGCCAACCCTTTCCTTTGCATGTTATTTTCTTCCACGTCCATACATCCACCTTTTTATTTATTTGTTCCATTGCTCTTTCATCCCCAGTTTTCCCTTCCTGTCCTTTAAGCCACTTACTGGCTGACAGGATGGCCTCGAGGTGTGCACACTCACCTCTAAGCTGTCGACCCGGGGTTTAAATCCCGAACCAGCTATAAACTGTCATCCTGGTGTTTCACAGACAGGGCGATTCATCAGTGTGTGTGCTCCCTTGGAGGACGATAAACAGGCGTCCCGTCTGTCAGCATTCTTTGGTGGACGTTAAAGATCCCATGGTGATCTTCGTGAAGAAAAGGCGAGCTATCGCCGGCACTTTGAACAAATTCCAAATTCCTGTCATAACCAGCAGAGGGAATTGCATCAGTGGCACAAACCACACCCTCAGCAAAGAGTGCTACCCACAGCCTTTGCTGCATACAAACAAAGTCCCTTACTTGTTTGTGTTTGAGCTTGTATGCCACTTGTTCACCCCACATCTCCACCCCTCACTCATTTCTTCCTCCACATGTCCCTCTAGCCTGCTGTTGGTGCATTTCCAACTCTCCACTGTGTTACAGCTGGTCTGTTCTGTGTGCTAGCTCTTCCATGAGCCGAGACTTTGCATACCAGAAAAAAATGAAATAAATAAATACAGAAAAATTATACATAGGTTGCGGGCATAAATAATGTGCATATAATCAATAATGGTTCGGAGAGATTGAAAAGCGTGGCGAATATATAATTTGGAGGCAATTAAGTTGGCAAGAAAAGGGTCAAGGTATTAAAAAAAAAATAATAATAAATAATTGCAAAAACAATTTTTATTTAAAAACAGCAAACAAATGAATGTTCAACAAAATTTGAGAATCGTACTTTGCTCGCTCAAGCTTTTGCTGCAGCATGTTCTCCTGCAGCTTCTTTGCCTTCGCAGCATTTTGCTCATCCACAACATGCGTGTGTGCACACGAAGATCCCTTTTGCGCACAAATGCCACAAGCTGTCGAACCGTGTCACCGAATTCTCGTCGCAAGCGCTCTCGTAACCGACGGTTTTCCTCTCCATGGCACGTTTCTCCCAGCGATTGCTTGCTTGCCTCGTGTCGTACTTCTCGGCGCTCACAAAAGGGCATCGGCTGCCAAAGCTTTGCCAATAGTCATAAAATGGTCGCACCACCTGTAACACACAACAGTTTGGGCCTCTCTGTAGCAACCATTAAAGGGTTGCGACCATTTTGAAAGGGTTGCAGTGGGGTAGGTGGAAGTTTCAAAATATTTTGCACCCTGACTACATGTTCAAAATGGTAAATATATTTAAATATTTAATTGCATTACCGATGTTTCAATGGGACGCCCACTCCTCCTCCAAGTAAACTCGAGAGTTCATAGAACACAATACACTGCACAGTGTTCAAGAATAACTTCAATTTTAATAAAATAATAAAGATCTTTATTTTATTCCAGAAGTTTAGCACTTTTGAAGCAGTATTATACACCACCTTATTTAACATGTCCAAATACTGCAAAGCCGGAAGTTTTTAAATACGACAAGAGCGCAATTTGTGGTCTACAGTGTTCCAGTATAAAATTCAATTAAAATGAAATGAAGATTGTAAAAAGTAACAAAACAAACAAAAAAAATCTGGAAGTTTACCACCATTTTCGCAGTGTCTACTACACCACCCTATCTAACGTTACATATTCATTCATGTCTGTTGTTTGTGTCATTTTTACCATCCTCAAGAACAGTAAGTTTCCTGTTTGGAATGATTTTCAATTTTGCTTGACTGACAGGCAGGCAGAGTAAAAGATATTATCTCACTCTCTGGACGTGTATGTCGGACAAATTCAGAGACAAAGTAATGTTAAATGGCAGGTTTATTTTCAGACTGATGTCCCAGTTCGTGTTCAAATATATATATAGAATGTAATAAGTTTTTCCTCAATCATAAACTGATAAGACAGGAGGACAGACATGAACAAATTTCTTAAACCAACTTTTCGCTTCGCGTGCGCTGGGTAAATAGCATGGCCTCTGAGTCACTGGTGATTGTTACACATTTTAAGTGCATCAGAATGCTTTGAAAAGGAATTTTGAAGATCATTGAATCGATTGCGATGAAGCTGAATTTATGGCGATCACTTCGCCATCGCCGACAGGTCGGTGGTCTCTGTCTTATTCCGCCTCCTTTCTGATCTTGCACTCTCTGCCTCTGCATGTCATTCTCTCATTCTCTCTCTCTCTCTCTCTCTCTCTCTCTCTCTCTTTTTCTTTTTCCCCCCCACCCCAGCTCCCAATCTGCAGGACACACGTGGTCTTCACAGCAACCTCCTCCTCGTGAAATGCCAAAATCCAGAACCACTGCTCACCTGCACTCATGTATTCCTCTATTTTCCCAGCTGTGGAACCTCCTTCCACACTCTCTTCAATCTCATTCTTCCCTCGGGTCTTCAAAACAGCCACCCCCTTGTGTTCTCTCCTACCACATTATCTGCATCCCTGTTTATCAGTCTACCTTCTCCATCTGCCCTGCTCTTGCGTTTCCCCTTTCAACTGCTGGTCCCTTTGTTATGTTGTGTCCGTTCTGTCTGTGTCTAGCTCTTCCATGAGCCTAGACAATGTGTTTAAAACAAACAAACAAAAATAATAATAATAATAATTCCTTTTCAGGCAGCTTGTCATCCATGTTTCCCAGCATAATGTCAAAAATCCTTCACGTCCATGCATCCCAACATAACCTGAAAGTGTATCGGCGCCCGATAAGTGCCAAGGCAAAATAGTCTCAGTGTGGTACTTGATCCACAGGTAGAGAGCTCCAGCTAGTTTATTGTCGACAACAGCCATTTCTATCCACGAATCGTACATCGATGGCACCTTGTAATCATTGAAGACAATAATTTCATTTTGAGCAATTTGGGGTTTGCAGTGAAAGCACCTGTACCAGTCAGCCAGTTACTGCACTGCTTGTGAATGTGCAACCTTTAAACTATTGTCGACATGACCTGCAGAGCATTTATAACTTGTCATTTATATTTATTGATTTATTAAAATGAGTCGGGGTCACTTATTTCATGTGGCAAAGATTGCAAATTTTCGTTTCTGTGGTTTAGTGGTGTCTGTGCAAGTTTTATCAGCATAAAACTTTAGTGCTTTTCAGCAGGATTGGTGGAAAGTGTGCATGACAAGTGACTATGGAAATTATTTCACATTCGACTACGATTACGTAGTCAATCAACAATGATATGTTATGTAATCACTCGAAAGCTCATACGACAGGGATCCTTTCCAAAGCAGGTATTCCAATATATATCGATAGCCGGTTAACACCAATAGCAACGCCGGGAACACATACAGCTTTCACCCAAATTGGGAGAACTTAGGCCAAGGTCCTTACAATACTGCCACACTCAAGAACTGCATGCTTAACCTCAACATTACTTGGCAGTTTCTAAAGGTTATATTTCTGTTGATATTCAAAAAAATTGAATAATTCATGGTGGCAGGTCCCATTTGATGACGAATGGGTCTTTGTGACAAAATGGCGAAATGCAATGGCATTTGCTTGCAGTACTAAACAAACTGGTCACAACCATGGTTAGTTAATCCATATATTAACCAAATAGATTTCAGCTTGTCCTCACTCACTTTAGAAACACTAGCAGAGTACCCGCCCACGGGCGATTCTTGTTCCAAGCATGCAACACGTTTCTTCTGACTCGTCCTTTATTTGGCAGTGTGTAGGCCAACTGGCAGCTCTGTGTAGGCACAACCACCCCCTTCCCCCCCAAAAAAACCCCATTAAGTTCTATGTGCATGGAGCAAAAGATACTCTACTGTTTTATAATTCAAACACCTCGTGCACTGGAAAACGTGGGGGACAGAATACTGTTACTGTACTGCACAATGGAGGAGACTGTAATACCCTCCCCAATTTAGAGTGTGCACTAACGATAAATTTAATGGAGAATTTGCATTCCTCCCCCTTGGGAATTTGCGGATGGAATGGGGCTTGAGTACTTTGTGGTTTGGGGCAGTGAGGACTTGTAAGAAAAAAGGGAGGAATGACAGAGTTGGCTTGTGCGGAAGAGGGTATGAGGGAGCAAAGTTGGGTCGAGGAGACTATGTGGGGGAGAGGGGAAGAGTTAGGACATTGGGAGTGGGTGGGGGTTTCGAGTTTTGAAGAAAGGGCCGAGGGGGAGCAGCGAATTGGTGTGTGGTGGAGCGGGGCTTCAAGGACATGGGTATGTGTGCGAGTGTGGAGGAGTGGGGAGTTCAAAGGGACTGAAGTCACATTTTACATTATGCAGATTTACAGAGGTCTATGATAATCCTTTGTGTCTTTTGGTCTGTCAGGTCTTTTGGGTTTTGTATTTTGGTTCATCGGGTCCCAGGGATCTTTTGGTCTATGCGGTCACTTTGGGTATTTCTGGGCATTTGAGGAATATTCGCGAGTCTTATTCGGTCTGTGAGTTTCTTCTGTCATTGCGGAATTTTTGGTGTCTTCGAGGGTCTTTTTTTAGGTCTTCGGGGTCTTTTGGTCCTGTGGTTGCGGGTCTTTTGGGTCCTGGGTTACTTTACATTAGTTATTCGGTTACACTGTGTGGGTGACATCAGATTTCAAGCTGTGCCAACCATGGGTTGAAGAGCAGATTATCACATTAACATTCTACCAATATACGCTCCATTATATATAGATTTCTAACTCTTCCGCTCATTCTTGAGTACATTTATAAATGTAGTCCAGGCCCTGGCATAGAACCCGTATACATTTTGACCGCATAGACTTGACAGTTTGATTTGGCATGGAATACCTCATAGCTTCAAGAATCTACTAGGTGAATCTGAATTTAGTAGCAAAATCCGGAAAACAGAACCATTTTCCAAAAGGCCGCACCAGGTCAGCGACCAAAAAAGAAATGCATAACAACTTCTGATAGAACGATAGTTAGAAGGACGTTTTGGTGTCTATTATGGATGTTCTAAGGTATTTCACCACACCATGTCTATCGACCACTCTAAAAACCCATTTTTCTGATTATCTTCTATGTTATCCCGAGACACCAAATGGCCGCCAACTACAACTTGGTCAAACATGAAAACGTGCAAACTTCTTATCAGAAATGGTGTCTGGTGTGGCCATTCTTGACAGTCCTAGCGGTAACAGTATTATATTTAAACATTATCTTGTTGCCAAAAACTCCAGCATGGACCGCCAATCAATTATGGCAAACATCAAATCAGTTAAATAAAGAGGATACACACAAAGTATAGAAGTATGACAAACATTATCGAGGCTAGTACAGGATTCTTAGATATTAATAACAATACTGAGAGAAAAAAAAACATTGCAGAATAATATTACACCAGTACATCATTGCCTGTCGTTGGTATGAATACGAGTTCAAGCACAGAGAGTGGCAAGTTATGATATTGCATATAAACCAATTAGTCTTACGTCCCATCCTGACGTTGCTGCTGTCCGGCACTGAATGAACACCAGCAGCTATCATTATCTTAAGGGCTGTAGCTGAACCTAATCTAAAAAATTCACGCCATACCGAATTGCACCGACTACCCAAGATGTCACTGACCTAAATTTTGAACGTGGACTACTTAGATAGTATATCGACAGCGCCTGTATTCATTCGATTGTAGCTCGACAAACGATCACCACAACGCCCTACGTCTTGCCCTAGCCCCACAGCCTCTTCCAATTGCTTGTATCGGCGCACCGCACTATGTGATTACAAACGTTGATCCTGAGTGCCATTTACAGATAACAAGCTTCCCATGGAGTACTATGATATAATGCAGACATTGGCGAAAGCCCAACACAATATGCGAGTAGAATGATATCATCGCATTATCCATACCCAGCCGTAATTCGTTCGGATCTGAGCTCAACCTGGGGAATTATTGTCACACAAGAAGGCACAGTCCGACATTACGCAGCAACAAAATAAAGCTCCTCTGATATGGGTCCGCGGATAGTGACACTGTTGCCCATGGTCCTGGTCCGATGGCTGTCCAAGGCTTTCCACCTAGTCCTCGCATATGGCACTTTTCCACTTCGTAAGCCCTGTTCGAAGGTCCAGGATTCGTGTGCTTGCACTTTGCACCAGCCCACGACTATGAACGACGGTATAACTCCTCAGCCTGTGTCTGCACGATGCCTCTTCTAGTTACCACTGATTTGTCTCTGCAAAAACGGCTAAGGAACTCCTCCGTGTGGCACTATGAGAGAAACGCGTGTTTTGTCCCAATTCCTTATCCTAAGCGAATCATCGCCCTAGTGTGAGCATGCGCCTTTCACTATCCTGAGCCCTCCGTCATCTAGTTTCCCACTCCCTAGATCTTATCGCCCCGAATACATGCGATGCGTCAAGTCCGTATAACCCCGTTCATGCCTCATCCCGGCCGTTCCGTCGCACTCTAGGCTCCCCAAAGTTTTCCATTTACCGTCCATATTTGAGCTCAAACCTCACCACAGACTCTCCTGAAAAAGCCCCTCTCTATGCGATTGAGAAACTAGATACAGAACCGTGTGTAAATACCCACTATTGTGTCAGTATCATTAGAGATCACGAGCAGGCCGACTACTCCCGCGATCCACTCATGCACAGTGAAAGAACTAAGCGATCATCAGCTTCTCCACACGACATTGTCAAAAGCCTTCGATATGAT
>CM068962.1:28458316-28473028 GCA_035128595.1 Eptatretus atami | reverse complement strand
TTTGATTGATTTTGCTTTGAAATTAATTCATTTATTTACACCAGAAAATAAAAAGTTCTTTTTATTTATTTATTTTATTATTAATAAATAATTTCTCGATTTTCAACCTGTCCGTGCTTATCCTTTCCTTCTATTGTTCGAACCGAGATAGACTGGGAGGTAATTACCACAGATTTGACCAAAAATAGTCAGCACGCACAAGTGGTTAAAACGCTCGGCCGCCCTAATTAAAATCTAATCGAGATAACATTGGTGCTTTGCCGAGGGCGCGCTCCCCGCTCAGGTAACCACGTGAACTCCAGTTAAATGGCATAATTAGACGGTGGACACTAGAACTCGTGGTTGACTGGGTGGCGTTCGTGGTTTTAAAACAACCCGACGTACCACAACGTTAATTGTGAGCGGTGGCCCCAGGTCCGGCACTACCGAGGACAACCGGGGATTACTCCCTGAGTGACAAGCTGGTGTCTCAGTACCCGTGGCTGCAACAATATATATATATGGAGCCGAACTATGTGACCAATGTCCAAATCCTCCCCCGCACCACCCACCCCAAACACACACACACACTTTAACCCCTCAAATTTTTCATACTGATCAGATAAAATGTATGACATATGCAATTATGGCATCACAACAAAGTCACCTAGGCATCATCAACAACAAAAAAAACATTTCCCATGGAGAGTACTTGACGTGCCAAGTTTCATTTTTAGCAGCGTCTCGCGTAGCGAACGCTGCTCATAGAGAGCTCAGCGTTGTTGTTGTTCTTCTTTTCTTCTCTTGTGAAGACAAAACCTTTATATTGGGACTCGGCTCTTTATATACACGATCCGGATCTCCTTAAATACTAAGCACTTGTACACATCTCCGCATTGAGGGTGCCTTTTGAGAGCGTCTATCATGAACTTTTAAATATATTCGGACATTTGCTTTAAAGTTTCGAAAAGTTCACGTTACTATTTAAAGATTATTCCATTTAATATCTTGTAATTTCGTAAATACATTATTTATTTAGTAAATACACGATATTTCGTAAATACACTATGACGGGTCTCGCTATTGGCTTAATCAAGGCACGTGAAAATATCGAATTTCGAAGTTGTTTGTTTTTTTTTAGCCGACAAAACTTTCGGACGCTGCTTCTCGACACATTTGTCCTTGTTTTCCATGGAGGGTTTGGAGTGATAGAAAGGTCCAAAGTTTTTCCTTTTTCCAACTTGGCTGCCACACCACATGACCTATGTTATAATTGTCATTAAAACATTATACATGGGTAGTCACACCTATGGTGAAAATTTCATCAATTAGATAAGCGATTGCAGAGAAAACAGAAAATTAGCGCATGTAAGGACAACGCAAAAACACAATGCCTCCGGCGACTTTGTCAGCGGGCGGGGGAATTAACAAAAATAATAATAATTGCCACCAAAGTGTTTTGCCAAATGTATTTTTTAATGAGCCAGGTGGATTTTCATTTCAAGTTTTGTAAATTTTGCAGCTTGCCAGCAGAACCCCAATGTACATGTAAAAAAAGTAAAAGCTTGGCAGAATTAGATGCAATAGCTGCACATGAACACCCATTTGATCAATATGGGAAGAAACCTGCCAAAATACAGGTGATTAAACAGCTCTTTTTTATTTATTTAGTTTTATGCTTTTTATTGTATAAAATAATATGTTAAAGCTTTCATTTCTCACCACTGTCCCATTGCGGTCCATTACCAACAAGTCCAAACTCCATTCGGCAACTAGCTTCAATATCCTGCAACTCCTGCTCAAGATTGGCCCAGCCTTTCTCCCGACTCTCAGTTTGAAGCCTGAGGACAGAGGAGGGAAAGTTGACCAAAGAAACTTCAAAAAAAACAACTTACCCATAACAATGTTTACATTGTTAGATGAAACAGGCTCCTGTTATTAAGTTGAGGCCAAAGATATCAGACATGCATTATATGAAATCTGATGAAGATTATAGAGCCAAATATTTTTTTTAAAGGTGCACGTGAAGAAAATGTAGCTAAATATCAATTGAAACAAATAAAAGGTTCACAACAATGTGAAAACTCCAAAAACGTTTCGAAGGATCAAAATTGGAAGAGACCATGGGATGTGCAAAAGGTTCTCATCAGGTCACTCCCCATCCATACTCATGATCTTTTTTACCCTCACGAACCCTCCACAAGCCAACCCTTTCCTTTGCATGTTATTTTCTTCCACGTCCATACATCCACCTTTTTATTTATTTGTTCCATTGCTCTTTCATCCCGTTTTCCCTTCCTGTCCTTTAAGCCACTTACTGGGCTGACAGGATGGCCTCGAGGTGTGCACACTCACCTCTAAGCTGTCGACCCGGGGTTTAAATCCCGAACCAGCTATAAACTGTCATCCTGGTGTTTCACAGACAGGGCGATTCATCAGTGTGTGTGCTATCCCTTGGAGGGACGATAAACAGGCGTCCCGTCTGTCAGCATTCTTTGGTGGACGTTAAAGATCCCATGGTGATCTTCGTGAAGAAAAGGCGAGCTATCGCCGGCACTTTGAACAAATTCCAAATTCCTGTCATAACCAGCAGAGGGAATTGCATCAGTGGCACAACCACACCCTCAGCAAAGAGTGCTACCCCACAGCCTTGTGCTGCATACAAACAAAGTCCCTTACTTGTTTGTGTTTGAGCTTGTATGCCACTTGTTCACCCCACATCTCCACCCCTCACCTCATTCTTCCTCCACATGTCCCTCTAGCCTGCTGTTGGTGCATTTCCAACTCTCCACTGTGTTACAGCTGGTCTGTTCTGTGTGCTAGCTCTTCCATGAGCCGAGACTTTGCATACCAGAAAAAAATGAAATAAATAAATACAGAAAAATTATACATAGGTTGCGGGCATAAATAATGTGCATATAATCAATAATGGTTCGGAGAGATTGAAAAGCGTGGCGAATATATAATTTGGAGGCAATTAAGTTGGCAAGAAAAAGGGTCAAGGTATTAAAAAAAATAATAATAATAATAATTGCAAAAACAATTTTTATTTAAAAACAGCAAACAAATGAATGTTCAACAAAATTTGAGAATCGTACTTTGCTCGCTCAAGCTTTTGCTGCAGCATGTTCTCCTGCAGCTTCTTTGCCTTCGCAGCATTTTGCTCATCCACAACATGCTTGTGTGCATGCACACGAAGATCCCTTTTGCGCACAAATGCCACAAGCTGTCGAACCGTGTCACCGAATTCTCGTCGCAAGCGCTCTCGTAACCGACGGTTTTCCTTCTCCATGGCACGTTTCTCCCAGCGATTGCTTGCTTGCCTCGTGTCGTACTTCTCGGCGCTCACAAAAGGGCATCGGCTGCCAAAGCTTTGCCAATAGTCATAAAATGGTCGCACCACCTGTAACACACAACAGTTTGGGCCTCTCTGTAGCAACCATTAAAGGGGTTGCGACCATTTTGAAAGGGGTTGCAGTGGGGTAGGTGGAAGTTTCAAAATATTTTGCACCCTGACTACATGTTCAAAATGGTAAATATATTTAAATATTTAATTGCATTACCGATGTTTCAATGGGACGCCCACTCCTCCTCCAAGTAAACTCGAGAGTTCATAGAACACAATACACTGCACAGTGTTCAAGAATATACTTCAATTTTAATAAAATAATAAAGATCTTTTATTTTATTCCAGAAGTTTAGCACTTTTGAAGCAGTATTATACACCACCTTATTTAACATGTCCAAATACTGCAAAGCCGGAAGTTTTTAAATACGACAAGAGCGCAATTTGTGGTCTACAGTGTTCCAGTATAAAATTCAATTAAAATGAAATGAAGATTGTAAAAGTAACAAAACAAAACAAAAAAAATCTGGAAGTTTACCACCATTTTCGCAGTGTCTACTACACCACCCTATCTAACGTTACATTATTCATTCATGTCTGTTGTTTGTGTCATTTTTACCATCCTCAAGAACAGTAAGTTTCCTGTTTGGAATGATTTTCAATTTTGCTTGACTGACAGGCAGGCAGAGTAAAGATATTATCTCACTCTCTGGACGTGTATGGTCGGGACAAATTCAGAGACAAAGTAATGTTAAATGGCAGGTTTATTTTCAGACTGATGTCCCAGTTCGTGTTCAAAATATAATATAGAATGTAATAAGTTGTTCCTCAATCATAAACTGATAAGACAGGAGGACAGACATGAACAAATTGCTTAAACCAACTTTTCGCTTCGCGTGCGCTGGGTAATAAGCATGGCCTCTGAGTCACTGGTGATTGTTACACATTTTAAGTGCATCAGAAGTGCTTTGAAAAGGAATTTTGAAGATCATTGGAATCGATTGCGATGAAGCTGAATTTATGGGCCGATCACTTCGCCATCGCCGACAGGTCGGTGGTCTCTGTCTTATTCCGCCTCCTTTCTGATCTTGCACTCTCTGACATCTGCATGCTCATTCTCTCTCTCTCTCTCTCTCTCTCTCTCTCTCTCTCTCTCTCTCTCTCTCTCTTTCTTTTTTTCCCCCCCACCCCAGCTCCCCATCTGCAGGACACACGTGGTCTTCACCAGCAACCTCCTCCTCGTGAAAATGCCAAAATCCAGAACCACTGCTCACCTGCACTCATGTATTCCTCTATTTTCCCAGCTGTGGAACCTCCTTCCACACTCTCTTCAATCTCATTCTTCCCTCCGGGTCTTCAAGACAGCCACCCCTTGTGTTCTCTCCTACCCATCATTATCTGCATCCCTTGTTTATCAGTCTACCTTCTCCATCTGCCCTGCTCTTGGCGTTTCCCCTTTCAACTGCTGGTCCCTTTGTTATGTTGTGTCCTGTTCTGGTCTGTGTCCTAGCTCTTCCATGAGCCTAGACAATGTGTTAAAACAAACAAACAAAAATAATAATAATAATAATTCCTTTTCAGGCAGCTTGTCATCCATGTTTCCCAGCATAATGTCAAAAATCCTTCACGTCCATGCATCCCAACATAACCTGAAAGTGTATCGGGCCCGATAAGTGCCAAGGCATAAAATAGTCTTCAGTGTGGTACTTGATCCACAGGTAGAGACTCAGCATGTTTATTGTCGACAACAGCCAGTTTCTATCCACAGAATCGTACATCGATGGCACCTTGTAATCATTTGAAGACAATAATTTTCATTTTGAGCAATTTGGGGTTTGCAAGTGAAAGCACCTGTACCAGTCAGCCAGTTACTGCACTGCTTGTGAATGTGCAACCTTTAAACTATTGTCGACATGACCTGCAGAGCATTTATAACTTGTCATTTATATTTATTGATTTATTACAAAATGAGTCGGGGGTCACTTATTTTTCAGTGGTGGCAAAGATTGCAATTTTCTGGTTTCTGTGGTTTAGATGGTGTCTGTGCAAGTTTTATCAGCATAAAACTTTAGTGCTTTTCAGCAGGATTGGTGGAAAAGTGTGCATGACAAGTGACTATGGAAATTATCACATTCGACTACGATTTACGTATTCAATCAACAATGATATGTTATGTAATCACTCGAAAGCTCATATCGACAGGGATCCTTTTAAAGCAGTTTCACGAATATATAATCGATAGCAACGGTTAACCCAATAGCAACGCGGGAACACCATACAGCTTCTCCAAAATAAATTGGGAGCAACTTAGGCCAAGGTCCTTACACATTTGCCCACAACTCAAGAACTGCACATGCTATAATCACATACTTGGCAGTTTTAAAGGTTATTTTCTGTTGATATCTCAAAAAAAAATTGACATTAATTTCATGGTGGCAGGTCACATTTGTGACGAATGTCTTTGTGACAAAATGGAAAATGCAATGGCATTTGCTTGCAGTACATAAACAAACTGGTCACAACAGTGGTTAGTTAATCCATATATTAACCTATATTTCAGCTGTCCTCACTCACTTTAGAAACACGAGCAGAGTACCCGCCCTACGGGCGATCTTGTTCCAAGCATGCAACACGTTCTTCTGACTCGTACCTTTATTTGGGCGGTGTGTAGGCAACTGGCAGCTCTGTGTAGGCAAACCACCCCCCCCCCCCAAAAAAAAAAAACCCATTCCATAAAGTTATGTGCATGGAGCAAAAGCATACCTACTGTTTATAATTCAAAACACCTCTGCACTGGAAAACGTGGGGGACAGGAATACTGTACTGTACTGCAAATGGAGGAGACTAGTAATACCCTCCCCAATTTAGAGGTGGCACTACACGATAACATTTACATGGAGAATTTGCATTCCTCCCTTTGGCGGACTTGGTGGATGGAATGGGGCTTGAGTACTTGTGGTTTGGGGCAGTTGAGGACTTGAAGAAAAAAGGGGAGGGAATGACAGAGTTGGCTTGGGTGAAGGAGGGTAGAGAGGGACAAAGTTGGGATCGAGGAGATATGTGGGGGGGGGGAAGAGTTGAGGACATTGGGTTGGGTGGGGGTTTGAGTATTTGAAGAAAAGGGGAGGGGAGCCACGAATTTGGGTGCGGTGTGAGCGGGGCTTAAGGACATGGGATTGTGTGTGAGTGTGGGGGAGTGGGTTCAAAGGGACCTGAAGTCACATTTTACATTATGCAGAATTTACAGAGGTCTATGATAATCCCATTGTGTCTTTTTGGTTCTTAGGTATTTTTGGGTCATCGGGGTCCCAGGAGTCTTTTGCGTCCTATGGGTCCTTTGGGTATTTGGGGCATTTGAGGATATTCGGAGTCTTTTCGGTCTGTTGAGTCTTCTGTCATTGGGGAATTTTTGGGTCTTCGAGGGTCTTTTTTTAGGTCTTCGGGGTCTTTTGGTCCTTGGTGGTTGGGGGTCTTTTGAGTCCTCTGGGTACTTTACATTAAGTATTTCAGGTTACACTTGTGGGTGGCATCAGGTCAGCTGTCCAACCAATGGGTGAAGAGCAGATATACATACATTCATACATACATACGCTCCATTATATATAGATTTCTAACTTTCCTGCTCATCTCAAGTACATTTAATGAATGGAAGGATTCTGATCAATACAAATTTGCAGCCAACAATCGACATAAATGAAGAGCACAAAGACGCTACAGTGAGAACGTTCATTTTTATTTGTCAGATTAACCCTTTCTTGGAGAGCTGCGGAGCATGACAGCAAAATTTGAAGATAGTTCTGGGTAAGAGAGCAAGTGTAACCCTGAAGAAAACCAAAAATAATAATAATAATCAAAAAATGATTAAAAAATATCCCCAGCTGATTACCGAACCACCAACCGCTGTACTTACAATTCTATCAGCTTACCTGATCATAGTTGCTGGTAGAATCACCAAACTCAGGGAAAAGGAAGGTGTCACTTTCATCCACATATTTAGATTCTTCTTTTGCCAGCATGGCAAATACATTTCTGAAAACAGCAAAGAAGCCCTGCACCCACAAAACAGTGCAGAGATATTTCAAATAAATGAACTGATTTTACTAATCTTTAAACTGCAAAAGCAACAGGTACATCAGAGCAAGTTAACAGGGTACACTAGACCAATATATCAACATGTGAATACAAAATGAAGTATTCTTTGACTTCAAGTGAATGGGGATTTCTAAAGATTAAAAAAAAAGTCCTCCAACATGGGACTTTCAAACTGACGTGTAGCGCCCCACAATGCTCGGCGCGCTTATGCATAACCCCTGAACAGCAATGGTGATTTGGGCATATTAACATACATCATGCATGGTTTGTTTGTTAGGGTTTGTTTGGTTTGTTACTAAAATGGCCGACAAAGCTTCAAAAGCGAGGTCAAAAATACTTGGAAAAGTACCCAAGAGAAAGGGATGTGCCGATACACAACAAAAGAATTTGCCAACATTCTCAGCTCACCGAAAGGACTGAAATCATGCAGATGGTCACACTGAAAAATCCAGATGATGGAGGCTGATGAAAGGCATGAAGGATCGCAGACGGACCCGTTATTCCAAAAACCCCGACAGATCGCGACCAATGAGTGGACTTTGATTGAACCTTGTGGGAGTGCCTCGTGTAATCATGGCAGGCTTGGTTATTCATTTAATCCATCCATCCATTGGGACCATACTCTGTGTAGAGCGTTGGTGCTGCCGAAGCAGTCTCCTTGGCTCATGGGCACAATCCTGGACAGTAGGGTGCATCAAACGCCCCCTTTTTTGCGAAAGTTTGAAAAACATAACGGCGATAGGACAGATGTGTTGAATACATGAAAAAACATTCTCATTTTTTTTTCAGAATTTTCGGTCATCATCTTGGGGTCCACATCGGGGTCAAAGTTCAGGCACGCAGCTCCTGCGCATTTTTCAGAATAAGTGTTATTTTTCACTGTATAGTGATCAAAACTTGTTCTGGTGGTGAAATAATTCTGACATATCAATGTACTGCTCCTTTGGTGATGTTTCAACACGGTTGGCTTGTAATTTGTTGGCACAGTTTCCCGGAAAATGGTATTTTTTCCCGAAATTGTGTTTTCCCGGAGGATTGTGTACATGCGCCATACAACGATTTGTTCTGTATAAAGATCTCATACGCTATGGATCTGTGGACCCAGGTTTCTGCATCCGCTATCAAAGTTCTACAGCGTCATCTTTGGTACTTAACAGCTGAGTTGTGCCCTTAACCTTATTCAGTGAGGATGTTCCAAGTGCAGAGAAGCTCGACTGGCTGACCGTATCATCTCTGTCAAGCCTGATAGAGAGGAACTTGGACTATTGCCTATTGGGCGCTTGGTACAGACTTCGGAAAGCCTCACTTCCCCAAGGACATTCACTTGATTCTTGGTTTGTGTTCCGAGAACTTGAACTGGACGATTCATTCTTAACATATGAAGTGAGTGAGTGGGCAACACTTCCAGCCTATGTGGATTCAAAATCTAAAACCAAAGCACTCAATGTAACTAATGATGCGGCTGAACATCTAATAAAACTCGGAACGGACCGTCTCGGTGCAGCTAGGTCTGAGGAACACTTTCAGAATGTGCAACAAGTCACTGAGAATGACAGGAAAAAGAATCCGAATCTCCGGAAACGCTTGAAACTTGATCATTAATGATATTATATGAGTACCTTGATATGAAATAACATAATTCTGGTAATAAAGCCTGACTTTGACAGAACCGAGGCATTTGTTACTATTTTGTTGTTTTTTTCTGAAAATCACCAGTTTCCCGATTCTCCGGCAAATTTCCCGAAAATTTGATTGGCTCTATATCACTGGAACATCAAAAGGAGCAGTACTTGATATGTCAGAATTATTTCACCACCAGATACAAGTTTTGATCACTATACAGCGAAAAATAACACTTATTCTGAAAAAATGGCAGGAGCTGCGTGCCTGAACTTTGACCCCGATGTGGACCCCCAAGATGATGACCGAAAATTCTGAAAAAAAAGGAGAAATGTTTTTTCATGTATTGAACACATCTGTCCTATCGCCGTTATGTTTTTCAAACTTTCGCAAAAAAAGGGGGTTTGATGCACCCCTCTGGACAGGTGGCCACTCCGACACCAGGATACCAGCAAGCCGGTACTCATTTTGCCGACCTCAGGATGACAGGCAGAGTTAACCACACCTGGTATTAATTCAACAGCTGAGTGGGATTTGAACTCAGGACCTTTGGATCCCAAGCCCACCACTCCAGCCATTAAGCAAACACCAGGCATATTTATTTAATGGCTGTCCGCAATTATTGGAAAGAGGATGCCGTGCATCATTACCAATAAAGTAATGGCTACGAATTCTTCGACAAAGGATATCTTCGTGATGTGAAAATACACAAAGCTTGCGCCGGCAATTATTTACACGAGAGCGAGATGTACCTGGTAGACACAATATCTGGTTCGGTGGTTCTTAATAGCAATGGTAAGGACATATCAGGGAACGTCTGAATGCACACAGCAAGTTTAAATGTGTGTGTGTGTGTGTGTGTGTGTGTGTGTGTGTGTGTGTGTGTGTGTGTGTGTGTGTGTGTCACAGGAAATGGTACAAACTCGACACCTCTCATCCACGAATATTTGTCGTATTTCCTCCATTTATACGAGTCTGATTTCCATTCAGGAACAGAACAATTATGATTAACCATTTTAAAATTTGCACTCTTTCGTTTAAATGCAGAAAATCATGTTCAAAACATGATTTGAATTACAGATTTCATGCTAGCAATGGCAGGTTAAAAGTGCCTGGCGAGCAGAAACAAGTGACTGTAAACGCGCACACCTCGCACGTCATTTTGAAAGTCTCCTATTCAAGTAAGAGTCCTACAAATATGGTTGCCTGTTTTACTTGAAAGGGGGGAGGGTTCTTGAGCCTTGGAACCTTCTCCACTTCTTGGATCCACCCGAGACTTTAGAGACCCTCCTCACAACACATACCACTTCAGTACTTCACTCAACACCAGTTTGAATTCAAATCCCCACACCTTCTCTCCATCAGAGAAGCCCGAGAAGCAAGAGGTAGAGAAAAAGGGCATGAGGTCCATTCCATCCTCTGTGGACTCTCCATCAGATCCTCCCCGTAAAATCTGCTCCCGATGTGCATCATACCTGTCAGCAGAAGAAAACTCAGCATCTGAAATGGTTCCTTGGCAATCAATCATGTTGAACCAGAATAGGAAAGGCAGTTTTGAAAATTTAAAATTTACAAACAAGCAAAGCACAGTGGATATATATATCCACCATATGTTTATAAACCAATGCTGGTCCTGGTCAATTTTTGTCACAGCACAAAGACTTGAAGAACAAGTCAAATGCCCCAAACAACAAGACTTGAGAGAAACAATCCCACCCACCCACCCTCCCAAAGCAAAAGTAAATTTGAAAAAGTCCCAAAGATTTTGCATCCAACACCAAATAAATGAAACGAATCACCGACGATGGAATTGTGTTAATAAAAGATAAAATTGTACATACACTCAACGAGCTCTCACAATTAGTTAGCCAGCTCATCAACAAAATTAATATGCCAAAGTTCCTGCTCATTTTTACATTGCAGAAGCCTAAAGGGGGGGCTGGCAGGATGGCCAAGATGTATGCACATTCACCTCAAATATGTCTTGGCTGGGTTTGAATCCCGACACAGCTACAAACTGTCATCCCAGTGTTTCACAGGCAGAGCGATTCAATATGCGTGTCGTTCCTCGGATGGACGTTAAATGGGAATAAAGTCTGCTAGCATTCGTTGGTGGACACAAAAGATCCAACGGTATCCTTCGCCAAGAGTTAGGCGAGCTATCACCGGCACCACGGCAAAATTCCAAATTCCTGCCCCGACTTCCTGAGACCGAGTGGTGACCTCTTTATCTTCTGGCACGTTTCATTTCGACGGTACAGCCTCGTCAGAATGCCAAAGTTTGAAGCCTAATCAGGTGTGCTCATATCTTCTTTATTAGACATCCTACAGACATAAACAAACACTAATTTTATTCTGTGTGCATTGCACATCACGTGCAGCAAATTTCAACTCCCTGCACCTTGTATTTGTTGTTATTTAAAAAAAACACTTCTGCACACCACCCTTGAGGCCCGGTTGCAAGTCACCGTCTACAATTCCAATAGAAGAGATGTAATTAATCTTTTATGAAAAATGTTTTTCAAATTTTTTTTTTTAATCTTCCAAAACAGACCATGGTGAGCACAGAGTTGTGTTAAAAGATGGCCCTTTCAAACCATACTCAATTCATCCTTATGAAAGGGGGGGGGGGGACAGGCAAACACACACTGTGTTTTATCTACCTATATAAAACAGTGTGTATTTGTCTGTCCCCTATTCCTCTTTAAATCCTGACACATCTATTTGTGGGATCAATGGATCCGAGGGTCCCGAGTTCAAATCCCACTCGGCTGTTTGAATCAATACCAGGTGGGGTTGACTCTGCCTGTCATCCTTCCGAGGTCGGCAAAAATGAGTGCCAGCATGCTGGTATCCTGTGTCGGAGTGGCGACCCGTCCAGGATTGTACCCAATAGCCAAGGAGATTGGTTAGGCAGCACCAACACTCTGCACAAAGTGTGGTCCTAATGGATGGATGGAAGTGGTCAATGAGTGTTAAAGAGAACAGGGCTCGGTCGAACAAAAGCACAAGAAAAGCAGACACAGGGAGTCAGTTCCTTAAAATTGAAATGAAATATCACGTGACGATGTCAGTGCACGTGGAAATTACCAAGCACGCTCCTGTCGGTCGCTTAATACATCATATGCAGCCTGGATCAACTTGAATTTTTCTGTCGCCTCTTCTGCTCTTTCTGCATTCTTGTCTGCACACCACATGTTAAACGGCAACAACAAAAAAAAAATAAAAAGAAAGGAATTGTGCAACAATTAAAAAATTGTGAATGCATGTAAGAGTTCCTTGGGGAGGAGGAAAGACATTGTGCATAAACAAAACTAATAAGACACACCTTTTACCCGTGACTTTAATCAAAAGACAACACGCAGTACTTCACAAACCTTCTGCTCTATTCACTGCTTGGAAATCAGCAAATATCACTTTCATCAAACATCCTTGGTGTGTGTGTAATATATACAGTAATATGTATTTGTAGATAAACTACATGCCCATACTGGGAATCAAACCCAGGTCTTCTGGTGAACTGTATCAGTGCCCTGCCATTTGAGCTATCTGGGCAACCCACTGGCTGAGCACGCAATTCTCCCACATACAGATGCCACTCTTTCCGCTGCTGCTTCCAGGACACTCACTGCCAACCATAGGAGCAGCAAGAGCCTGTCCACAAAAAGGTCTTGTGATATATATACTAGTAAGTGCGTACGTGTTGCCCGCAGCGTGCCGTGCGACGTTGCCATAAAAAAAGATATATAATTTCAAACCGCGAGCCAGAAACAACAACCCAACAGGCAGTTTTCTTCGCTCTCGCGTGCCCTACGTGCTTGCCGTTGCAAACCCAAAAAAATAAAATAAATAAATAAATAAACTTTCAACCGCGAGCCAGAAACAACCACACAGGCCTTTCTTGCTCTCGCGTGCCCGTACGTGCAACCCGCCCAAAAAAAAAAAAAAAAAATAAACTTTCAAACCGCGAGCCAGAAACCACACAGGCCGTTCCTTCGCTCTCGCGTGCCCGTACGTGCAACCCCCCAAAAAAAAAACTTTCAAAACAACCACACAGTCCATTTCTTCGCTCTCGTAAACACGACTGGATTGGGGCATTGTGTTTATCTATAAAAGCCATAAGAAATCGAGAAATTATTAGAATACATTAAGTCATCACCATCCGGAAGGTAGTGCGTGCCCCGTACAGAGTCACATGCAATTCCACGAATGATCGCTTGCATTGAAGTAACAACTGCTGTGATACTTACACACACAGAGTTATAAAGATCCAAATTAAAATCAAGTTACTCCTGCTCTTGCTTGCCATGACATTCGCTGCCATTGGCCATGCCACTCTACGCCACGGTAACTAACACCGATCGATCCCACTCGTAACGGCACGGCACGTGACGTCGTCGCGCCGCCACGCACCGGCCTACGCAAGCCACGTGTCCTGTGATTGTAACTAAATGGCGCATCGGCCATCTACGCAGCAAAGTCCTGTCATTGGTTGTAAATAAATGGCCATAACTTGGGAAGCACGTCCGCATAAATATCAAACCTTGAAAAGGCACATACTCAGGTCCCCAGCAATATAGCTGGCAAGTTTCAATTAGATCGGACCAGTGTTTGTCGGGAAACAGCGGTCACAGACACACACACACACACACACACGAATTGCGTGGGTAAATCAGACAGCAAAGTACTGGTATAGTTCACTAGAGGACCTTGGTTTGATTCCCAATCTGGACGCATAGCTTTTCCACATATTACATAAGTTATGTACAGGAGTGGGAGCAAAGATGACTTCCCCTTCACTGTTCCAAGCAACAACAGAAGTCCAGGTAGAAATGGGCAACACACGGTCCTTTGGTGCATTGCCCTGGGGCTGATACTCCTCTCCTTAATTCTTAGTGTCATCGTCAAACCATCGATCTATCCCAAGACTATCTACTGCTCCTCGTCATAAAGCCTACTCCTGTCACCCAGGCAACAAAGGTCACGTGCCTTCAAAGCGTCCCAAAAACGTCCACAGTCCACCTGAGCTTGGAGGACCACACCATCTTTCAACTCAGCCTCCTCAGCTGTCAGGGAGCTTCTCCAGTCAACAAGATCCCAACTAGAACTGCACTCAATAGAGCGCACACCTCCGCCAGGCTGAATAGTTTACATTTTGTATCCCACAGATAGTCTTGATCAGAACAAAAATATAATTAGCTTGTTCTCGTCACCTAACCAATCCAAATAGTTTGGTAGTGACCCATCTACATTTTGAAATCTCATGCTATATTGTTGTGGGGCCGGGTATCGGTGGCGAGTACGACCACTAGAGGGAGCAGTAGAGAAGGCTCCACCGAACACCCGGAATTTATAGGTAGTCACCCCGGATAATTCCGGAGCCGACGGGTCACTTAAAGGACCGTGGTCGCCAATACTTCGACGGCATGGGGTAGGGTTAATTGCCTAATTTCAATATACAGTACCTAAATACCCATGCAGTCTCTACCGGGGAACCACACCCTCGGCCGACTCTGTCCAATCCGAGTCGCAGGTAACGACTCGGATCCGGCGTAACCGAGCGGAGTTACCAGAGCCACGCCGGACCGAATGAACAATTTACCCTCGCCATCTCTCAATACACAGCGTGCCAAGCCAATGAAAGAAACACAGAAACGAGCTGGAACATTTAACAA
>CM068962.1:28445679-28458306 GCA_035128595.1 Eptatretus atami | reverse complement strand
GATTTATTTATAACAATAATCGGGGAGGGGAGACACAGAGCAGAGTTATCACGAATAAAAGAAATGGGGAATTCCATGCCAAGTGCACACACCCTCCCGACACTAATACCTCATTTTCTCCCCAAATGTTGGTCATTCATTCACTTGGGTGAAAAAAACTCAAAATACCAACTTCGCCCGAGAAATCACGACATGGCCATTTCTATCCGCGCCCCCCAAATTCTGGGCGCCCCCCGGCTGCCCCAACAATCTTCCACAGGCCCCTGTCACAGGTTGTAGTGGTCTGATTTGGCTGATCTTCGTATCAAAATGCTCGTAAAGAGCAGATCTTTCGAATCGCGTAAAGTAAAATCACTCCGAAACAGTAATTCAAAAAAAGTATAGTTTGGGGGCCCCTTTGACCTTGCGGCCCCGCCCCCCAGCCAAACCGATGGAACCCCGATTTTTCGTGTGAGAATACCCCTTCATATACTCCAACACCTCAGCATAAATGGAAAAGGGGATCTCAATGGCGTATCAAGTTGATGTACTGGTTGTATTGTTTGGGACTCGGGACCCGATGCCTGAGACACACAATACGCCACAATACATAGCACAATTTCTGAACAAGATTTACCAATACCACTATATCAGTATATTGTCACATACATTTTCTCCCAATGCACATGCAGGAACTGAGAAGCGATACTCAGATGCGAGAGTTTTCCCATGCATATTATAGTCAAGATTTTTTGCCAACCAATGTTTTATTTGACCGCTATGTTTCTTTTTTACTGATTGTGTTGGTTCTTCCTGTAGCAGTTTTCGGTTCTACGGAAAGAAGTATATCAGAAATGTCTAAAATGCAGTGATCTCAATTCAGGAAAAAAGAACTATTTGTGGCCCGTTTGATGAGAAAATTCACTTTCACTTCATGAGTGTCCTGAAAGGCTTCCATGATGCAGGCAAAGCCACATTTCCATCATTGTGCCGCTTCCAGATTTCGTTCTTCTCGTCAATCCCTCTGGATCCCGTAACCAAACTTCATTTCATTCAAACCATTTTCAGCAAAGGCGAAAAGATCTTTTGGAGAAATAATTTGACTGTCGTAAGGTCGACGCAGGCTCTCACGTGTTGCTTCTCGTTTGACTGTACCTCCCACGCCATCTGAAGGGCCCTTGCCATGACTTGTGGCAAAAAAATGCCATTCTGCGTCAATACCATACTCTGATTTGTGATGACATAGGTTTATGAAGGCTTTGCAATTCTTATATTGGCCAGCGCAACCGTCTGAGAAATAGTAAAGTTTCTTTACATTTCCAAAGCTAGATTTCAAGTGTTCAATGAGCATTCTTTGGAAGAGGTGGACTGAGACAACGTCGTGAGTATTGCATTCTGATATAATCGTAACGAATCGTGCTTTAATTTGCCATTGTCCGATTTGAAATAGTAAACCCAGGGGTGAGTTGTCGCTTGAGAGCAGTTCCAATGGAATCCTTGGGCCGCATCCTGTACGACAAAAGAATAGTTCTCTGGAAGTCTCCAATAATGACAAATTCTCCTTCACCGATTTCGTCTTTCTTATTTTTCAGAAACTGAGATTGGGCTTGGCAATGAAGTCATGTCTCACTAATTTCACCGCGCGTTCACAGAATTGATTAATGAATTCTTCCAAAGGCAGGACCATGGAGCTCAGTTCAGATCTGTCGGTGGATGTCCACCGTTTAAACTGAATTTCATCAATATCCTCAAGTTCATAAGCACTCAGTAGCTCGGTTTTGAAGTCTTCAATGATGGGCAACTTTCACAAGTTCTGAAATAGCATGCCAGTTGTGCTGGGTTACAAACTACGCGTGCTATCACATGATGATAGCTAGGAAGTTCGGCTATCTGTGGCATTTTTGGAACCAAACATCATGAGTTTCACATTTTGATGTATCGTACATACACATACACTGTGTGTAACGTCTGAACCGGCCAGGACACACTCCGGGGGATGGAGCATGGCGAACTTCGCGAATCCAACTTTCAAGCCAGGGTTCTTCTCTTTGAATTTCTGAAACAGTTCCTTGAGATTGTTTAGTACCAGGCGCTTTTGAATTTTGTCTTTTCCATGTTCATTCTGACCACCACACAGTCCTTTTTCCCGGCATTATTCGGCTGACTTCATCACTTCGGTAAAATTTGGTTACGGCGGATTTCACTTTGTCAGGCAATATTTTACCCTGTTTGGGATTTGGAGACGATAGCATACCATTTTCTTTCTCTAAATTTTGGGCTTGGCACAGCCATTCTTTGGGAGCAACTGAATTCACTCATCATCCCTCTGATGTTCATATTCCTAGCAAATATTGTCAGTTACGTATTTGCTCTGAACGGCTCGAAACAACGTATTTTTCTTCAGGCTTTGATCACCTCTGGCATGCAGTTTCATCACATTTTGACGCTGTATTTTGTGTTTTCTCCGCAGTGCTCGTCCAGCAACTAGTTCTAATTTCTTTCGCACAGAATCTCCCACTTTACTTTGCTTTCAGGAACGTACCCTGGGTTCCTTTCCGCTTCGTTTGTCGAATGGGCTTTCGCCTATCATCGATAATGACTGGTTTAATGGGTCGACTTCTGCTTCTCGCTCAAAACCTCCTCGTCTTCATCTGTCGAAATAGATTCTGCAATGCCTTCGATAGTACTTCTGTGATAATTTCGAACTGGTCGAAGATGATTCTTCAATACGCTCTGGTGACAACTGAGAGTTTTTTTTCTGCACGAAGTACAAAGTCTGTCATCTTTTTTCACTTTTGAAGAAAATTTCATCAACATATCATTTGACATTGCGAAGATCTTTTCGTTGTTTTGTTTTATGGCAGCTGAACGGATCGCAAGAGTATTTTCGAACTCCTTTCAATCTCCATCGCCATGATACTGCAAAATATGCAAAAACTGAGATTAGCCATTTATAACTCAATTCGATGATTGTTATACAAAATGTACACTTAAAAATCAATAGACACAATAGGCAGAATAATTTTTTGCAAATGGCAATATATATATATATATAAATATATACATACATATACGTATATAAGTCGAGATGATTGTCAATTTCAGACATAAAGTCGCCTGCCAGCAGGTGACGTCATTGGACGATGACGGCAAACGTCGCCCAATGTCGAATCAAGAATTAGTGATATGTGGACCCCGAACAATAAAACCATCATCACACTTGAACCCATTGAGATCCCATTTTCATTTATGCTGAGGTGTTGGAGTATATGAAGGGTATTCTCACATAAAAAAAATCGGGATCATCTGTTAGGCTGGGGGGCGCGGGCCCAAGGTCAAAGGGCGACCCAAACTATAACTTTTTGAATTACTGTTCGGAGTGATTTTACTTTACGCGATTCGAAAGATCTCGCTTTTATGAGCATTTTGATACCAAGATAACCAAATCGGACCATTACACCCTGTGATATGGCCACTGGAAGATTGTGGGTCAACCGGGGGCACCCAATTTTTTTTTGGGGGGGGGACTAAAATGGGCCCCGGTGGGCCCCAGGTCTGAAAATTGACACATAATGTTTTACCGTGGATACAAAAACACTTGCACAAAAAAAGGGGAGGGGGGGGGGTAAAGGTGAAATCTGAGACGATGTGTCAAAATTTCACTGAAAAATGTGTACACTTGACATGGAACGCCCCAAATGTAATATGAAAAGAAAACACTTAAACAGCTCTACTTAACAGACGGGGCCCACGAACACACACACACACACCCAAAAGAACTGGACCCCGTGGGTCTATCTCGGTCAAGCCGGGCCGGGGTACCTGTCCGCTTCGTGCGGCCACACCGACTCCGAACCACTGGTGGGACTCGAACCCACGACCCGAAGTCCACTGCTTAGGATCCTGGCTGCTCGACTACCAGACCTGCCCTCCAAAGGGCCGCAGACCGCTCCAACCACGACTACGACCGTCTGCAGAACCCTCCGCAGTCGCCACGATCACACGGTCTCCCGAAAAACTGGTCCAGACAAAGCCAATCTCCGACCTTCTGCCGCAATCGCCATGATCCTGCAAACTGCCGCACTCTCTTCTTTCTTGAGGGAGGGGCTTCTTCTCTCCACCACTCGCCTCCTGATTGGACGGTGGGTTGTCAGGTGACTCGTGGCAGCCTCCCGATTGGCTGGGGAGCGCGTGTGGTGCTCGCCCTCCACTCATTGGCTGGAGGAAACGCTCTCTGCTCCTCCTCGGAGCAGAGCTTTGACCCGAGGCGACGAAGGCTCCGCCCACGTCCTCAGCCAAAAACACGTGCGTCATGGCGACTGGGTCGAGTACAGGACCTCACGCTGTAGTTGTTGAAGAAGCGAAGATGGGCGTTGTCGTTGTTGTTGGTGGTGTAAAAATCCTAACTATAAAATAATTCACAGCGCACGTACAATTAATCACCCATTAAACATAGGACGGGACCCCACCTTGAAACACATACTTACCGATATAACTGATCTGGCTGTTGTGTTGTGTGCTGTGAGCTTCCAAATTTGCAACAATATATTGTCTTGATCCAATCTCCTAATGGTGACGAATCACTTAGAAAATTAATTATATATATATATTATTGTATCCAAATCTGGATCCGATCTTCACCAAAATCGAGTCAATTCTTCCTCGACACTCACCCAACCCGTCCACCAAGGTTCGTCCAAACCCGTCAATAACGTTTGGAGATATCCTGCTCACGGACAGACAGACGAGCAGACAGGGGGGGTCACGTCAATAGAAAAACTCAAACTCCATCCCATTGGGTGGTGGAGGTAACCAGTCATCGACGGACATCAACGAGAACCCTCCATAACCACCACAATCCTCCACGGTCTCCTTGGTGAGTGCACTGGCAAGGTGGGAGAAACACATTCACAATTCCTTGAACCCGCACGACCCACCAACGCCAAACTCCTCCACACATCCATAAAAAGGCAAATCTACTTAGTACGTACGCAAAATACAAGCTTCACGTCAACATAACGTCACCAACTCCGGGACATTTCATGAAATCTCATCAGCCGTGTCCACAGAACACATTTTCAATCCCGATATTGATGTTTGAAAGACAAATAACCGTGACAAGTTAAATTGGTGAAAAAGCAACAACACAATCACGGTCTTTATAGAGAGAGAGAGAGACAACTGTACAGTAACAGCGGTTCCATTTCATCCACGACACACGAACTCGATATTCGGCCGCAAAACCAATGAGCAAATGGATTAATTTTCATCGGATGAGCATGTGACAAACATCCCACGTGATAATACGGGTGCTTTGGAGTTCGCCGAGTGGCTGCAGGATTCGAACCTGGATGCCACTGTAGCGCTAACCGACGGTACGCCTGCTTCAGCTCTCCATCGACAGCGTCCCTCCCGACACCAAGAACCTCGTAGTGGCACCGCATGGCGTGGCGAGAAAGGGCAGCGGCAACAAGACCCCGCACAGTCAGGGCCCAGCAAGCAAGTTCGCACTGTACGCACTGTACAACTCAAAGCAGACTCTAATTTATTGATTTGGAGATTCGTGTTCAACCTCATGAGAAAATAACTGTTGTTTTTTAAGTTTTTATAAACTATAAAATTCTTCCACGTCAATCGCCGCACACACTTTTATATAAAGGAGGGAAGATCGCGTACGATGAACTAAAGAAAAAAAAAATTTTTTAAAAAACAATACACCGCCACAAACGAGGTTGGCTGTTGGAAAGACATTTTGTCGTTGTTATTCGATCGAATTTTCTTCTCATATTTCACAAATCATTTGGTTTTAATTTGCTTTAATATCAGTCTCCATTTGTGGAGGTAAACAACTCGCAGCTTTGTGCCGGAGCATAAAGAAGAAGAAAATAATAAGAAGAAAAGAAGAAGAATGCGCATGTACTGTATATACAGTATATATAGATATCGATACATATACAGTAGTGCAGTAGTACAGTGCAGGACTGTACGCACGTGGATTTACACTTCTTTCTAATACAGCACAAAAAAAAACACAAAACTCTGAATGGCATCATCGGTTAGGACAGGAATTTTGAATTTGTTCATGGTGCCGGCGATAGCTTGCCTACTCTTTGCAAAAAAACACCGTGATATCTGTAATGTCCACCAACCAATTCCGGCCGACAGGACACGCAATTTGACGTCCATCCGAGGGACGGCACGCCCATTGATGAATCACCCCGCCTGCGAAAAAGCCTGCAGTATGGCAACCAACATATGGTTGTTTGTCCATGGTGAATCGGGTTGTTTTTTTTTAACTCGGCCGGGGTTCGGACCACGGACCTCCCTGACTCTCAAACCGATATACGTATACTAAACGGATTTTGGATCATTGCAAAGGAGCGCAGAGCCTGGTGTTTGGATAATAACGGTTAACACGGCCGGCTTAAAATGGTACGTTCTGAGTTCGAATCCCTTGTCGGCCGTTAACGCAACACCAGGTGGGGTTGACTCAGCCTGTCATCCTTCCAATGTCGGCAAAATGGCGACACCAGCTTGCTGGAAACGATGAACCATTCATTATTCCGATTCGAGTAACCTGCGTCGGAGACAGTGGAAAACTGTCCACTGCAGACACCACAGAGGTGGTTCTTCTTGTCCATAATGGCTAGCACGCGTTTGCAGCCGAGGAGCAGCCGAAAGTGCGTGACGGTCTGCCAGCGACGTGCATGGCCAGCTGCGTCGACGGATATGCAAGCGAAGAGCCAGCGCAGTGGTGACGGTGCAGCGAGTGCCATGGCAGTAGGTGACGGTGCAGCGAGTGACAAGGCAGTAGCGTTGACGGTGCAGCGAGAGCAGGCAGTGGTGACGGTGCCAGCGAGTGCAGCAGTGGTGACGGTCTTGATGCAGCCGAGTGCAGGCAGTGGTGACGGTGCAGCGAGAGCAGGCAGTGGTGACGCGTGCAGCGAGAGCAGGCAGTTGGTGACGGCTGCAGCGAGTTCAGGCAGTGGTGACGGTGCAGCAGAGCATAGGCAGTGGTGGACGGTGCAGCGAGAGCAGGCAGTGGTGACGGAGTGCAGCGAGAGCAGGCAGTGGTTACGGTAGCCAGCAGAGCAGTTTACGGTGCAGGCAGCTGGTGACGGTTGCAGCGAGGCCAAGTGGTAGACGGTGCAGCCGTGGCAGCAGCAGTTGGTGACGCGATTAATTGCCAGCGAGAGCAGGCCAGTGGTGACGGATGCAGCGATGAGCAGGCAGTGGTTGACGGTGCAGGGCCAGTGGTGACGGTGGCAGCGAGGAGCAGGCAGTGGTGACGGTGCAGCGAGATGCAGGCAGTCGGTGCACGCGTGAGCAGGCAGGTCGGTGCACGGCAAGGCAGGGTGGGTGGCAGCGGGAGCAGGCAGTGGTGAAAAATCGGTGCAGCGACGAGCCGGCAGTGGTACTGCAGCGCATGCAGTGGCGGCCTGGTGACGTGCAGCGGTAAGCAGGCAGTGGCTGCATGTGCCAGCGAGAGACAGGCAGTGGTGACGGTTGGCAGGAAGGTGCATGCCAAGTTGGCTGACGGTGCAGGCAGTGGTGACGTGCAGCGGGAGAAGGCAGTCGGTGATCGGTGCAGCGAGAGCAGGCAGTAGCCAGGTGACGGTGCAACAAAGTGCATGCAGTTACGGTGACGGGAGCTGCATGCCAGTGGTGACGTCCGTTTTGACGTGCAGCAGCAGGCATGGTTGATGGTGCAGCCGAGAGCAGGCTATCGGTGTACTGAGCTTTGCAGCGCAAGTGCATGCAGTGGTGACGGCAGAGCGTTACGTGCCAAGCGAGAGGCAGGCAGGGGTGGTGACGGACATGCAGCGACGCTGCATGCAGTGGTGACGGCTGCCAAGCGCTGAGACAGGGCAGTGCGTTCACCGTGCAGGCAGTGCTGTTGGAGGGAGTCTCATCAAGAGTGTTGGGTGGTTGATGTGTTTTTTTTTACGAGTCCCGTGCCCCCCCCCCCCTTGGATAAAAATTACAAAAACTCCCAAAAAAATCCCACTATTTAAAAAAATAAAAAAAATAAAAACAACAACATTTTGCATTCTTCTCTTGGTGTTTTTTGTGTATAATTTTGTGTGGTGTTCATGTGGTGTTCATGTGGTGCAGGCATGATGGGTTGAATGGCCTCCACCTGCGTCTCGTTTCCTTGTGTTTCTTCTTTTCTTCTTCAAGGGAGAGCGAATCTGGAGCTGATTAGCCATTCGTGATTTAAATTCATTACCTCCACCCACAGCTTGCGCATTTTCCCACAACTTTCTCAGTAATTCTTGTTTACTTTGTTGTTTACAATTCGAAGTTTCTCAAGATGTTTATCTCTCCAGTATCCCCTGTCTTTCTGTATGCTTTCGGGCTTTTCTATCGATACGAACGGTATTTATCAAACCAATTTCAAACCTTTTTTGTTTTTTTTGGAAAAGTTTTATGGAAAGTTTATAAATTATAAATACAAACATGTAATGCATCGTTTTTTAACGAATGACGAATAAACATGTCACCCAAACATGTAGTCGATAAAGTGGAAAACTTTGCAAGAGGCAAAAGCAAATGCGGCGTCATCAGTAATAGGCCAGCGGTAAACCTCGAAGCGATAAACTCGATGAAGGGTATTATTTTGGAGTTTATCAACCGGCTTGACACAAGCTACAACAGGTCTGCTATTTTTGATGGGGATTACACATTTTTAGCCCTGTTGTCCTCATATTTTGGTGTGCGGTCCATGAATATTCCACATTTGAAGATACACCCCTCTGATATTTGGACCATTTTTCCCATACTTACAGGCAAGAGCCTCTATCCAACGTTTGGTATTGAAATGTGTCGTTACAGGGATAATTGTGGTCACCAATCGTAGTTTATGGTAATTTATATGCCTTTATGCAAGATTACGATATTTCTAATTCTTTAGGGACCGCCATTAGGAAAATATTCAGAGAGGTGATTTTTCAAAACGTGGTGTTGACCTTGCTATGTTTCGTTAGTCAAACTTTACAATATTAAGAAGATATGAAAACGTTGGTGACAATTATCTCGTCACACCGCTCTCATCATGCTACCGAGGTATGTCCTGCCATGTTTGCTTATTGCTCTTAGGTGCGACGCTATTGGACGACTCGCTGCAATAGCGAATGCTTACTGCTAGCAATTAGTTATACCTAATATATTATTTTATTATTCAATTCCTTCTTTTCCAGGGTTGTGAACCATGCCAGATTGTTTCTGTATGGACACATGCTAAGGATGTGTTCTATTAGGCTATGTTTTTTTTTTTAAATGATACTCTACCATTATGCAATAAGCTTAAAAAGTGGTCTTTCGTTAATCATTTAGCGGAATTTTCAATTTCTGCTTTATTATAGGACTTACATTGGCATGACGTGTCCAGTGAACCGGGATCGAGTCCATGAAGTTGACAGGTTGCCAAAGAAGTGAAGGTTGTTCGACGAATGGGGTACAATGCATGCATATGTCAGAAATTCGTCAAGGAGAGGGCTCAGCAAAGCGTATGGAGCCGGTTGGAAGCTTTGAAGGTCATCTTCACAAATACGGAACGACTGAAATTTGCCAGTGTTTGGAATGTCACGTAGGGAGGAACGGTATGTCTTATAATTTTACACGCGTTTGCTATCAGTCGTAACGTAAGGGACTTATCTTCATTCCAGGAACAGCATTCACGGGAAACCAAAGATTGTGGAGCCTAACACACTGCGCGCAGTACACGAGTGAGCTGATTTGGTCAACTGTTGATTGCATTCCGGCTACGTGATTAAATTCACCAGTGGTAGTACCTTAAGCGGTCACGTCCTCTAGGTCGTGAACTAGATATAAGATCTCAACGGCGTGCTCGCGAGATGAGCGAGTCTCGCGATCGCTGTCGACCTCGCTCGCGAATATTGCTGTCTTGTTTAAGGCGAGACTTTCTTGCAAAATGAGTATATATTTCATAGTACTGTGCATGGCTTATAAATCAGCACCCCACACAGAGCTCTGGGCCGAATACGCAGGCAAGATGTCTGAACTCTGATGACATCAAAAATTGCTTTCCATTTGTGGAGAGATAGATACTGCCCTAAGAGGGAGGGAAAGCTCAAATGAGAGTTATTACATCGATTTCAAATATCTTACGCGGGACAATGAGCACTCGATTAACTACACAAAAAAAACTACGCGGGCACTAACTCACTACCGAGTATGCTTTATCGTTGTTCTTCAACGTGGCATTATCAGTCACGTCTCATGAGCGCAGTGTTATTGGGCGACGCGTTCGAAGCGTTTGAACGCTAAAGAGACTTCGTTCGTTCAAAAAGCAATGGGAACCGACGCCGTTGCTGCCACGAGGACGCAACCAGTTGGCCTCTCAGTAAGTCAGCTCTCCCCAAAGTGTTGAAGAGTATTCGTGAGAATAGTCGAGATGATGGCAACACACGAATTACCCGCACCTGGTAGATAATCAGGTTAATGGATTCATCGGGAAACTGCTCTGCCTGCGATGTTGACAAACATTCTTTATTATGGTGATTGCAAGGGGCATTTACTACAGTGACGAGACGTTACTACCTGACGAGCAACAAACGACGTAAAGTTCTATTCATTGGTGAGAACTACCATTCATTTGTGTTCGAACGAGATTGATCATGCCTGCTGCAATTAGGCCGGTTGCACAAATTCACTGCGTACCGGCAGCGACGATTTATCGACTTTATGAGGCTTCCTATGTTTCTTGCTTCCTATGATTGACCTCCCGGCGGGCTTCATGACGCAGCGGGCAATGATGGCCTCAATGACAAAAGTCATCATGTAAAACCAATAGGGGCATTGGCTTGATACGTTATGTCTAATTCCTGCTTCTTCGAAATGTCCAACTTTCTCTAATGAGGGGTAATCTCTCAGGTCTGTATTTCATGGGCCGCACACCAACCAAATAGAGGACAACAGGGCAAATGACGTTACTGCACGATCCCTAATCTTTCATATGAGACCTCTTGTAGCTTTGTCGCAAGCCGTGTTGATTAAGGACCAAAAATTCATTGACCTATACGCTGGCCGTCATAAAAGGTCGTGTGGGTGGCTCTCTAACTCTCTGTCTCCCACTCCTGGACGTGCGACTCACTTTGGACCTGTACTACCACTGGATGATCATGAAAAAAATATATATATAGTTGTTTCACGGGTATTCAAGAGTAACCACTCTGGTATGGTTGAGCTAAAGCTTCTCCCTTGCAAGGCTGACAATCAAGACTTAGGATTTTAATGGCACCGCGGTTAATGGGGCGTATATGGGCGGACAGAGACCGTCCACCAGGGCGGCACGGAGACCGGAGCACAGCAGAGGGCTGCTGCACGCGGACAGCACAATATGCTACAGTGTCTTAAGGAGGATATACATTTCATGAAAATAAGATTGACAGTTACAACTGACCAATAATTTCAGAAGCGGATTAATGTAATGCTCGCTACATCACAAAATAATAGATCCTACGTCCGACCGGCACCTCCTCCACAGACTCAAATTCGACAAACTGTGAGCACACAATTGAAAAGAAAACCTTCCCTCCAAACTATTTCCGGTTTACTTACCTATGGACCCAGATAATCTCCTTGTGGAACTAGAATTGAGGCGCCTTCTTCATCATTGGACGAACACACGCGCGGGCAATCCGTAGGGCTCCATAAAGGCTCAAAGCCCCGGAAGTAACTGTAACCGCTTCCGGGGGAGCCGCTCGTCACTTATCGACCCAACCGAAAACAAAGCGCGTCTAACGTTCTACCACATGGCCAAAACTCAACCACGAATTCAATGGCCATGTCGTCCTCTTCGGTGGCTCACTCCGTTCACCCTCAACAATGCACCTGTGCATCCACTCTGATCACGGCTGCCAAAATGCCAAGCAAATCCTCCTTCCCATAAAATGACGCCACCTCTCTTGTGCGCTCTGTATCTCGTTCTGTTTCGCTCTCCTTCTCTTCTCCCTCTCTTCTCTCCCTTCTCTGCTCTCTCTCTGCTCTCTCTCTCTCTCCTGCTTCTTCTCTCTCTCTCTCTCTCTCTCTCTCTTTCTCGTGCCTCTATATCGCCCTCTCGGGCGTGGCCTTGCTCACCCACCCAGGAAGGCGGGGCTTTTTGCCCTTTATGTTCTGTGGTATTCAGGGATGCATTCTCACCCTTCTTGATTACAATGGATGAAATATAAAAAATTAGGGAAAAATCACAGAAGCAGGTATCACGTACTGGGGACTTATTTCTTACCTTGGCACTCGGCTAATTAAGCACTGCCACACCCCTTCATGTGGTGACACGAACTCGTTAAGCTCACACATACCCTACCCTACTTACTACATTGAGATACTTTACTCGTCCATAATTATGTATATATATATATTCTAGCAGGGTTAATGCTTACACATGTAAGCACATAACGAACCGTGCTTCTCCATTCGACTTTCGGTCGCTCACTGCATTTTGTTTTTTTTCATTCTACTCCTTTATTTTCATTGGTTTTTCTTTATTATATTTTTGGATTTTCGGCCGCTTTTCAACAGTTCTGTGTTTTTCTGGGCTGTGTCAACTTTGTTTCCTGTGCAGCACCCAAGATTACCGTGAGTTTCCTATTGTCTCCGGTCACTCACCTGCATCCTTTTTATTGA
>CM068962.1:28420237-28438384 GCA_035128595.1 Eptatretus atami | reverse complement strand
TATATATATATATATATATACGGAAACATGTGGGGTGTGAGGAACACTCTTCCAATCCCCATTGGACACAATCCTACACCAAAGCGTCACCTCCAACATAGAGGTCTCGTCCCGGTGACTTTGTCAGACAAAGATAATATGGTCAATATCAGTTAAACCTCAAAAAGAGCCACCGATCCGGATTTTGGGCTTATTGGCCCTCATCAGGATAGCATACCCATAAATATCTAACCACTGATGACCACATTCATCGTTTATACATCAGACACACCTCCTGACTGTTATGGTGAGCATTGCCGCGGATTATGTCTCACACGGTAAAACCACATAATCCGCACAGAACAACCGTCTGTCTGCCACGCAGACTATTGTTCCTGCTAATGCAAACCATTCAAACAGAAGACACTTGATGTGATCCGCGGGCAAATCAAAACATGTGGCATGTGACGAGCACTCCCCCAATCCCCATTGGAAACAGTCATATAGAGGGAGGTGATCAGATTCAGGAAAGTCTCGATACATTAGCAGATTGGGCAAAAGATTGGCGGATGCAATTTAACATAAAGAAATGTAATGTGCTGGGGATGCGTAAGAAGAAATTAAAATAGAGATAACATGATGCAAGGAACAATGTTGGAGCGTGTCACACAGGAGAAGGATCCAGGGGTGGTTATTGATACAGGGTCAGAGGAGGATCAGACAACACAGAGCCAGGCAGAATTAGGTAAGGCAAACAGAGTTTTAGGTTATATTCGTAGGGGAATCCTTACTATAATTCATGGACCATTGTTTGTTTGTGTGTTTGTGTGTGTTTGTGTGTTTGTGTGTGTTTGTGTGTGTGTTTCTTTGCTTGTTGCGCTACTCCTCCTACAGTTCAGGGCCGATTATATCCAGACTTGCGACATAGGATCAGCATGACCCCAATTAGTGTATATGGGTGTTTTTATCTTTGCTGGTGGTCTTGGGGGGAGGGGGAGGAGGTTGACACAAATTCTCTATGTAAATGTGTATCGTGTAGCGCCTCCTCCAGGTGGAGGAGGGTATTACAAGTCTCCACCATTTACAGTGCAGTATTCCTGTCCCCACATTTTCCAGTTCAGTGAGATGTTTTTTAATCCTAAGCAGTTGGAATGTTTTTGCTTCATGCACGTAACCGGGATTATTTTCTTTAATTTTCAGGAGCGATTGAGGCAGCTGTCAGTTGCCTATACACCATCCAAATATCGGTATGTGTCAGAAGATAATTTTGCATGCTTCGAGCAAGATCACCCCTAGGGCGGGTATCCACTTCGTAAGTTATAAATCAAAGGAACTCGTTTTGACACTTTATAAGAATTTAGTGAGGCTTCATCTGGAATATTGTGAGCAGTTTTTGGTCACCACATCTGAGGAGGGATATAGCTGCCATGGAGCGGGTACCGCGTCAAGCAACTCAGTTGATTCCAGGTCGAGCTAAACTAAGCTACGAGGAGCGGTTGAAGGAGACAGGACTTTATACACTGGAAAGGAGGCGATTGCAGTGGGATCTGATTAATCATGAAGGCTGTGAACAAGATAAGTGCAGTGGAGTTTTTCAGCAGAGTGGACAACGTTAGGACCAGGAGCCAAAGCTTGAGGGTAAAGAAGATGATCGTGAGGACCGTTTTAAGGCAGGGGTCTTTCAGTCGGAGTGCGATTAATGCATGGAATGGTCTACCAGGAAAGATAGTGGCAGCGGCAACAGAGGGTGTGGATATGTTTAAATGGTATTTGGATAGGTACCGAGATGCATCGATCAGAGGTAGAGGGGTACGGGGATATTGGGTTGGGTGGATAGGTCATGATACTGGGGTTGGTTAGTGCAGGCATGATGGGCCATTGTAAAAACTCAATTTAGAGGAGCAGGCACGTTAAATTTAGACATGCATTTTGGAAACAACACTGGTGAAGTTGCAAGCAGCCTGAGCTGTCATCGTAGCAGTCAAGAACTCTACTCCTTGCACACAACCACACAACCTTAAGTTCAACCCTCCAACACCGCTCAGCAAACTTGCGGGTTGGATGGAACCCAGGGCCCCTGTCCTCCTCCCCCCCTCCTCCTCCTCATGTGGTCATCCTCCTCTCTCCTCCTCTCTCATGTGGTCATCATCCTCCTCTCTCCCGTGCAATTGGCACTGGGATAGCATATGACATAGGCTCCCCCCATATATATATATATATATATATATATATATATATATATATATATATGTGCACTAACAGTATGGCCTTATGTTGGCACACTTGCCTCAAAGCCATTTATCCTGGGTTTGAATCCCGACCTAGCTAAAAATGGTCATCCCAGTGCTTCACAGGCAGGATGATTCATCAATGTGTGTGCTATCTCTTGGATGGATGTTAAAATGGTGTCCGATCTCCTGGCATTCGTTGGTGGAAGTTAAAGATCCCACAGTATCCTTCGAGATGAGTCGGCGAGCTATTGCCAGAACCCTGAACAAATTCCAAAATCCTCCTCTATCCATGTCTGGATGACTCGTAAACCCATGCCTCATCTTCCATCATGTTCATATGGAGATGCCTTTCTTCGTGTGTTTAATCATCATTGCCATCCCAATCCTGATGTCTGTCTTTGTCTCTCCACCCTTTGAATTCATAAATCCTTCATTTTTTGTTCTGTGTGTGGGACTGCAGTGACTAACTGCCTCACGTCAGTGCCCTCCCCCATGTCATCTTCACACCTTGGTTTCCCAACACCTGCTCCAGGCTCTCGCAGCCCGACTCCAGCCCGGAATACCTTGCCTTAGGTTCGATCCCCCTTGCTTCTTTCACTACCGCCCCTCCTTACTTCCTTCACACCCCACATCATCCTTGTTGCCTCTGCACCATGCCCCCTCTGTGCTTCCCTGTGTCCCAGCCCCTCTATTTTTCTCCTGTCTCTCTCTCTCTCTCTCTCTCTCTCTCTCTCTCTCCTCTCTCTCTCTCTCTCCCTCTCTCTCTCTCCCCCTCTCTTCCTGCTTCCCAGCCCTCTTCTTCCCTTACGTCCACCCCCTTCCTGCTTCCCCAGCGCCCAGCCCCTATCCATGGCATCCCGCCCCTTTCTGCTTCCCCAGTGTCACATTCCACATCCTCTTACCTCCCCTCTCCACATTCCCCCACCCCTGCCCTCTTTCCCTCTCCCTGCCAACAGCACCCCTCCTCATCCAATTGTTCTTGGGAAGGGAATAGTCTGTCTCCCTGGATCAAACACTTGGAACATGTCTTTCAATCCTGAGAAATCTCACACACTCACTGTCTCTCTTGGAAAGCACTGTCAAGCAAACCCTACCATCTACTTTCTTAAGAAGTTGTCACTCTTTAAGTTCCCACCTTCTTTAAGAAGTTGTCACTCAAACTTTTGGACCTCATCATCAGCCATGATCTTTCTTGGTGAAACCACACCTCCATGTTGGTCTCCAAAGCCAATCGCCGAATGGGCATCGTCTGTCATGTAAAGTCCTTCCTTGGCATACCTGAACTCTTATCCACCTACAAGGTCTTCATCCGCAGCTTGACGGAGTACTGTTCTCCCCTTTGGCTGGCGCCCCTTTATCTAAGTGTTCCTCGCTTCTTCCATCTATAGAATCACCATCGAGTCCACCACTCTTTTCAAAAGTCACTGCTGTATCTTTCCCACACTTCCCTCCAGGGCATCCAGTAGGTAAAGCACCACCATCTCATGTTATCCCCCCCATCCTGACCCATGATCTTAATTTTCCCCATTAACCCTTCCAAACCCAACCCTCTTACTTGCTGGTTTCAGTGTTTCCTCCCTTCCTGTCTCTCTTCTTAATTTCCTGTTTGGTCATTCCCTTGTTGATGAGTGTGTCCAATTGCTGTCCCGCTACCCCACTGACAGTTCGGATCTTGCTCTTCCATGAGCCTCACTCTAGTAGGAAAAAAAAAAGGATTTATTCAAAGAACTGCAGCCACAAAGAAACCGAGCAGCCATCATCAGGACAAATGACTTTATGAGTGGGTTCAAAAGGTTCTACAAACGAGACAATCACATAGTAATCCAAAAGACACCAACATGCTTTCCTTGTTCTTTACATTATTCGTGAGAAAGTGCATAAATGTATTGTTTAATCATCCATATTTACGCAGAATTGCCTTTGTTTTAGCACCTTGGATTAATTTATCTCACTGGTAAAACTCTTTGAATGCCCTACTAACTTTGTAAACCTTAATTTAAATCAGGGATTGTGGTTTAAACCCATCCATAGTCCATTTACCTAGTTGCCTTGATCGCCAAATACACTTACTTCCACCTTTGTAGTCTAAGAGGTGATCGAAAGTCGAAAGCTGCGCACCTGTGTGTTCTCAATAAGCGGTAGTTAGGTCTGCAAGGGGTGGCGTGGGGAGGTGGGTGAGTCCCCAGTCTGGTGCGTCACGATGATGCTAAAGTGATGAGAAAAAGCGAAACAGCAGGGAAGGGGGTAAAGAAATGGAAGGGCTGAGTGGGGGCAGTCCGGAGGAACTGTCGGGAGAAGGCTGATGGTGGAAACGGCACAGAAGCTTCGCTTACACCGATCTCGCAGGGCAAGGTGACTTCAAAAGCATCCAGTGGAGGGTGAGCTGCAGTTAGACCACCTCCTCGATCACTCGCCAAGACGACATGTATATATTATATATTTATTTATAATCTGTTTTAGATATATACATGTATATATCTCTTTATAACATACATGTAAATTACACAGCAGCGTGCGTTACTATAGACGAAGGTGCAACCCAGTCCCTAATAATTCCCCTCAACCTCGACTTGCAGCACATCGATCCCTGATTGCACATCTTCTCCAACTATGACCCCATTGAGATCGGGTGAGAGTGAACATGCCAGCTCTGCAACCGACGACTCGGACGTCGATGTTGTGGGTGAATCGAGTGAAGCGGAATCGGTGCGGGACCGACGAACGGGGTCACCGGAGTCTGGGGTGAAGAGTTCCCCTTCGGATTGGGATGGCACGTCCCTGATCGTAAAGCCCCCGTACTCGTACATCGCACTCATCACCATGGCCATCCTGCAGAGCCCCGGGAAGCGCCTGACGCTCAGCGAGATCTGCGACTTCATCAGCGCGCGCTTCCCTTATTACCGGCACAAGTTCCCGGCGTGGCAGAACTCCATCCGGCACAACCTGTCGCTCAATGACTGCTTCATCAAGGTGGCCCGGGAGCCGGGAAATCCCGGCAAGGGAAACTTTTGGACACTGGACCCCAACTCTGCGGACATGTTTGATAACGGATCGTTTTTGCGCCGCAGGAGGCGCTTCAAGCGTCTCGTTCCGAGTGACCTTCTCGTCGGAAGTAGATCGTGGTCTACCGGCACGCACACCTCCATCACCGCAGCTCCTGGACCTCTTACAAGCTGCGTTTTGTCTGTGGGATCGCCCAGCTTCCCGTGTCTGCCCCTCGGAGCGTCTGTCCAGTCTCCCGCCATTCGACCCACCACAGTCTCCCAGCTAGGTCCACTGCCTGCTTTTTCTCTGTCCTTTAAACAATCCTCCGCAGATGAAGCCCCGTGCACGACATTTACAGCCTTTCCCATTGCATCGCGCACTAAACCAAGCTCCGAGAGGTCCCGCATGGCCTTCACAATCGACAACATCATCGGAAACAAGACGGATCTACAATCGCTGAATTCTTCTGGCACAAGTCCTTAATATCACGACAATGGTCTCCAGAGCAAGACGATTGCGTGGCCGTCACAGCACTCTCACTTCCTATGTGTTGTTTGCTCTGTGCAGAGAGAGACAGATAGACAGACAGGGGGAGAGAGACAGAGCGAGAGAGACAGAGAGAGACAGAGAGAGCCAGAGAGAGAGAGCCAGAGAGAGAGACAGAAGGAGAGAGAGAGAGACAGAGAGACAGAGAGACAGAGAGACAGAGAGAGAGAGAAGAGAGGAGAGAGAGAGAGAGAGAGGAGAGAGAGAGAGAGAGAGAGAGAGAGAGACAAGACAGAGACAGAGACAGAGACAGAGACAGAGACAGACAGAGCATTTGGAGATTTTGGTTTTTCATGAAAAAGTTTGACGTCCGAATCAGCCACAGCGATGGACAGGATCGATGAATACCGATTCACGAAGTCGCCTTTTTATTTTATTTTTTAACAGTGTGGTTTGTCCCACTTTGTTGCTGCTTGGACGTTGTAATACCTGTTTGCATACCTGCAGTGTGCGAACCTCTCGTTTTCAAAGGCGCTAAGCGTATACCTGTAAGGGATGCACACCTTCCAAACTTTGAATCACTTTGCATTTATAAAATGAAACAATGTTCTCTGGGCTCGCAATAACCATATCCAAGATCGTTCTTGCCTTAAGTTTGCTTTATGGACGTATCTAAGAATGTTTTACACATCTGAAAACGATCATTAAACTTTACAAATGTACCTCATTTGACCGAGCCATTTTTAAATGCACTCCCAACCCGAACAAACAACTTATTTTTGAGTTTCTTGCCTTGAATCAACTCATTGCACAAAGTTATGCATTGGTATTACAGAACGACGCCCTAAACGTATGTATAATTATTTTATTTTTTTAACTTTTGAAAGGAAACCACATCACTGTCATGTGATGTATTATATTATATCTAACAGGCAGTTCAGTCCTTTCCGACGTATTTCGTCTGATAAATGTATCCATTTAATTATAACTTAGTGCTCCTCTTTTACAGAATGCTCCTCTGTAGGGCCTTTCACGGTGGTGGGAAGTTTGTTTGTTTGTTATGAAAAAGGTTTTGTATTTGCACATTTTAGAGCGAATTTTACTTAATGTCATTGTTATTTCCCTTTTATGATTTGAGAGGTAAAACAGCCTCTAAACACATGGAACATGTTCCCCAATGGAACCAGTGTTTTGTTTTTAATGACCCCGTGGCCACGAAGTGAAAAGCGGGGTTAAGCAATTGGTTCACTTCCGTCTGTCTGTCTGTCCGTCCATCCATCCACAAACATCAGTTTATGATCGAGGAACAACTGAATATAAATCAAATGTGATATTTTGAACACGAACCGGAACATGAGGATGAAGACAAGTCTTCCGTTTTGCAATACTTTTGCTCTGAATTTGGCCAAACTGCACATGCGCAGAGTGAGATTAAATTTTTCACTCTGTTTGCCTGTCTGGCAGTCAAACAAAATTGCAAATCATTCCAACCAGGAAACTTATTGTTTTTAAGGATGTCATAAAGGACACAAACAACAGGCCTAATGTTACCTGTTTCATAAGGTTGTGTAATAGCCACTGGCGTTAACGGCACTAAACATACAGAATTTTTTTTATACGACCTTTAAAATAATTATTTTATTTAAATTGAATGATAAACTTGAACACTGCGCGGGGTTAGACGTTCTCTGAACTCTATAGTTAAAATAAGCAATCACACTTTGATCTGGTACCTTATGGACCGAAGTTGTGAGCATGACTTTTTGAAACATTATAAAACTCCGACTTTAAAAAAATATATACAATCACAAGATATGATCATTATATATATTATTTTGTTTTGTTATAATACTTTTTGGTATACTATCATAATATTATTAGGCTTTTCGACAGGATGGTACGATACAGATGGAGTGATATAACCTGTCCAGTGTGGGTTCAATTCCAAACCGAACTATACATTAGGATTAGTTCTTCACAGGCATGATGTTGCACGAAAGAATAATAATAATAGTAATTAATAATCCTGATAATAATAGTAATAATTGGATAAATTTAGCACCTTGTACACTGTTCAAGAGCACTGTTATTTGGAGGCGATATTAAGCCCGCCGAACCGTGTACTTGTGGAAGTTAAAGATCCCACGGTACCTTTAGACAAAAGTAGGAAATTGTGTAACTGTGCTCTGCCCAAATTCTAAGTTGCTGCCCTAATCTATAGGGGGACCGGGGTGTATAATCTGCGGGGCAATCTCTTTGCAATTCGGTAGGTAGTAACCCATTTAAAAGGTGATGTAAACTTAGATCGGCTTCTTATAAGTGCACCACAATATATTTTGTAAAGCAAGATGAGCACCGCGTTAGGTCATTTCTCCTTTTTTTTTTTAGAAAATGTACTCTGTATGTGTTTGGAAGAGTAAAACACATCAGGAATTAAAAGAGTCGTGTAGTTTCTCCGACATTGCGCTTCATTTAATGCTTCATTAACTGTTTGTCCACTCATTCGGTAAACAATGGACAGATCAGAACGTTAGCTTGCCCGCACGGACTCGATTTTCTCTGCACACGCAAGTTGCTCTTCCCCTGCACAACAGATGATGTACAGGGATGATGTCACAATGGGCTTTAAACAAACATAGGCTTAGAAACCATTTAGAATACCATTCATGTCCTTCAAATATCATGTTTTCAGATATTTACAAATATGTTCTTCGCAAACAAATAAAACCGTAAAATGTAGCTGCAATTCAGTTTCCCATTGCAATGCAGGAAATGTGGGTTTTCATTTCGAAGTCACCTCTTCACCTGTTTTCCGTGAACGTTACTTTTGAACAAGAATGTTGGACAGGATTGTGCAGAGGAAGTTCACTTATCCTTGATTTGTCTCGTCTGGGTTCAATTCCTGGTCTGGCTGGAAACTGTCAGAGTAATGCTTCGCAGGCAGGCATTGTCCCTCCGATGGACGTTAAATTGGGTGTCCCGTCTGATGGCATTAGTTGGTGGATTTTGAAGATCCTACAGTGTCTTTCAGAACAAGAAGGCGAGTTATCGCCGGCACCCTGAACAACTTTCAAATTTCTGCCAAAATCGCCTTCAGTTGAACATCAGGCCTGGCCAGCTAGTTCCTTAAAGACTTTCCCAAAATCATTTCACAGCCAACCCCACAAGAAGATGGGAATACTTGGGGGTGATTAAAAAAGCTAGTAAAGGAGTATAAAAAGAAGAAGAACCACTCCTTTCACGAGGGGGCACAATCCTGGACGGGTCAAAGGAGTCGGGGTTTTGAGCAAAAAGGTTACGAAAAATTTGAAAAACCCAATGCAAATTTTCCAAACTAAGTAGCCTCAATTTCATGACTCCGTCGAAGATAACTACAACTGTCGCTATAAAATCATACAATAGTATAAATTTTACAAGATTGGAAGAATTAAACACAATTTGTTTTAAGTATCATATTTCAACCACAACATAATCACATACAAGAATCACAGTTTGATTGTAGATCTTAGGGTTGTAGGAGGAGGTGGGAAGTGAGGGAGACAACAGAATACACTCTCGAGTATTATCGGTGAATTTGGATGTTTTGTGAGCAGCATAGTCTTTATGTTATGGAAATTAACAGAATTTTAATATTATTAATCACACAAGTTAGGTTTGGGGCAATAAACAAATTTAGCCATGTGGGTGCATCTCTAATAAATATGGATTCTTACATTACTTATATCTGCTATTATGAACAATATATATCTTTCTCTCTGAAAGCTGTTGATTATCGCTCAGCATGAGATTATTATAGTTCTGCATCGTTTTGTTATTCTTTTAGCTTTGGATTTTGGCCCGTTTCAGATTCAGATATTCCTTTAATTAGCAATCTTTTTGAATGGAAATGACAGGAAAATGTCATTTCTGCAAAGCAGCGTCATAGTTCGTTGTGGCATTATAGATGGAGAGTCTGGGAGGTTCGTGGTTCAAACCCCGGTGGAGTCACACCAAAGACTAAAAATGGAACCTGCTGCATCCTTGCTTGACACATAACATTTAAAAAGGATACACCATGGACAAACAACCATATGTTAGCAACCATACTACAGGCTTTTTCACAGGCAGGGTAATTAATCAATGTGTGTGCCGTCCCTCGGATGGAAATTAAACCAGGCGTCCCATCTGCTCGCATGACTTGATCGACATGAAAGATCCCAGTGTCCTTCATGAAGAGTGGGCAAGCTATCGCCAGCACCATGAATAAATTCCAATTGCTTGTCATAACTGCTGCTGGGAGATGGATGGCAAACCACCGAGCATGTTCTTGGCCAATAAACTGCATTGGCAAAAGCAATACACAGAGAATGGTGCATCGGATCAGGATATATATTAATATAGTTTCCTTATAATATAAATTTATTAATGGAGAGCATTTGGTAACCTTTCCACAGAACTGTCATAAATATATATATATATATATATATATATATACATATATACATATATTATTATATATATATATATATATGTGTTGTATATATACATGGTGTAACACAATGTCCAATGGGGATCGGGGAAGTGCTTGCTACACTCCATATGTTTCAATTTACCCGCCGATCACATCACATGCCTTCTGGTTGAATGGTTTGCATTATCGGGAACAACCGTCTGGGTGGCAGATGGACAGTTGCTCTTTGCGGATTATGTGGTTTTACCGTGTGAGACATAATCCGTGGCGATGCTCACCATAACAGTCAGGAGGTGCGTCTGATGTATACGTATACGTATACCGCATAACTAGTAATGTTCAATATTGTCATTGTAAATGGCAAGTTTTTCTGCTTATAATCTGCTATCTTTACAACTGTTATTCACCATAAATTATGATATACTCGAAGCACCTGCTCCCTACGAGAGCGGCCAGGGGGATTAAGTTAGTATCCTTATTCAAACATCAAAATACCGATTCAAAATATCTCTCGCTGTGTAATTCAAAACACCTCACTGCACTGGAAAAAGTGGGGACAGAAATACTGTACTGTCAAGGTTGGGGACGCGTAATACCCTCTCCTACCTGGATTGGTGCTAAACGATACACATTTACATAGGGAATTTCAGATGGACGTTAAACCAGGCACCGCATCTGCGAGCATGAGTATAAAAAGTTAAACCAGGCTTCCCCCCCAGACCATGGGCACACGGGGCAAAGATTAAAAAAAAATACCCCAATGCTATACTCTGAATTATAGTTAGGATATATGTATATACATATATATATATATATATATATACATATACAATTGACACCTCCCACATTCCTCTCGCCGAAGAAGCTGCATAAAGCAACCCAAGAACGCTGACACAAGGTAAGCGCTTTGCTGTTTCAAACCTTTCCCAGAGTTCCTCCACAGCTATAAAGATGTTCACACATAGTACACACATGAGAATCCCAATGCGACACACCCCCTCAGCTGCCAGACCGGTTTCATTGCTTATTGGTGAATCATCAGCGACAGCGCAGACAGCAATACATATACCATGTGCAAACGTCAAAAGCAGTCAATATATAAATAATAAAGAAAGACCCACAAACATCTGTGTAGGCCTTTTTGGGTTGCTTTATGCAGCTTCTTCGGCGAGAGGAGTGTGGAAGGTGTCAATTATTTATATAATCCTAACCACCTGGGTTTAGTTGATTAGGTGAGAGCTGATTGGCTATTCCTTCCATTCACAGGTGAGAGATGTGGGTGGGTCTTTTTTTACTCAACACATATGTGTATATATATATACTAGTACGTGCCCGTACGTGCATTTTTGTTTTTTTAAAGACATTAAAAAATATCATTCTTCTCTTTTTGAAAGGGGTGTTTTTTTCCCTGTCTAAAAAAGTCAGGGCATTATCTGTGATAACTAAACATAATTATTGGGGTACTATTGCTATGCACTTCGATATTGGGGTACTATCGATATACTTAAATGTATTTTCAGTACAAACTATCAATAGTTCATATTATTTTATGACAATGAAAAGTACAAAACTGAAAGATGTTTATCATCAATTATTTATTATTGTTATTATTATTTTTTATTGTTAACATTAGAAATCAAACACACAAACATACACACATACACACACTGTATTATATATAGTACGATTACTGTATTTCATTTGTCTCAGTCTTCGATAGTTGAGGTCAAGGTGAGTGTTCACTTAAAGCATCAGTCCCTTCAAACTACTCCCACACCAAAATTGGACCTGTATCATTATGATGACCTGATTTGTTATTGATTTTTCACAATGACAGAAAAGGATAAACACTGAACGATCAAGATCATCATTGAGCACCATTCAAGAAAAGATCTTGTGAGGAAGTTGTGCCGAGAAAGAGTATATGAAGTGATGGAACTGAGTAGGCAAGGAGTTAAACATAAATGAATGTATTTTTCAGTGTTCATTGGGAAACGATTTCTAATTGAAAAGTGTGTACGAATACAAGTGCAATTACAAAAAGGCTCTTTCATGTGCGTTTGTAACATTTACTCGTAGATCCGGGGTGGGACAGAATGAGAGTTGGATCTCAATTGTCTCGTCCATGTTTCAAAGCATGAACATCCGAACGCTCATTCGGATACCATCATTCAAAATACACATCTGAAACTTTTAAATTCCCTTCTCATATCTACAAAGATCATTCTCAAAATGCATTTTTAAACTCGATTTGAATGCGGTCATTCTTGCATTTCAAATCCGTACTGGATGCTCGTAATACAGGGAATACCTTCTTGTAATGTGTAATATATTAATAAATCGACAAACAAACAAACCAATAAAAAAGTAAACAAACAGATCAATAATTTCAAAGCATAAGGGAGAGGAAAGCAAAAGACCAACATCCAAATAATAATAATAATAATACTAATAATAAAGCATACAAAAATTATTATTGTAAACAAAACAAAAATCGTTGAAAAGTAAAATATAGAGGTGAGAGATGAAAAAAAAACTTCGGTGAAAAGCAAACTATAACATAAAATACAAACGAGAGAGAGAAAACAAATTAGCAACTATAGGCTCAGGTGGGAGCACACTGCTGTGCACAAATATAATCAATCCAAGCTATTTTTCATTTGAATATCTAATACAGCAGAGACAAATATAGAGCGAGTATAGATATGAATTTCCACACCCTAATCGATTGTAGTAAAACATTTTTATTTCAATCAGAGAAGATCAATTCATCAAATCGATGTTATATGGAGGAGGAATGAAGTGATCGTGAACGTGTCGGACATAGTTCGGCCTAGCATTAAAACGTTCATGTTGGAAACAGATCTTGGTCACTTTGGCAATGTTATAACATCCGATTTTAAGTTCTATTCACTGCCCTATCATTGATCGAGTCAACAATTTAGTCCCGTTCAGATGCACAGCATTCTTTTTCTTCTTTACTTAATATTTGCATCTTGAAGAAATGATCAACAACAATTTAAACTATCCATAGTGAGGAATGAGGCTGAAGATTCGAACTCCGACTCATAACCGACCGAACTCGTATGTTTCTATGACATGCGCCTTTGTTTTCCGCTTGTTATGAGCTTTATGAAACATTGGGCGGTGTGTGCGTGCGGCAAACTCATCGGCTGTTAACGTTGCGGCACTCTAATTTAATCACTTTTATAACAACTGAGAATTCATCACTTGGTCCTAATTCATTTTGAGAGTTTCGATTTCCCCACAGTTTTTCTGTTACATCTCTCTCTAAAAAGATGAAAGTTCAGTGATTTTTCTCTTCCAGATATATGACCACGTCCTGTACTATTTATAAACATGTCGGAGTGTTTTAAATTTCACGAGTTCCTGTGAATTTTGTCCATAAGACGAAATTTAGTTTCAGCTTCATTTCTATGTCATTCTGAGGGTGTCACGTTTCTAAGAACCTCAATGAAACATTGGGCGGTGTGGTCGCAGCAAGCTCCTCGGTGTCGATTAACACGATTTTCTAATCCTTTGAGAACATGAAATAATTATTATTTACAATGTTGTGTTTTTGGTTTGGTTGTTTCTCACCACACAAAAAGCAAATCAACAAATTCTTCACCCGGTGTTGGTTTTAACGTGGACCTATCTGGTCTTCTCATGAACGCAGGTTTATTACGAGCACAACAATGTGTGCATTTAAGATGACCTTTTTATGCACATGGTCCTTTGGTTGCTTTTTGGTGAACATGCATCCAAAAGCAAACATGAACATTGCCAAATTTAAACCTTTCAATTAAGAAACTAAATTTGAAAGCATGCTGACCTAGAATTACACAAAGTACTAAAACACTATTGCAGGGAAGAGCAGACCATGTCTCTAATGGCATTTCATCAAAATTTCTCTCCTGACCTGTTTATCTTCCTCATCATTGCTGTTTTGTTTTACTATTTGTTTTTCATTTTGTGTCAAAATTGATTTTCCTTGATTAACTCCGCCACCAAAGGTGAAGGAGATTATGTTTTCACCTCTTTCTGTTTGTTTGTCTTTTGTGTACAGGATATCTCAAAAAGTTGTGCACGGATTCCGACGAAATTTGGTAGACAGGTTGGGTGTTTGGCAAGGACGAACTGATTAGATTTTGGTGAAGATCCGCATCCGGATCTGGATACGAGAATTATTAAAAATTTTAAGTGATTCCTCACCATTGAGAGATAGGGCCAAAAACGACATATAACATGATATTTCAAAAACGTATTGGGCCAGATATGTTCTCATGGATCAGGCAATGCATTGTGGAGGTATGCGCTCCACCGAGTGCCCTTCTTGTTATGACAGGAATTGGTCTGGAAGATGTTTGTTTATGGCATTTATTAATGTAATCAGTTTTTTCAATTTATTTTTTCAACAAAAACTAAGGGTCATTTTCGACTATCGAGCATTGCAGACCATTAAGAGTAAAATTGACAAAATAAGTGAATAAAAACAAAACAAGTCAACAAAAGGCATGTTGTACTTAATTTTTTAATGCTGGACATATTGGCTATTTTTGTTCTGTATAGTTTATCTACAAGCAAATTGATCTTTGTTAATATATATATATATATATATATATATATATATATATATATATATATATATATATATATATATATATATATATCAACATATTAGTTTTCAATAACTTCATATTGGCTCTTTTATCCATGAGATCCCATGTTTGTCACAAAAAGGATTGTAATTACATGTTATTTGCTGTCTGTGTCCAATTGGACTATTACCTTGTTTTCAAAGCTCCGTGAAGTGCCCTGTTTTGGGGTGCACAGTCCATGCAGCAGGAATTCCGACAGAATCCCAGATCCCACACCTCCCCGCATGCAACTCTCACGCAACTTTAACTCTTTTGTAAGTTCAGTAAGTGCTAAGGATTTGAGACCTGTTTATAACCCCCTTACGCTGATTTATTGACTGTCTCGTAGATAAGAAATTTGTGGCATCGAATATATATATATATATATATATATATATTGTATATATTTTATATATTGTAATAGTTTTATATTGTTATATAATATATATATATATACTGTATTTAATATAATAATATATATATATATATATTATATATATATATATACAGTAATCCCCCGTTTCTCGCGGGGTTACGTTCCAAACCTCCCCGCGCTAAGTGAAAATCCGTGATGAATGGACGCCTCCCCAAAAATCGACTCGTCTGGTCTGGTCGGTTTGGGAGTGATCGGGTTTGAGGTGCCTGAGATCGACTCGTCTGGTCTGGTCGGTTTGGCAGTGATTGGGTTTGAGGTGCGGAGATCGACTCGTCTGGTCTGGTCGGTTTGGCAGTGATTGGGTTTGAGGTGCTGGAGATTGACTCGTCTGGTCTGGTCGGTTTGGCAGTGATGGGTGAGGTGCCGGAGATCGAATCGTCTGGTCTGGTCGGTTTGCAGTGATTGGGTTTGAAGTGCCGGAGATCGACTCGTCTGGTCTGGTCGGTTTTGAGGTGCTGGGTCCGAGCAGTGCTCGTCCAACGGCGGCAAACCTTTTTCCTTCCAAAGCATATATCGAGCACCTTAACCTTCTCCTGGAGCGTCAGGACCTTCCTCTGGCGCTTCGATTCCTTGCCAGAAGCCTTAGAAGGTGCAGGGCGTTTGGGCGGCATCGTGGGGCTTGGAGAAAAAAACGTAGAAAATATTCAAAGTTCACAAGCGAAACTTTATCTCGTGCATTGTGTGACTGGTCGAGCACCACGCGTTATAATTTATTGCTTAAATAATTTATATTTTATATATTATTACCGCGATGTACCGGGGGAATCCGCAGAAAAAATTAGTTACGTTCATAGGAAAACCCGCGATGAACGGGGCGCGATAGATGAACGATAAAGCGGGGGTTGACTGTATATATATATATATACTGCAGATATACACTGTATACTGTATATATATATATATATAATCTTCGATATTACTAAAACTCATCTTGTATGTATGTATGTTCCGAAATACAGGCAAAACGGTACACGATAGCACAAAATTTTAGGGCCACCTTACTCACATTTCTCTGCCGTGTGCAGTATCAAGTTCCATTCAAATTGGACAACGAAAAATTATTTAAAATCCATTCCCGATTCAGTCAAGTACTCTTCGGGAGTATTTGATCAATGCAAACAACCTCAGCGGTATAGTTTGCTGGAACAATCTTTTTTTTTTTTCTTGAAATGATTTATTAAAAAATCTCAAACATTTAGTATAGACAAAGAACGATTTATTTTTAAGCATAAAATAAACTTTGCCATTTTGATCTAATACTTCCGTGTTCTTCAATAAATAAAATTGTGTTTAGAGGATTACGCACAATAATTTTTCGACTTCTTTTTCTCCGTTTTTTTTTCACACTAATGCGCAATATCAAGTTTCGTTCAAATCGGGCAACGAAAAACTTCAATCAGGCAACGAAAAAATTATTTAAAAATCAATTCCTGATTCAGTCAAGTTCTCTTCGGATTATTTTATCAATGCAAACAACCAGCGGTATGTATAGTTCGCTGGAGCTATCTTGTTGTTTTTTTTGAAATGTTTTTTATCAACCGCTGTCACAACGGGAACCCAACGGTTCACGGGTCATCTCGTATATATATGATATATATATATAATATATATATAATAATATAATATATATATATATGTATATATTATATACAGTATTATATAGTATTATATACAGTACATATATATATATATATATATATCTTCTTCTTCTTTCGGCTGCTCCCGTTAGGGGTCGCCACAGCGGATCATCCGTTATGATCCGCATAATGATTTGGCACAGGTTTTACGCCAGATGCCCTTCCTGACGCAACCCTGGTCGCCTTCTTACGACACAGGGATATGGTACACCTATTTTACCTGGGCATACACCGGGACCAGTACACTGGTACACATTTCGCCGACCTCGGAAGGATGACAGGCTGAGTCAACCTCCTGGTGTGTATTAATTCAAGCGGCCAACGGGGCTTGAACTCAGGACCTTTTGGATCCCAAGCAGCTACCCTAACCACTACGCCAACACCAGGCTAATATATAGTATACATATATTATATATATATATATATGTATATATTCGATGATAATATATATAAATAAATATATATTTATTTATATATATCTATATATCTATATTATACTGTATGTTTATTTATATATTAATATGTATACTGTATGTTTATATATACATATAATATATATATACGTGTATTACTTTTTACATTGTAGCACAGAAGCATGTGTTGTAAGAACACTTACAGATCGCCATGTGATCTGTTAGTATATTAGGCTACAGTGCGAGACAGGGAGTGAAGTTAATGTTTCTTAAAAAAGAAAGTATCCAAGAAGGTTCACAATGACAATCAGCATTTGGACATTGCATGGATGATTGGCATCAGAGCAACATTTGGTGTTTACTCGAAGGCAGTTACAGCTGGAATGAAGAAGTCATAATAATTTCCGTGAGGCAATGGCAATCGTCAAAGTCTCTTTTTGTGGATCTTTAAATAACATCGTCATATAAAAGAGCACCACAACCTAATTTATGCATGTCCTTCTCATGCTTATAAATTAAAAGAGTTCAAAGGTTATCAAGATAAAGATGCAAAATCCCACTCTAAAGGTTCTGTTTGCGTGATGATGATGACACCTGTCATGTCTGGCTGTATCCAAAGGAGAACAATGGAGAGCCATAAAGGTATTTTAAGTGTTTAAAATGAATTTAGGAAACAGAGTTACAGGATGTAACAAGTGTTTTGGTAGAAATAATCGATGCACTCACTCATTTCCTTCCGATATGATCATGAAGGTATTTCTGGTATTTAATATGTGACCTTATTATATAGTACAATTGTAATTGTGCAACATTTATTTTATTTCATGTGGACAAAACAGCTTCTGATCAACTCAATGACTTAAGCACATTATATATCAGAAACAATAGCT
>CM068962.1:28409980-28420227 GCA_035128595.1 Eptatretus atami | reverse complement strand
ATAATGTCACTTGGTACAAGTGATAATTCCACAGTGAAGATGCAAGACTCCTGGAATAAACTGCCCACAGAGAACGGTCAGGATCAGGAGAAAAATATGGTGATGCAGCCGGTCTTGTCTTCTTCCATGTATGTGCCCGGTATCTCCCAATTTAGGAATTGCAATGGATCCGGGTATATCCCCATCCCCCTTCCCAACTCCCAGGATCTCATCGACGTCTTTCGTTGATGGTGGTCCATTCCGCAATGTCATGACATGTTCTCGCTGGGAAAGGAGTTCAGATCACAAAGAAAGCGGCGAATACGAGGATTTAACCCCGTATTACACGCGCTCCGTGCGCATTAGCCATTAAAGGCCGGCCTGATTGCCCGCGCTACAAACGGCTCCACAATAGGGGGCTTTGTGAGGGGTCCGTCTGCACAGGGCGTGCCCTGTGATCTACACAACATGTGCGCTGCGGGACCTCACACTCACCAAAGAACTTTGCTGCACATGACAAAAGTAGATGGTTCGCTCAAATCTTGCGTATTTATTTACTCACCTGCTGCGCATTCTGCTTCGGAACCTGACCGAGTCCCTGTTATAATGTACTTCGACGATGCTAACGCTGCTTGTCTTTTGTGCTGGAAAAGCAGGTGAGCAAGCTCTGCGATGATTCCTGGCTATTAAATGCAATGAAAATGTGTCATTTCCATCCAGAATTGTGTTTTGGCTCTCAAAACTACAAAAAAGAAAGATGGTAACTCATACATTTTGAATGTGTTCACTATCTCAATATTCTTACAATCCCTTATCTCAACCAGCACAGAATCCTCCACATGAATTCCCTCCTTAATGTCATTCCTTTCTCTCGATGCAATGCTGTCTTTTACCCAGGTTGATACTCTTCCTATTTTCTCCTTCCTATCACACCGACGCACCTAGTAGCCTTCTGGTCCTGTCTTCCAATTAGTCTCCTCATTAAAGCAAATCTCACTGACTGCAACGATAACATATTCTTCGCAATCTACTTTGGCTTCAAGCCCTTGCATCTTATTAGTCAAACTCCTGGCGTTGGTAGAGAATATTTGTTTAACTTTTCCCTTCCTGTAATTACTTTTGCTGCCTGGTCTTAAAAAATCACGTCATCAATTGGAGATCCTTCCTTTGCAAGCTCTGCACCCTCCTGTAGCCTAAAAAAGCATCTCTAGTTTTGGCACAAAAGGTAGCCGATTTGATGAAAGCTTCCTTAAATTCAGCATAAAGTCTCTATGATTTACAATGCAATAACTTACAATACAATTTACAAACAAAGCAAGATGAGGCAGAAGGTCTCAACTCGGTGTTTGACTCCAAAATTTGTATACCGACCCCATTCCACTCTGTCCCCATCTTAACCCCTCATACTTTCTGTGCGTTGGACTTTGTATCCTTCCCACCCGATGGGACCATACGGCATGTTCAGTGCCCATGTTGTTCTCAAATCCTGCATGGCTGCTTTTTTTTTTCCTGCCAAAGACTGACTGTCACAGAAGATCTGTCACACACATACAGACAGAAACGGAAAACAATTCAGTACAGGACTTGACATCAGACAAACACGGAAGTTGACCTTGGGGGAAGTAACTTCCAGGAGCACTTTGGGTGCCGGTGGTGCCATATGGTGTCGGTGTTTTTCTCTTTGTAATCGGTAGAACATTTTTTGGGGAAAAATCTCCTGTGTGTACCTGGTCCATAAGCCTGGTGTTGGCCTTACGGAGAGGTGGCTGGTTTAAGATTCTTGGGTCTTGAGTTCAAGCCCCCATTGGCCACTGAATCAACATCAGGTGGGGTTGACTCAGCCTGTCATCCTTCCGAGGTTGGTAAAATGAGTACCAGTGTACTGGTAATCAGGGCATTGCATCAACAGCACAGCCACACCCCCAGCCAATGATGTGACTCACAGCCTTGTGCTGCACATGAAGGAGGATGACCTGGTCCATTAAATTCTTTTTATACCCCTTGTACCTTGGTTTGCTTCTAGCAAACTCAGGAAGATGTTTTCCACACCATAGGTTTCTGCTTCATCCTCAAGACTTCAGTGAAGATATTGCTGACTTTGTAGAGTGTGGCCTCACCTGCGTGTAGGTTGTCCTCAGTACCCGAGAAGGCCATTCACATGAACCATGCAAACCACCTGTTCATTTTGTTTGTGGTGCAGAAGCTGTTGTCCAGAAAGCAACCACACTCTCAATTGAAATCAATGTCACCTTGCATCAAGTAACCTCCACGAAGACCAGGAAATTTACTTTCTGCAGTCCAAGCAGGAATTTGGAATTAGTTCAGGGAACTGGTGATCGCTTGCCTACTCTCCGCAAAGGACACCGTGGGATCTTTAACAGCAGAATGACAGGATATGCTTTATCTACACTCTACAGTTGTAGCAATAAGAGGCTCTCTGCATGTTTTTACCCTGCGCACGTGAAGCGAAAAGCGGGGTTAACCAATAATTGGCTCACTTCTGTCTGTCTGTCTGTCTGTCTGTCTACAAACGTCAGTTTATGATTGAGGAACAGCTTTATTTCAATTGATTGTTATATGTTGAACACAATTCAGAAGATACATCTGAAAATGAACCTGCCGTTGAGCAGTACTTTGGCTCTGAATGCGTCCCGATCGCGCATGTGCAGAGAGGAATGAGAATTTCGTCTGTCTGCCAAGTCAAACAAAATAGAAAATCACACCAAACAGGAAACTTTCCGTTTTTTAACGACGTTGTAAAGGACACAAACAACAAGCATGAAGAACTAATCCATCCATTGGGACCATACTCTGTGCAGAGCGTTGGTGCTGCCGAAGCAGTCTCCTTGGCTATTGGGCACAATCCTGGACGGGTCGCCACTCCGACACAGTATACCAGCAAGCTGGCACTTATTTTGCCGACCTCGGAAGGATGACAGGCAGAGTAAACCCCACCTGGTATTAATTCAACAGAAAAGGAGGATTTGAACTCAGGACCCTAGGATCCCAAGCCCACCACCCTAACCATTAAGAGGTTAAGCCAACACCAGGCATAAGAACTAATGTGACATGTTAAATAAGGTGGTGTAAAAGTCGCTGCATCAACAACAGTAAACTTCTGAAATATTTTTTCTAGAACCTTTAAAATCATTATTTCATTTCAATTGAATTATGTACTTGAACACTGTAGAACACAAATCGCCATTTTGGCACTTTCACAACACTGTCGTTTAGCAGTTTGGACAAAATATCACAGCATTTTACGCTAACATGACCAATCAAATTTGCTGCTCGTAGACCCTGCCCACGTCCTTGTTTCTCAAGACAGAGCAGGGTAAAGTGTTCTCTGAACTCTCCAGTTATATCTGTAGAACAATGGGTGGAACCAACAGAACATTGATCGAGGTATGCTCACCGCCGTGGGAAGCAAGGAGTAGCTGACGATTCGGGCGTAAACCCTTCATCGGAGCAAAATAGTCCATTGTCCACGAGCAAGACTAGTTCTTCTTTCTGCTTTGATATCTGTAACCGACAACAACTTTGTCTCATTCACTTATGCAACATGTTACAGAATGACAGCACAGTGAAGAACATCGCCGGTATAACTCAATGGGGTTTGGTGCGTTTTACAAGGCCAGGTCTGCTTGGAGAGGGAGAAATCAATTTGTCTTTTGCAGAAGCTGTTAGGAAAACGTGCATGATTTGGTCTAAAGTCTAAATCATTCTGCTTTCTTTATCTTAACTGTTCCCCTTTGACGGCAGTTTTTCCTTCCACTTCTGTGATTGAGAGTTTGTGGCCATTTCCATCTTGTTCATCCCGCGTCGTCCTCTTGCTTTCATTCTTCCCCACATTCCTTATTTCTCCAAGTCAGCTTAACCCAGCTGTTGGTGTGTCCCCCTCTCTTTCTTCTGCTCCTTTTGTTCTGTTACATCCTGATCCGTTCTGTGTTCCAGCTCCTTCACGAGCCTCGACACTGGATACAAAAACAATATTTCCATGGACAGTTTACATTGCAAGTTTCTAGTCTGAATGTTTTTCTTTTAATGTTTCCAAGCGTTTCATCGCCTCGAGCATTGCAGAGCTTATGTCTGTCTGTCATTCTTTGTTTCCACCAGACTTATTCCAACAATCTTAAAGATGCATTCTCTTTCATTTGGCAGAAAGATGAAATTGTAGTAAACGGACAGATGAATACAGCCAAGTTGCTCGTCACTGCACAGCCACCACTAATATTTGTCCTTCCATCTCTTCCTTTGACCAAGCGACCAAACCTTTGGCCATGAGGTGTGTCAGTGAAAGAGGCTCAGGATCAACAGCTCGTTCCTTAGCTTCTTTCACTGACACTTCACCAGCTTTAACAGTTTAATGGTTAAAGCGCCAGCTCTGAGTCTGGAAGGGCAGTGGTTTGAACCCCAGCCGAGTCATACCAAAGATTTAAAAATCGTACGTGCTGCTTCCTTGCTTAACAATGAGGATTTAAAAAGGAGCGAGTACAGGAAAACAACCAGAAAGTTGGTAATACTGGCACTGGTTTTGATTCCACCTAATGGCCTCCGACTGTGTCTAAGTTCCTTGAATGGGAACTCATACACTACATGGCCAAAAGTATGCGGACACCCCTTCTAATTAGTGGATTCGGCTATTTCAGCCACACCTAAGCTGATAGGTGTATAAAATCAAGCACACAGCCATGCAATCTCCATAGACAAACGTTGGCAGTAGAATGGGCCGGACTGAAGAGCTCGGTGACTTTCAACGTGGCACCGTCATGTGCTGCCACCTTTCCAACAAGTCAGCTCGTCAACTTTCTGCCCTGCTCGACTGTAAGTGCTGTTATTGTGAAGTGGAAATGTCTCTGAGCAACAACAGCTCAGCCACAAAGTGGTAAGCCACACAAGCTCACAGAACGTGACTGCCGAGTGCTGAAGTGTGTAGTGCAGAAAAATTGTCTGTCATCGGTTGCAACACTCACTACCGAGTTCCAAATTGCCTCTGGAAGCAACGTCAGCCTAAACACTGTTTGCTGAGAGCTTCATGAAATGGGTTTCCATGGCCGAGCAGCCGCACACAAGCCCAAGATCACCATGCGCAATGCCAAGCGTTGGCTGGAGTGGTGTAATGCTCACGGCCCTTGGACTCTGGAGCAGTGGAAACACGTTCTCTGGAGTGATGAATCACGCTTCACCATCTGGCAGTCTGTCGGACGAATCTGGGTTTGGAAGATGCCAGGAGAACGCTACCTGCCTGAATGCATAGTGCTAAATGTAAAGTTTGGTGGAGGAGGAATAATGGTCTGGAACTGTTTTTCATGGTTCGGGCTAGGACCCTTGGTTTCATTGAAGGGAAATCTTAACGCTGCAGCATACAATGACATTCTAGACGATTCTGTGCTTCCAACTTTGTGGCAACAGTTTGAGGAAGGACCTTCCCTGTTTCAGCATGGCAATGCCCCCATGCACAAAGCGAGGTCCATACGGAAATGGTTTGTCGAGATCGGCCTGGAAGAACTTGACTGGCCTGCACAGAGCCCTGACCTCAACCCCATTCGAAACACCTTTGGGATGAATTGGAACGCCGACTGCAAGCCAGACCTAATCGCCCAACATCAGTGCCCAACCTCACAAATGCTCTTGTGGCTGAATGGAAGCAAATCCCAGCAGCAATGTTTCAACATCTCATGGAAAGCCTTCCAGAAGAGTGGAACCTGTTATAGCAGCAAAGGGGGGGGGGGGGGGAAAACTCCCACATTTATGTCCACGATTTTGGAATGAGATATTGGACAAGCATGTGTCCACATACTTTTGGCCATGTAGTGTATATCCATCCATCCATTGGGACCATACTCTGTACAAAGCGTTGGTACTACTGAAGCAGTCTCCGAGAACTCATTTTTCCAACATCGGAACGATGACAGGCTAAGTCAACACCACCTGGCATGAATTCAATAGAAAAGCAGGATTTGAACTCAAGACTCTCAGATCCCAAGCCCACTACCCTAACCATTGAGCTTACACCAGGCATACGTGTGTGTATGTGTGTGTGTATGTATACAAGTGTATATGTGTGTGTGTGTGTATATATATATATATATATATTATACATATATTATATATATATATATATATATATATATATATATATATATATATATATATATATATATATATATAAGCTCTTTTAATCACTTACTCTGACTAGCTGATATTAAAGATTGAGATCGGTACCTTTCAGTAACGCAGAAAGCTGACATTTTGCGTGCCGATGGACATCGAAGCCAGTACACCAGAATAAAAAAAAAATCACACAATCGTCAAACATCAATAAATGAAAGTATAAATAAATGGGGAAAAACAAATAAAATAAATAAATGAAAAATCCAATGCAGGTGAGTGACCAAAGACAATGGGGAGGCACAGTTCATGATCGCTTTCAATGTGTCAGCATATCCTGCCACTAGTGTAATATATATATATTTATACATTATATATATATATATATATATATATATATATCATTGTGGACATTCTCAGCACTAAATTTCTGAGGACAGGACATGAATGTTCAGCACCAGTTAAGGTAACTCACGTGATTACATTATAATTAGAGGCGGATTTAACACCTTTATTGGTTTCATTAATGATCTGCCAAAAGTTGTGAGAAATTGCATGAACTCGTCGTGTGCTGCACAACTTTGCAGATGACGCAAAGATTTTTGGACGTGTTTTCAATCGTGACCAGATTGAATCTCTCCAAGATGACTTACAGGTTGACACTTAGGAATTCAGAGTTTTAACCACAAAATAGTGCATTTTGTTCATGGCGCTAGCGATAACTCACCTACTCTTCAGGAAAGACACCGTGGGATCTAACGTCCAACATTCACCCCAGCGCTGGCAGATGGGTCCTCTGACTTGAAGCCCTGCCGAGGGATGGGGCACACATTCACATTTCGCTCTCCGAAACACCAGGATGGCAGTTTATAACTGGGTTGAGATCCCAACCTCAGCTAGACGGCTCAGAGATGAGTGTGCATACCAGCCATCACGACCTCTAACTTATGTACGTGTTTGAAATTTTTGTTCCCAGCACCTCCAACAAGATCGGAGACGGGGACATTAAAATGAGCTCCGACCGACCGACCGATCATCCGTCCATGTACTTTTGTGTACCCGATATTTCAAAAATCGTTGAACATTTACCTTTCATGTTGCAGACCCCCTATTCCCCATGACATTAACTCAACCTGGTTAGATCACCACGGTGATCGGCTGAATTATGTTGCCATGGCAACCATCTTGATAACTTGGCTTGTGCACGCGATATTTAAAGAAAAAAAACCGTTGAATATTTACCTTTCATATTGTACAGATCTATTCCACATTCCACCCAAAAAAGTAGGGGACCCAGAGTATCAGCTCCTTGTTTTTACACTTTCTGTTTCTTTAGTAGTCATTAAAAGGAAGTGATGAGCTCGAAAAAGAAAGGAGAGGTATTTATGATGCAAAGCCAAACGTTCTACAGGGTGAGTCATAAGTCCCAGGACATGGTTTTAGCTGTTTAAGCAAGATTTGTTTTTTTCCATTTATTCATTTTGTTTTCCTATTTTTTTTCCAGATAATACAAGTAATACATTAAACCAAGATGGCAGAGACACAAGTCCATTTATAGTGGTCGAGAGCCTGGTAGCAGCGGTGTGGTACCACGAGAGGAGAAACACAAACAAGACTATGAAACAGGTGCAAGAAGACTTTGAGGAGAGTTTCGGAAAGGCAGCACCTTCAAAATCAAATCATCTTAAATGGGGAAAAAGGCATTTCACATTGGAAGGGTACTCGACAGCAAGTGCAGCAGACAACCTAAAATTTGTTATTATAAAATTATAATTTGTCAAAAATTAAGAGCAACTAAAACCGTGTCCTGGGACCTATGATTCAGCTCGTATGTGTTTGGCCAGGTGGAATATCGAACATCGGTCACCGGTGGAAATTACTCACTCGTTGAACCAAATATATCGCTTGCTTATCAATTTTCTTTCATGGCCAATACAACTTAAGCATTATGTGGTCACAAACCATAGGCTTGACCCACCAAACAGAAAGTAGTTTCACATAATTCCATGTTATTGGCCTTAATTAAGGCAAGGGGCTCCCAAGCGGCTTAAGCCAAGCTGTCGTGTGGCCATTTTTAAACCACTGTGTGTTCCACGGGTGACGTGTGAGGCGAAGGTCGAAGGCAACGTGTTTGAGAGTTTTCAATTCTTTGACACAAAAGTGGTTCATATTCGTTATACAGCCGATGCGATGCATGACGATCATCTGACGGTCTCTCATTTTAATCCACACGCAGGAGATCACCAATATGCTTCTCCACTCTCTTGCTTGCTAAACCACCCAGTCTCTTCTTTAGGTCCACACACAGGAAATCACCCATACACTTCACCACTCTCTTGCTTGCTAAACCACCCAGTCTCTTCTTTAGGTCCACACGCAAGAGATCACCCATACACTTCTCCACTCTCGTGCTTGCTAAACCACCCAGACGGTCTCTTCTTTAGATCCACATGCAGGAAAACCCATCCGCTTCCCCACTCTCATAACCGCTGACCCACCCAAAGAACTCCTTTACCAAAACACCTCCCTTGATCTACATGTACTTTCCCCTCTTCACTTTCTCTTCCTCCGTTGTTGCATTCACTCAACATTTGCGTATTTCTTCCTGATTAACGGCCTCGATCAAGCTGTTGTAAAGAAAGGGTGAGCAGGGCTTAAGTATTGGAGGGGGAATAAAGGGGTGTGGAGAGATGCTTTCGTAGAGGTAGGGGTGCCAGAGCAGTGGAGGGAAGAAGCGTTGATTCTGAGTGGGCAGTAGCAAGGGAGAGAGAGAGAAAGGGCAGAAAAAGAGATAAAGGGAGATCCCCCATTCTTACACAAAGCGCGATCCTGAGTAAGCAGCGTAGACCACCCAGGCTGAGCGGCAGGGCACGACCCCGGACCCTGGCTGCGAACTCCTCAACAATTGGCTTCATTTATACTTCATCATTTTACGAGTTTATCAGCTTATCTTTAGGATTATATACTGTTGGGGTTATGTATGTTTTAACCTTTACTAATTATCCCACATTCTGCCTGTATTGTTGTGTTTCTACTTCTGTTAGTTAAGCCTGTTCTACAAGCTATGTATTCATTATCCTACAAAGTCCGTTTACAACAATTACCTTCACTAAACCATAACGAAATTACCATTGATAAAATAGTTCACTTCTATATACTGTACGTTATATCGTTAGAGGGTTCGTGCCTGTTCGGCCACAGATTTACTGATCAGCCTCCGATTGCATTTGCCATTGATCGTTTCTGTCCTACGAGGCGCATCCAAAAAGGTATCGGAACTTGATACTTAAGACAGTCCAAAATATGCCAACCTTATTTATTTTTCAAAATATACTTCGGTAATACAGTATTAGCACTTAATGATGAGTCATTAAATATTTTTTACGAATCATCTTCCACTAACAAAATAAGAAGCCTGGTGTTGGCTTAGTGGTTAAGGTGGCTGGCTTAAGAGCTTCAGGTCTTGAGTTTGAGCCCCTGTCGTGCTGTTGAAATAACACCAGGTGGGTGGACTCAGTCTGTCATTCTTCCAAGGATGGCAAAATGAGAACCAGCAATTACTGGTAACAGGGGCACTGCCAAGCTTCCAGAAAATGATGCAATCAGCAGCTGCATATGAAATAACTAAAAGAAGAAATGTCCATGGTGTGTGTGTGTGTGTGTGTGTGTGTGTGTGTGTGTGTGTGTGTGTGGTGTGTGTGTGTGTGTGTGTGTGTGTGTGTACACACTTCATTCTAATGGGTTCCTGGTACCGTTGGAAAACTAATAATTTATTTACTTGGTTGCAAAGCTAATAATCGACCTTAACACTTAGATTTTAATACTGGGACCTTGATGCAGCACTTCCAACGGGCAGCAGAAACCTTTTAGCTTAACATGGAAGGAGCACACAAAATCATGGAATATGGTAGTATTGCATATAGAGGGATGATACAGGAAAAAAAATGGCTACCCATCCAAATGCATATACAATGATAAACTCATAAACTCCTAAAGAGTGAAGTCATAAGCATTTAAAAGGCATACCTTTTATTCTCGAGCGTTTATTGAACTACCAAGACTTAAAAAAGACACCAGAATAGATCGCTAAAACGCCAATTTGTACTTCTTCTTCTTCTTCTTCTTCTTCCCCTCTAAAAACAATGTAAAACTGTAGC
>CM068962.1:28387692-28399646 GCA_035128595.1 Eptatretus atami | reverse complement strand
GAATCTGGTGAGCAGGATCAGCGTCAGGAAAACGAGATACATGTCCATACAGCCGGTAACAGACTATGCAGGTAACAAATCTCATTTGAGTCTCTCAGCAACCGCTCGTTGGACACAAAGTCCGACCAGACCGCGATAGCCAAGGATTCTCCGAAGAGACTGGTACCAAAGGAATTAAGTCTCAATCTCAGATCCTTGGTCAGAGTCAAAGTCTCACATCCATAGAGCAAGACTGGAAGCACCAAGGACCTGAAGACTCGGACTTTTGACCTCCCGCACAGGTACCGGCAGCGCCACACCCCATTATCCAGTGAATCCATGACTCCCCATGCCCGACCCAGACGTCTATTCACCTCTGACTCACAGCCGGCAGAGACATGAATATCACTGCCAAGGTAAGTGAATCTCTCCAAGACCTCAACATCCTCACCACAAACAGGCACAGACAGGACAGTGGCATCCAAGATGTCATTGAAAGCCTGGATCTTAGTTTTGACCCAGGAAACCCATAATCCCAGCGGCTCCGACTCCTCATTCAGCACCTCGAGGGCTCACAAAAGGATATCTAAAGTCTCCGCAAAGATGACTGAATCATCTGCTAAATCAAGGTCAGAGATCTTGACATTCCCAAACAATGCACCGCAGTTTGATCTCTCCGACATCCTCCCTAGAATCCAGTCCATACAAGTGCTGAAAAGTGTGGGGGCCAGTACACACCCCTGACAAACTCGAGTAACAACAGGAAATGTCAGAGATGGTACCACCACATCTCACAGCACTCTCAGTACCAGAGTAGAGTTCAGACATCAGATCGATCAGTTTTGGTGGACCTCACGAAGACCAAGAATCCTCCAGAGGGCATCCCGATTCACTGAATCGAACGCTTTACAGAGATCAACATAGGCTGCAAGCAGCCCCTGCCGAAACTCTCGTCTGCGTTCGGTGAGGACCCAAAGAGAAAGGATACAGTCAATCGTTGACCTCTTTGGTGTAAAGCCTGACTGCTCTGGACGCTGGTGCTCAAGCAGATGATAGCAACCCCTATCAAGAATTATATCCGAGCAAAGACCTTGCCCGGCACTGAGAGCAGCATCACCCCTGGTAGTTGTTGCAGTCTTGGCGATACCCTTCCCTTTCCAGAGAGGGACAACAAGGCCCTCTTGCAGTCAGTTTGGATGATGCCTGTGTTCCAGGCAGAGCACAGAACTGCATACAATGACACGAGTGCAGCATTTCCACCAGCCTTGAGAAGTTCAGCATGGATGCCACAGATCCTGGAGCTTTACCCCATTTCAACCGGTTCACGCAGCATGTGTTTTCACAAGCGAAGGTGGACCACAGTTGATTGGAGGGTCAGCAACAGGGATTGTAACACCCCTGACGTCCAACTCGACAGCTGGTGGATCAGCCTGGTACAACCGCTCAAAGTAACCAGCCCAGCGGGCCTTTACTTCGGACTCCTCTGTCAAGAGCCCACCACCCTCTGCTCTAACTGCAGTACACCGAGGGATGGGCTTGGATGAACGCAATGCACGAATTCCCCTGTAAGTGAGACGAGAATCCCTTGACCACAGGTGATGCTTCTACCCCTTCACAGATTCCTCGCACATAGGCCTCCTTGTCCACCCTTAGCGCACGTACAGTTTTACGCCTCAGCACCCTGAACAGCTCAGCTCTGCCATTCAGCCTGGCCCTGTGGCTCTGGTCAATGGTATCCAGTGTCCCTTGAGAAACAAAATTCTTCTTTGCCCTGCGGTGAGTTCCAAGACATCCACCGGCAACATCAAGGACGGTGGTCTTTAAGGCACTCCACAACTCTTCAGGACCTCCCAAAGCACCCAGACTCATCAAATCTCCACTCAGCTTGTTCGCAAACTCCTCAGCTGCCCTCTCATCCTTGAGCTTGCCAACATCCAGTCTAGGCTGGGATGGTGCCATTCTCCTGGATTTAAGGTGCAACTTCAGAGTTGCTACAACAAGCCGGTGGTCAGTATTGAGGAACTGAGCACTCCGGTAGACCCTGCAGTTCTGGATCATCCTCCAGCGACCATCAACGAGGACATGGTCAATGTCCTTTGCCACACCACAGTGTTGGAATACCAAGTTCAGCGATGAGTTTGTGGGCGTTGAAACCATGAATCAGCCACCCTAAGTCCATGACTTCTTGCAAAGTCAAGGAACTTAGTGCTATTCTGGTTCATAGTTCCTGACCCATGGGGACCAACACACATCTCATAACCATCCCTTTCAGTTCCAGTCGATGCATTGAAATCCCCCAAGGCTAGAAGTGTATCTCGTCTGGGGCACTGATCAACCACAGACTCGAGCGTGGTGTAGAATGCATCCTTCACGGTGAGATCACTCGCCTCAGTTGGAGCATAAACAGAGACCAGGGAAATGACACTTAAGGAGTGACGAATCCTTAGTCTCATAATACGCTCGTTGACCGGTGTTACCTCAATTATCATTGGAGTCAGCTTATTGGACACAGCTACAGCTACTCCTTGGGAATGGTAACCATCAGAGTGACCAGACCAATAGTCGGTGTAACCACCCACCATGATCTCGCCACGATCCGGTCTCCGAACCTCAGAGAGTGCTGCAATACCGATGTCCAAACGCTTGAGCTCAGATGATAACAGAGACAGGTGATCATCGTCTCTTAGGGATAGGACATTCCAGGCACCCACCGAAGGGACCGCCTCAGGTTAACCCAAGGAGACCGCCGTCTGGTGGACAACACCTCAGCACCACTCCGACACACTCTCCCGCAATCTGACCCGGGAATGTTACCCCATGGTTTCCCTCCTATCATGAAAGATTGGGGGTCCCGAAGGCTTTGCCTCAATCCCGTCATCCGTTGAGCTGCCCTGCGAAGGGAAGCTGCACAGGAGGTACTCCCACGGAGTGGGTTTTCAGATTTCTTTGCGTTTTTGTGTTTTGCGGAATGACCGGTTTTACGGTGGCCGGAGTGCAAATCCTGCACCACCCTCCTAATAAAAAGTAACCCAACTGCAGGAGGACGTCCGCAGACACAGTTGGGCACTAGATATGGATGGCTGTTGGCTCACAAGGAGCTCCTCTGCCCTTTGACAGGTTTTGTTTTTAATCCTGCTGGGTGTCCATATCCAAACACCCTCCTCACCAAAAAACCTGGTGGGGAGACGGTTTAGTCGCCGACAACCCGACCATGGAACAGGTTAGTACAGGTTTACATGATACCTGTAGCAAGTCACAGATCTACTCTCGCCTGACCTGACACCTGTTGTGGCATCCCTTTTAACCAATAAGAATAGACATTATTCAATATTTTCTGCAATTACCATCAGCAGAATTTCATTTTCCACGTTTAAACAAAGATGCGATGACAAAACCGTCATAGATAGTAACTTACAGATTAAAAACCCGGAAATGCATCGTCGGAAATGCATCGGAAATGCTCTTTGGCCCTCTCACAGGTGTGCTTGTCATTAAGGACGTGTGGGATGCCTGAAAACCGATAATCCACGTCCCTTAGTACAGTTGTATTCTTCATGACTCGAATCGATAACTAGTGTAACTTATAAACGTCTGGATGCTTAACGTTGAGCTGTGTCGTCATTTAAACAATGAAATAACATTTATAAACAGAGGTTGTTTGCTCGAGAAGAAGTAACGAGGTTAGAATACCTTCAAGGTATTAAATTGCTTATTTGAGTTGTGGTTTTAATAACTTTGGAAGCTGTTTGAAGATGATTAAAATAAATATATTCGAATATTTCCTTTCGGAGGATTGCTCAGGGAATTCCGCGATGAGGGAAACTCACCTGAGCTCGATGGGGGCGCCGAACGAAGGGAAGACAAGAGTAGAGAGAGAAAGAAACACAAACGTTGGGATCCCAAGCGAGTGTCTTCCACGACGTCCACGTTTACAGTATATAAAGGGTGCAGTTTAATTAGTTTGGCACCATGAGCCCTGCATTGAGAGGGGGTCTCAGTCTCGGCACATGAGCCCTGCATTGAGACAGATCTCAGAACCATGAGCCCTGCATTGAGATGGATCTCAGTCTCAGCATCATGAGAATCCGTCTAGGAACCTTGAACCAATCCACGTGGCCTCGGGTGTTTGTAGTGGAGCTGCAAGCTATAACATTTTTGGCGAGCTCAGAAAGTTGTGCAACTTTTTCATTGCGCAAAAGGCACACCCCTTTCTTGCCGGTACATTTACAAGTATTTTTGGCTTATTTTTAGAAGCTTTGTGAGCCATTTTGGGAAACAATCCTTATCTCACACACATGATTTTCATTCTGACGTCTGGAGAGACAGACAGAGTGAACCAATTGCTGAACCCCACTTTGTGAAGATCACTGCTTACCAACAAGCAAGTTGGAAAAAGAATTTTGATGGAAAGAATGATAAAATGTTAATTTGGTCAAACTACCCCAAAGTCCTGCTCCCCATGTCGGCAAAGACTCCACTCTATATCATATCCATTTTAAAATAGCCATAACGATTTTATACATGTACATTTGGAGACAGGTTGTGCAAGGTCTTAAACAAAATTTAATTGCTTGTTTGGTATTACCTCCGCCACAGAAGGTGGACAGAAGTTATCTTCTCACCCTGTCTGTTTGTCTGCGTCTGTCAGCAGGACATCTCAAAAAGTTATGTTTGGATTTGGACAAAATTTGGTTTAAAGGTTGGGTGTGTGACGAGTACTAATTGATTAGATTTTGGTGAAGATTGGGATCTGGATCTTCCCTCCACATGCCATGCCCTCTCGTGCAGATATCGCTTTATCGCAAGGATCTTGGAAGTATTCTGAAGGCGATTTGTGGAATGCCTGTTGTTTGGGTCCTTTATGATATCCTTAAAAAGAGCAAGTTTCCTGTTTGGAATGATTTCAAGTTTGGTTGACCGCTAGGCAGATAGACAGAGTTAAAATATGATCTCACCTCTCTCTGCACATGTACGATTGGGACTAATTTGAAGCCACAGTAAGGTAAAACGACAAACTTGTCTTCCTATTAATGTTCCAATTCGTGTTCAAAATATAACATTCAATTAAAATTGGTTCTTCCTCGACCATAAACTGAACGGACAGACAGACTTGCCCCAATTGCTTAACCCACTTTTCGCTTCACTTATGTGGGGTAAAATAGGGGCAAGGGAGCGTAGGGGTCAGTATCATGTTTGTATGAACATGATAAGAAGTAAGACATCAACAGTGCCGATAGAAGGTCTACTCCCCCCCCTTTTCAAATTTTTCACCTTTTGTTGCCTTATAGCCTGGAATTAAATTGCATTAAATCAGATTTTTTTTTCCTCCTTTATTGACCATCGTAACCCACAACTTCCAAGTGAAAACAAATCCACAAATTTCATAAAATTAATTAAAATTACAAAACTAGAATATTTCTATCGGCACTGTGTGTTGTCCAAATAGGCTGGATCGTACTTCCGTTAAATAGTCTAAGCAGCCCGTGAACAACTCAGAGGCCGGTGTAACCACGTTCAGGCTCATGACCGATATGTGAACAAAAGGGCATGGTTCCTCTTCGCTCACAAACTCGATATACGAGAGCGTCAAGCCATTGACTGAGACTCCCGAAAGCCAGAGGAAAGGGTTGGTGAGAGAGCTCTCAAAAGCTGTTCACAAAATCTCTGGAGCAGACAGAATGTGCAGCGAGTACAGCAGCCTGTCTTCACTCCAGTGCTGCTTAGAGCATGGGAGCGAATGCAACTGGGAACCTGTGCGGGATCCAGCAGAAGAGGATAGTACGAGTTAGCACCGGACTGCCATCTGGAGGCGCAGTATCCTGGTTGGCCTATACTTCATTCCTTACTTTCTCACATGTGATTTGATGTTATTCCCCCCCCCCCCCCCCCCCCCCCACTTTCCTCTCCCGTTGTGTTCCCACCTCTCTCACTTTTGAGGAGAGATAAGGCCAGGTGAAAGGCAACATCTTCCTGTCCAGAGAGTTTAGTGTTCCGTTCTGTCTTTGTTCGGCTGTGTACCGATGACTTCGTGTGGCACAGGAGAAACGTGTGAAGGCTATTTATTGCAATCTCGTTTATGATCGTTCCTATGTATTAAAATTATTTTTGTGGAGGTATTTTAATTTTCTTGCTCTTGCCAACATTTTGCATAAAAGGAAGAAGACGCAATAGGTTTTCCGAAGGAGTCACACCAAATATAACCGCTCGGTGATTTGTGACGATAGATAGCTTGGGCCGAGCGATGTATGAACAACATGACAAATCCTTTCCAGCTGAACCTCGTTTTACTCCCATGGATGGAAAGAAAATATTGACAATGGGGTATCAATAATTAGTTACTGATAACAAAGATCTGAACCTCTTATGGAGGCACTATTTATTGAGTTGTTGATGGTGGAATCTGCAATTAAGCTTAAAAATAGTTTGTTACCTAAACTGCCAAAGTCCTATAGGGTCGATTAGTCAAAAAGAGTGTACATTCATTTTACTTTTTATTTCCAATTAAAGTTTCTTTCACTTGAATAGGAATTCAATGTGGGTGGTTTTGGTCTTGAATGCAGTAGTGGAAGATACCTGGTTACTTTAAACAAATACTAACTTCTATCATTGTCATTATTGATGTTGATGAGAGATGTTTTTTTCAATGGTGTTAAAAATTCCAACCTCGATGACTTGAGCAAACACTTTGCATTGCTAGGAGGCCTCGTGGGATGAGCAACGCGCGTGGTTCGGAGACACAGAGCGGAATTCACGTGGCGCAATCATTAGAGATAATTGCTTGTGTCCAAACATTGCCGATCAGTGCTTTGAGGAGGCTATTCGAAATGTGCGAGCTGTCATCTGTGGACTGGGCTGGCCACGACCCTGTCGCCAACACGAATTCACGGGGCTCCGCTTCCAGCTTTCCATTAGCTGGTCGACCAGAGCACCCGAGATAATCCCCAAGATGGAGTGGGGTGGAACATTCTCACTCAGATGACTCGTGGAGGTGTCACATGCTCAACCCCACAACTGCATTCTGGAAGCAAGAGATCTATCCTCCAGTTTCGTCTTGTTGTTCCGATCAGAAATAAAAACCGAGAGGTTAGAGTCATGTGCCCTTTGCATTGAGGTTAATACTCCACACCAATTGCAGGACTGGAATGGTCACCAGATTAACAGCACAAAGCGCAAACGTGGCAGTAAAAGCGTGTCTCACGCTCCGCCAGGTCGAATGCACAGTGTTGCTGAGGATGGAAGATGCTGAAGAGGCTGATGGGGAGGGGCTGCACAAGGTTGGCTGATGACAGACAAGCACAATATTGTTCGATGTTTGTTCCCTGGAATGTTCGGGTGTGATTCCTCGATTTAGCAAAATCAAATTAAAGCAGAAGACAAGAAAGAGAAGGGAAAGAGGAATATTCCTGAAGAACAACAAAAAACACACACAAACACACACACAACCATCACTGTAGTGTGTACCAGGAAGCAACTATCACACCAGGTATTGCTGCATGCATCCTAACCGATAGGAAATGCCTGCCACACATTACCCTGCCTGTGGTAAACACAACAGTTCTGGGAGTAGCCACGATCAATTTAAATTATAAAAAAGATCTTCTGGCTAAACAGCTGCATAGACTCTGCCTATTAAACATGAGCTTAGCAGGCTACAGCTCCCACATCTCTGTGGGATTGGACTGTAGCCAATACGGGAAGATAATTAAATTCTCAATTTTATATTCCAGTCCGCCCAGGAGAGGGAATTATTTGACCCAATAGGTTTCTTTTTATAGGATCATCCTGCCTCAAAACTTCGTTGTGAAACACACACACACACACACACACACACACACACACACACACACACACACACACACACACTTATTAGACATGACAAACAGCCACTGATGAGGAAGTGCCATTACTTCAAGGGCATTCTGGTTACCAGTAACTGCACAACAATGGTGCCGCCTTTCTTACCGCTCTCAGAGGGGCATTTCCATGGAAGGAATTTCCTCCTCCCCATGGATGCCAACCTATGGGGATTGTCCGTGTTGTTATCCTTTTAAATGCTGAACACCAAGCAAGGAAGCAGCACGCACCATTTTAAAGTCTTTGGTGGGACTCAGATGGGTTTGAACTGCCGACCTCCCAGACTCAGGACAGATGCTCCAGCCATTACACCACCAAGTCTGATTAATCAGTCATTGCTCCTGTAGAACAGAGCAGGGATTTAGAATTCACCAAAATACTGACACACAAGGGCATAATGTTTCCAAAAGGCACCAAAGAATATATATATGAGCACAAGTTATTGGAACAACTGGACGAATGTCCCCTCCAGAGGATGGCGTACTCCATGAGGCAATGCCTCAGGATGACAGTTTATAGTTGGATTCATTGAATTGGGAATCAAAACTAGATCAAATTCCGGTGTGAGCAAACTGATGAATCAAGCAAATACTCGTAAAACCATAGAATGGAAAGTGTACATTTGACCCAGTGGGTAATTTGTCAGTATGAGGAAGTATAATCAGGTGAGCCATTTTATCGGATTAAAAAAACAAAAAAAAACATCCAACCTGATTTGGATATCACCTTAATTGTGGGTGGTTCCACAAGACGTAAGCTGGATTACATTGTCTCCTATTGCAGTGTGCATCAAAATGTGAAGGATTTTTTTTACAAGTCAACCTACAGTCAAATCTGGATAATAAGCAAATGTATATAAGTGCAGATGAAAATAAATGCACACGGGCCTTCCTATTTGATTAATACATTAAAAACTAGAAGGGGACTTGGTGGAGCGCATACCTCCGCCGTGGAATGCTTGATCCAAGAGAACATATCAGGCCCAATAAATATATCGTTTTTAGCCCCATCTCTCAATGGTGAAGAATAACTTTGAAATTTCAATTAATCTCGTATCCGGATCTTCAAAATCGAATCAAGTCGTCCTTGCCTCACACCCAACATGTCCACGAAGTTTCATCCGAATCCTCCACAACTTTTTGAGATATCGTGCTATATATCATTTTGGTCTTATCTCTCAATGGTGACTTTTAAAATTCTAGTCGTCAGATCCGGATCTGGATCTTCACCAAAATCTAGTGAGTTAGTCCTTGTGACACACCCAACCTGTCCACAAAATTTCATCCGGATCCGTCAACTTTTGAGATATCATGTACACAAGCAAACAAACAGACAGGGGTGAAAACATAACCTCCTTCACCTTCGGTGGTGGAGGTAAAAGAGCATATAAAAATGTCATCGTAAGGCTTTGAGACTGAAATATTATCAACTCAAACAAGACAGTATTTTGTGTTTTATTGGCATAAACCTTAAGTCGCGAATTTCTTCCACGTCTGGCACTGGTACTTACCAAAATAACGATGTTCAAAATATGTTCATCAAAACGATGTTGTACGTTCAAAATAACGATGTTCGTCAAGGGTAGTAAAAGGGTATTTTACGACCCTTTATGATGAAGGCCGTAGGACAAGGATTTTTCATCGCGATCAAAATGGACACGCCAGTGAAGCGTTTGATCATACACCTGTGAAAGAAGATCGAGATCATCACGTTTTACAACTCTTGTAAGAACTCGTTTTACAACTCTCGCCTTGTGAGCAACTAAATGTATATCGGATGACGACGTAAAATACAGCAGGCCAGGATGTCTGCAGGAAAATTCAGTCAGTCAGGTGCATACGTGGAGCATATGGGATAGGGAATGTTGAAAGATCACCTTGTTTGGGTACGTAATAAATAGACGGCCCCCTTTCAGACAAACAGAACATTGTGAATTGAAATGTGTCAAAAATGAGACCAAATGACAACTTTAAAGTTTATTTTTTCCTTCATTGCAGTTATTAAATAAATAATCTGTACAAATCTTATATTTTAATCACACAAGGGAATGTACACAAAATTAATAACAAGCTTTAAGATAAAGATATAAACAAAAACACGTTCCTCTTGACAAGGTACCTGTCCCTTCACTCCACTCCTTAACCTGCATTTACGTTTTACGCATCAAGCGTAGAAAAGCCTCTCGAGGCACTTCTACATTTCTATTCTACGCATAATCCTCTTCCCCTCGGCCTGCTTCTTCAGCAACTTCATTCTCCTCGTCACGTCACCACCGTGCTGCCAAACACAGTAAACAGCATCAGAACTATGGATCCACGAGCGCTGACCGGTGGTCGTAAACACCGCGAAAGCCGAGTAGCGATCCCGTTACAGCTATTTAGAAACTCTGGGGGCCCATATGTACAAATAAAAATCTGTACATCGTGTGATACTTGGAATGGCCTGCTTGGTCTTCCTGTCAGAGCAATCAGCTCTTAATTCTGGCATCTCAGATTCATATCAGACACGCTGTTATCCGTCCACTGTCTCCCACTCATTTGTAATTCACGTAAATATACACAGATGTCTCTAACGTGTTTGTCCTGCATGTGATAAGATACGGTGTACAAACTCCTCGATAGACGATAAACACTTACACATTTTTGCCAAGACATCTTTCCGATAGGGCTTGATTCTGGGTAAAAGAGAGGAGATTCATTATACACGTGGCTTGCACTGAAAACAACGAGCGAAAAGGCAGGTGCCAGTTTGTGTGTGAAACTCGAGATATGGTTGTACTGGTACAAATTAAACAAACAAAACAAAAACAGTATTCCAGAATCTTGGGCGAGGGTAATAATTATGATTTATTTGTGTGTAACCATGAAAAATGTGGCATCAAATGTTAAGGTCAACAAGAAGAAAAGCAACCAGGTTATATATTTTAGCTTACCTGAACATAGTTCCAGGGAGCTTATGGAATGGTGCGTCGTCCGTCCGTCAGTCCATTCGTCCGTCCACAAATACTCTCAACTTCTCTGAAACTACACATACAAGTTTTGTTGAAACTTTACCACAATGTTCATCACAGTGTATATACCAAAGTTTGTTCATGGCATTAAAAATAAACAAATAAATAAATAAAATTGGGCCCAAAGGGTCTACAAAGGGGTTGCCCCCAAAATAGGTATTTGCTTTCTTCTCAGAAACTACACATGCAATTCTGATGAAACTGACCACAACCTTCATCACCCATTGACGTACCAAAGTTTGTTGACGGCATTAAAATAAATAAAAATAAAATAAAAATCGGGGTCTGAGGAGTCAACAGAGAGAGTTTACTGGGGATTGCCCCCCCCACAAATATATATTGCTTTCTTCTCAGAAATTACACACAATTATGATGAAACTTGGACTACAACCTTCATCACCCATGATGTACCAAAGATTGTTCATGGCATTAAAAAAAATTGGGATCCAAGGGGTTCACGGGTGGGGGGGGGGGGGGGGATGGCCCTAAAAATAAGGTATTTGCTTTCTTCTATGAAGCCACACACACAATTCCAATGAAACTTGACCACAACTTCATCACACCATGATGTCCCAAAGTTTTGTTCATGGCATTAAAAAAACATCCAAAGGTATTTACTTTTCTCCATTATAATATTTGTGGGTCATCCATGCCCTACCAATGGTTCCCTGGTTATCTAATCCAGCCACTACCAGTTGAGCACCCAGGGGTAATGCCCGATGTTTGTTATATTTTATCCAAACACCAAGTTATACTTTTTGTTAAACTTATACGCAAACAACCAAGAAAAACAACCAACTTTTACTTCTACTAAAAAAACAATAAACAACCAAGCACCATATATAGTCATTTAATGACATAACATGAACTTCCTGTTCTAGTTAATAGGTTTCGCATCATGAACTCTCTGGTTGATGGTATAGTCATGTTGTGGGAATTTAAATGAAAATCTTCAGTACGCCTGTACAAAAGAACGCGAGAAGGTTAATAAGAATCTTAGAATTAATTATCAATAATGAACACAACAGCAATGTTGAGAACTGTGAAGTTTTGTACAATAAGTAAAGTAGCGCACAAGGCACCTCCTGATTGAAGCCTACATACATACACA
>CM068962.1:28376387-28387363 GCA_035128595.1 Eptatretus atami | reverse complement strand
CTGACTGCTCTGGACGCTGGTGCTCAAGCAGATGATAGCAACCCCTATCAAGAATTATATCCGAGCAAAGACCTTGCCCGGCACTGAGAGCAGCATCACCCCTCGGTAGTTGTTGCAGTCTTGGCGATACCCTTCCCTTTCCAGAGAGGGACAACAAGGCCCTCTGCAGTCAGTTTGGATGATGCCTGTGTTCCAGGCAGAGCACAGAACTGCATACAATGACACGAGTGCAGCATTTCCACCAGCCTTGAGAAGTTCAGCATGGATGCCACAGATCCTGGAGCTTTACCCCATTTCAACCGGTTCACCGCAGCATGTGTTTTCACAAGCGAAGGTGGACCACAGTTGATTGGAGGGTCAGCAACAGGGATTGTAACACCCCTGACGTCCAACTCGACAGCTGGTGGATCAGCCTGGTACAACCGCTCAAAGTAACCAGCCAGCGGGCCTTTACTTCGGACTCCTCTGTCAAGAGCCCACCACCCTCTGCTCTAACTGCAGTACACCGAGGGATGGGCTTGGATGAACGCAATGCACGAATTCCCTGTAAGTGAGACGAGAATCCCTTGACCACAGGTGATGCTCTACCCCTTCACAGATTCCTCGCACATAGGCCTCCTTGTCCACCCTTAGCGCACGTACAGTTTTACGCCTCAGCACCCTGAACAGCTCAGCTCTGCCATTCAGCCTGGCCCTGTGGCTCTGGTCAATGGTATCCAGTGTCCCTTGAGAAACAAAATTCTTCTTTGCCCTGCGGTGAGTTCCAAGACATCCACCGGCAACATCAAGGACGGTGGTCTTTAAGGCACTCCACAACTCTTCAGGACCTCCCAAAGCACCCAGACTCATCAAATCTCCACTCAGCTTGTTCGCAAACTCCTCAGCTGCCCTCTCATCCTTGAGCTTGCCAACATCCAGTCTAGGCTGGGATGGTGCCATTCTCCTGGATTTAAGGTGCAACTTCAGAGTTGCTACAACAAGCCGGTGGTCAGTATTGAGGAACTGAGCACTCCGGTAGACCCTGCAGTTCTGGATCATCCTCCAGCGACCATCAACGAGGACATGGTCAATGTCCTTTGCCACACCACAGTGTTGGAATACCAAGTTCAGCGATGAGTTTGTGGGCGTTGAAACCATGAATCAGCCACCCTAAGTCCATGACTTCTTGCAAAGTCAAGGAACTTAGTGCTATTCTGGTTCATAGTTCCTGACCCATGGGGACCAACACACATCTCATAACCATCCCTTTCAGTTCCAGTCGATGCATTGAAATCCCCCAAGGCTAGAAGTGTATCTCGTCTGGGGCACTGATCAACCACAGACTCGAGCGTGGTGTAGAATGCATCCTTCACGGTGAGATCACTCGCCTCAGTTGGAGCATAAACAGAGACCAGGGAAATGACACTTAAGGAGTGACGAATCCTTAGTCTCATAATACGCTCGTTGACCGGTGTTACCTCAATTATCATTGGAGTCAGCTTATTGGACACAGCTACAGCTACTCCTTGGGAATGGTAACCATCAGAGTGACCAGACCAATAGTCGGTGTAACCACCCACCATGATCTCGCCACGATCCGGTCTCCGAACCTCAGAGAGTGCTGCAATACCGATGTCCAAACGCTTGAGCTCAGATGATAACAGAGACAGGTGATCATCGTCTCTTAGGGATAGGACATTCCAGGCACCCACCGAAGGGACCGCCTCAGGTTAACCCAAGGAGACCGCCGTCTGGTGGACAACACCTCAGCACCACTCCGACACACTCTCCCGCAATCTGACCCGGGAATGTTACCCCATGGTTTCCCTCCTATCATGAAAGATTGGGGGTCCCGAAGGCTTTGCCTCAATCCCGTCATCCGTTGAGCTGCCCTGCGAAGGGAAGCTGCACAGGAGGTACTCCCACGGAGTGGGTTTTCAGATTTCTTTGCGTTTTTGTGTTTTGCGGAATGACCGGTTTTACGGTGGCCGGAGTGCAAATCCTGCACCACCTCCTAATAAAAAGTAACCCAACTGCAGGAGGACGTCCGCAGACACAGTTGGGCACTAGATATGGATGGCTGTTGGCTCACAAGGAGCTCCTCTGCCCTTTGACAGGTTTTGTTTTTAATCCTGCTGGGTGTCCATATCCAAACACCCTCCTCACCAAAAAACCTGGTGGGGAGACGGTTTAGTCGCCGACAACCCGACCATGGAACAGGTTAGTACAGGTTTACATGATACCTGTAGCAAGTCACAGATCTACTCTCGCCTGACCTGACACCTGTTGTGGCATCCCCTTTTAACCAATAAGAATAGACATTATTCAAATATTTTCTGCAATTACCATCAGCAGAATTTCATTTTCCACGTTTAAACAAAGATGCGATGACAAAACCGTCATAGATAGTAACTTACAGATTAAAAACCCGGAAATGCATCGTCGGAAATGCATCGGAAATGCTCTTTGGCCCTCTCACAGGTGTGCTTGTCATTAAGGACGTGTGGGATGCCTGAAAACCGATAATCCACGTCCCTTAGTACAGTTGTATTTTCATGACTCGAATCGATAACTAGTGTAACTTATAAACGTCTGGATGCTTAACGTTGAGCTGTGTCGTCATTTAAACAATGAAATAACATTTATAAACAGAGGTTGTTTGCTCGAGAAGAAGTAACGAGGTTAGAATACCTTCAAGGTATTAAATTGCTTATTTGAGTTGTGGTTTTAATAACTTTGGAAGCTGTTTGAAGATGATTAAAATAAATATATTCGAATATTTCCTTTCGGAGGATTGCTCAGGGAATTCCGCGATGAGGGAAACTCACCTGAGCTCGATGGGGGCGCCGAACGAAGGGAAGACAAGAGTAGAGAGAGAAAGAAACACAAACGTTGGGATCCCAAGCGAGTGTCTTCCACGACGTCCACGTTTACAGTATATAAAGGGTGCAGTTTAATTAGTTTGGCACCATGAGCCCTGCATTGAGAGGGGGTCTCAGTCTCGGCACATGAGCCCTGCATTGAGACAGATCTCAGAACCATGAGCCCTGCATTGAGATGGATCTCAGTCTCAGCATCATGAGAATCCGTCTAGGAACCTTGAACCAATCCACGTGGCCTCGGGTGTTTGTAGTGGAGCTGCAAGCTATAACATTTTTGGCGAGCTCAGAAAGTTGTGCAACTTTTTCATTGCGCAAAAGGCACACCCCTTTCTTGCCGGTACATTTACAAGTATTTTTGGCTTATTTTAGAAGCTTTGTGAGCCATTTTGGGAAACAATCCTTATCTCACACACATGATTTTCATTCTGACGTCTGGAGAGACAGACAGAGTGAACCAATTGCTGAACCCCACTTTGTGAAGATCACTGCTTACCAACAAGCAAGTTGGAAAAAGAATTTTGATGGAAAGAATGATAAAATGTTAATTTGGTCAAACTACCCCAAAGTCCTGCTCCCCATGTCGGCAAAGACTCCACTCTATATCATATCCATTTTAAAATAGCACATACCGATTTTATACATGTACATTTGGAGACAGGTTGTGCAAGGTCTTAAACAAAATTTAATTGCTTGTTTGGTATTACCTCCGCCACAGAAGGTGGACAGAAGTTATCTTCTCACCCTGTCTGTTTGTCTGCGTCTGTCAGCAGGACATCTCAAAAAGTTATGTTTGGATTTGGACAAAATTTGGTTTAAAGGTTGGGTGTGTGACGAGTACTAATTGATTAGATTTTGGTGAAGATTGGGATCTGGATCTTCCCTCCACATGCCATGCCCTCTCGTGCAGATATCGCTTTATCGCAAGGATCTTGGAAGTATTCTGAAGGCGATTTGTGGAATGCCTGTTGTTTGGGTCCTTTATGATATCCTTAAAAAGAGCAAGTTTCCTGTTTGGAATGATTTCAAGTTTGGTTGACCGCTAGGCAGATAGACAGAGTTAAAATATGATCTCACCTCTCTCTGCACATGTACGATTGGGACTAATTTGAAGCCACAGTAAGGTAAAACGACAAACTTGTCTTCCTATTAATGTTCCAATTCGTGTTCAAAATATAACATTCAATTAAAATTGGTTCTTCCTCGACCATAAACTGAACGGACAGACAGACTTGCCCCAATTGCTTAACCCACTTTTCGCTTCACTTATGTGGGGTAAAATAGGGGCAAGGGAGCGTAGGGGTCAGTATCATGTTTGTATGAACATGATAAGAAGTAAGACATCAACAGTGCCGATAGAAGGTCTACTCCCCCCCCTTTTCAAATTTTTCACCTTTTGTTGCCTTATAGCCTGGAATTAAATTGCATTAAATCAGATTTTTTTTTCCTCCTTTATTGACCATCGTAACCCACAACTTCCAAGTGAAAACAAATCCCACAAATTTCATAAAATTAATTAAAATTACAAAACTAGAATATTTCTATCGGCACTGTGTGTTGTCCAAATAGGCTGGATCGTACTTCCGTTAAATAGTCTAAGCAGCCCGTGAACAACTCAGAGGCCGGTGTAACCACGTTCAGGCTCATGACCGATATGTGAACAAAAGGGCATGGTTCCTCTTCGCTCACAAACTCGATATACGAGAGCGTCAAGCCATTGACTGAGACTCCCGAAAGCCAGAGGAAAGGGTTGGTGAGAGAGCTCTCAAAAGCTGTTCACAAAATCTCTGGAGCAGACAGAATGTGCAGCGAGTACGCAGCCTGTCTTCACTCCAGTGCTGCTTAGAGCATGGGAGCGAATGCAACTGGGAACCTGTGCGGGATCCAGCAGAAGAGGATAGTACGAGTTAGCACCGGACTGCCATCTGGAGGCGCAGTATCCTGGTTTGGCCTATACTTCATTCCTTACTTTCTCACATGTGATTTGATGTTATTCCCCCCCCCCCCCCCCCCCCCCCACTTTCCTCTCCCGTTGTGTTCCCACCTCTCTCACTTTTGAGGAGAGATAAGGCCAGGTGAAAGGCAACATCTTCCTGTCCAGAGAGTTTAGTGTTCCGTTCTGTCTTTGTTCGGCTGTGTACCGATGACTTCGTGTGGCACAGGAGAAACGTGTGAAGGCTATTTATTGCAATCTCGTTTATGATCGTTCCTATGTATTAAAATTAATTTTTGTGGAGGTATTTTAATTTTCTTGCTCTTGCCAACATTTTGCATAAAAGGAAGAAGACGCAATAGGTTTTCCGAAGGAGTCACACCAAATATAACCGCTCGGTGATTTGTGACGATAGATAGCTTGGGCCGAGCGATGTATGAACAACATGACAAATCCTTTCCAGCTGAACCTCGTTTTACTCCCATGGATGGAAAGAAAATATTGACAATGGGGTATCAATAATTAGTTACTGATAACAAGATCTGAACCTCTTATGGAGGGCACTATTTATTGAGTTGTTGATGGTGGAATCTGCAATTAAGCTTAAAAATAGTTTGTTACCTAAACTGCCAAAGTCCTATAGGGTCGATTAGTCAAAAAGAGTGTACATTCATTTTACTTTTTATTTCCAATTAAAGTTTCTTTCACTTGAATAGGAATTCAATGTGGGTGGTTTTGGTCTTGAATGCAGTAGTGGAAGATACCTGGTTACTTTAAACAAATACTAACTTCTATCATTGTCATTATTGATGTTGATGAGAGATGTTTTTTTCAATGGTGTTAAAAATTCCAACCTCGATGACTTGAGCAAACACTTTGCATTGCTAGGAGGCCTCGTGGGATGAGCAACGCGCGTGGTTCGGAGACACAGAGCGGAATTCACGTGGCGCAATCATTAGAGATAATTGCTTGTGTCCAAACATTGCCGATCAGTGCTTTGAGGAGGCTATTCGAAATGTGCGAGCTGTCATCTGTGGACTGGGCTGGCCACGACCCTGTCGCCAACACGAATTCACGGGGCTCCGCTTCCAGCTTTCCATTAGCTGGTCGACCAGAGCACCCGAGATAATCCCCAAGATGGAGTGGGGTGGAACATTCTCACTCAGATGACTCGTGGGAGGTGTCACATGCTCAACCCCACAACTGCATTCTGGAAGCAAGAGATCTATCCTCCAGTTTCGTCTTGTTGTTCCGATCAGAAATAAAAACCGAGAGGTTAGAGTCATGTGCCCTTTGCATTGAGGTTAATACTCCACACCAATTGCAGGACTGGAATGGTCACCAGATTAACAGCACAAAGCGCAAACGTGGCAGTAAAAGCGTGTCTCACGCTCCGCCAGGTCGAATGCACAGTGTTGCTGAGGATGGAAGATGCTGAAGAGGCTGATGGGGAGGGGCTGCACAAGGTTGGCTGATGACAGACAAGCACAATATTGTTCGATGTTTGTTCCCTGGAATGTTCGGGTGTGATTCCTCGATTTAGCAAAATCAAATTAAAGCAGAAGACAAGACAAGAGAAGGGGAAAGAGGAATATTCCTGAAGAACAACAAAAAACACACACAAACACACACACAACCATCACTGTAGTGTGTACCAGGAAGCAACTATCACACCAGGTATTGCTGCATGCATCCTAACCGATAGGAAATGCCTGCCACACATTACCCTGCCTGTGGTAAACACAACAGTTCTGGGAGTAGCCACGATCAATTTAAATTATAAAAAAGATCTTCTGGCTAAACAGCTGCATAGACTCTGCCTATTAAACATGAGCTTAGCAGGCTACAGCTCCCACATCTCTGTGGGATTGGACTGTAGCCAATACCGGGAAGATAATTAAATTCTCAATTTTATATTCCAGTCCGCCCAGGAGAGGGAATTATTTGACCCAATAGGTTTCTTTTTATAGGATCATCCTGCCTCAAAACTTCGTTGTGAAACACACACACACACACACACAACACACACACACACACACACACACACACACACACACTTATTAGACATGACAAACAGCCACTGATGAGGAAGTGCCATTACTTCCAAGGGCATTCTGGTACCAGTAACTGCACAACAATGGTGCCGCCTTTCTTACCGCTCTCAGAGGGGCATTTCCATGGAAGGAATTTCCTCCTCCCCATGGATGCCAACCTATGGGGATTGTCCGTGTTGTTATCCTTTTAAATGCTGAACACCAAGCAAGGAAGCAGCACGCACCATTTTAAAGTCTTTGGTGTGACTCAGATGGGTTTGAACTGCCGACCTCCCAGACTCAGGACAGATGCTCCAGCCATTACACCACCAAGTCTGATTAATCAGTCATTGCTCCTGTAGAACAGAGCAGGGATTTAGAATTCACCAAAATACTGACACACAAGGGCATAATGTTTCCAAAAGGCACCAAAGAATATATATATGAGCACAAGTTATTGGAACAACTGGACGAATGTCCCCTCCAGAGGATGGCGTACTCCATGAGGCAATGCCTCAGGATGACAGTTTATAGTTGGATTCATTGAATTGGGAATCAAAACTAGATCAAATTCCGGTGTGAGCAAACTGATGAATCAAGCAAATACTCGTAAAACCATAGAATGGAAAGTGTACATTTGACCCAGTGGGTAATTTGTCAGTATGAGGAAGTATAATCAGGTGAGCCATTTTATCGGATTAAAAAAACAAAAAAAAACATCCCAACCTGATTTGGATATCACCTTAATTGTGGGTGGTTCCACAAGACGTAAGCTGGATTACATTGTCTCCTATTGCAGTGTGCATCAAAATGTGAAGGATTTTTTTTACAAGTCAACCTACAGTCAAATCTGGATAATAAGCAAATGTATATAAGTGCAGATGAAAATAAATGCACACGGGCCTTCCTATTTGATTAATACATTAAAAACTAGAAGGGGACTTGGTGGAGCGCATACCTCCGCCGTGGAATGCTTGATCCAAGAGAACATATCAGGCCCAATAAATATATCGTTTTTAGCCCCATCTCTCAATGGTGAAGAATAACTTTGAAATTTCAATAATCTCGTATCCGGATCTTCAAAATCGAATCAAGTCGTCCTTGCCTCACACCCAACATGTCCACGAAGTTTCATCCGAATCCGTCCACAACTTTTTGAGATATCGTGCTATATATCATTTTGGTCTTATCTCTCAATGGTGACTTTTAAAATTCTAGTCGTCAGATCCGGATCTGGATCTTCACCAAAATCTAGTGAGTTAGTCCTTGTGACACACCCAACCTGTCCACAAAATTTCATCCGGATCCGTCAACTTTTTGAGATATCATGTACACAAGCAAACAAACAGACAGGGGTGAAAACATAACCTCCTTCACCTTCGGTGGTGGAGGTAAATAAGAGCATATAAAAATGTCATCGTAAGGCTTTGAGAACTGAAATATTATCAACTCAAACAAGACAGTATTTTGTGTTTTATTGGCATAAACCTTAAGTCCGAATTTCTTCCACGTCTGGCACTGGTACTTACCAAAATAACGATGTTCAAAATATGTTCATCAAAACGATGTTGTACGTTCAAAATAACGATGTTCGTCAAGGGTAGTAAAAGGGTATTTTACGACCCTTTATGATGAAGGGCCGTAGGACAAGGATTTTTCATCGCGATCAAAATGGACACGCCAGTGAAGCGTTGATCATACACCTGTGAAAGAAGATCGAGATCATCACGTTTTACAACTCTTGTAAGAACTCGTTTTACAACTCTCGCCTTGTGAGCAACTAAATGTATATCGGATGACGACGTAAAATACAGCAGGCCAGGATGTCTGCAGGAAAATTCAGTCAGTCAGGTGCATACGTGGAGCATATGGGATAGGGAATGTTGAAAGATCACCTTGTTTGGGTACGTAATAAATAGACGGCCCCCTATTCAGACAAACAGAACAATTGTGAATTGAAATGTGTCAAAAATGAGACCAAATGACAACTTTAAAGTTTATTTTTTCCTTCATTGCAGTTATTAAATAAATAATCTGTACAAATCTTATATTTTAATCACACAAGGGAATGTACACAAAATTAATAACCAAGCTTTAAGATAAAGATATAAACAAAAACACGTTCCTCTTGACAAGGTACCTGTCCCTTCACTCCACTCCTTAACCTGCATTTACGTTTTACGCATCAAGCGTAGAAAAGCCTCTCGAGGCACTTCTACATTTCCTATTCTACGCATAATCCTCTTCCCCTCGGCCTGCTTCTTCAGCAACTTCATTCTCCTCGTCACGTCACCACCGTGCTGCCAAAACACAGTAAACAGCATCAGAACTATGGATCCACGAGCGCTGACCGGTGGTCGTAAACACCGCGAAAGCCGAGTAGCGATCCCGTTACAGCTATTTAGAAACTCTGGGGGCCCATATGTACAAATAAAAATCTGTACATCGTGTGATACTTGGAATGGCCTGCTGGTCTTCCTGTCAGAGCAATCAGCTCTTAATTCTGGCATCTCAGATTCATATCAGACACGCTGTTTATCCGTCCACTGTCTCCCCACTCATTTGTAATTCACGTAAATATACACAGATGTCCTCTAACGTGTTTGTCCTGCATGTGATAAGATACGGTGTACAAACTCCTCGATAGACGATAAACACTTACACATTTTTGCCAAGACATCTTTCCGATAGGGCTTGATTCTGGGTAAAAGAGAGGAGATTCATTATACACGTGGCTTGCACTGAAAACAAACGAGCGAAAAGGCAGGTGGCCAGTTTGTGTGTGAAACTCGAGATATGGTTGTACTGGTACAAATTAAACAAACAAAACAAAAACAGTATTCCAAGAATCTTGGGCGAGGGTAATAATTATGATTTATTTGTGTGTAACCATGAAAAATGTGGCATCAAATGTTAAGGTCAACAAGAAGAAAAGCAACCAGGTTATATATTTTAGCTTACCTGAAACAATAGTTCCAGGGAGCTTATGGAATGGTGCGTCGTCCGTCCGTCAGTCCATTCGTCCGTCCACAAATACTCTCAACTTCTCTGAAACTACACATACAGTTTTGTTGAAACTTTACCACAATGTTCATCACAGTGTATATACCAAAGTTTGTTCATGGCATTAAAAATAAACAAATAAATAAATAAAATTGGGCCCAAAGGGTCTACAAAGGGGTTGCCCCCAAAATAGGTATTTGCTTTCTTCTCAGAAACTACACATGCAATTCTGATGAAACTGACCACAACCTTCATCACCCATTGACGTACCAAAGTTTGTTGACGGCATTAAAATAATAAAAATAAAATAAAATCGGGGTCTGAGGAGTCAACAGAGAGAGTTTACTGGGGATTGCCCCCCCCACAAATATATATTGCTTTCTTCTCAGAAATTACACACATATTATGATGAAACTTGGACTACAACCTTCATCACCCATGATGTACCAAAGATTGTTCATGGCATTAAAAAAAATTGGGATCCAAGGGGTTCACGGGTGGGGGGGGGGGGGGGGATGGCCCTAAAAATAAGGTATTTGCTTTCTTCTATGAAGCCACACACACAATTCCAATGAAACTTGACCACAACTTCATCACACCATGATGTCCCAAAGTTTTGTTCATGGCATTAAAAAAACATCCAAAGGTATTTACTTTTCTCCATTATAATATTTGTGGGTCATCCATGCCCTACCAATGGTTCCCTGGTTATCTAATCCAGCCACTACCAGTTGAGCACCCAGGGGTAATGCCCGATGTTTGTTATATTTTATCCAAACACCAAGTTATACTTTTTGTTAAACTTATACGCAAACAACCAAGAAAAACAACCAACTTTTACTTCTACTAAAAAAACAATAAACAACCAAGCACCATATATAGTCATTTAATGACATAACATGAACTTCCTGTTCTAGTTAATAGGTTTCGCATCATGAACTCTCTGGTTGATGGTATAGTCATGTTGTGGGAATTTAAATGAAAATCTTCAGTACGCCTGTACAAAAGAACGCGAGAAGGTTAATAAGAATCTTAGAATTAATTATCAATAATGAACACAACAGCAATGTTGAGAACTGTGAAGTTTTGTACAATAAGTAAAGTAGCGCACAAGGCACCTCCTGATTGAAGCCTACATACATACACACA
>CM068962.1:28344616-28362521 GCA_035128595.1 Eptatretus atami | reverse complement strand
CAGAGAGATTTGCTTCATCTTTCTTTGCTTTCCTGCTCAAAGAACAGTGTTTGGTCACTGTTACAGGAAGCCCCACCCCCCCCGCCGCCACCGCCTGCCCCACCGGGCCCCCACCCCCGCCCCCGGCCCCCCCCGCAGCAACCCACCACCCCCCCCCAGAAGCCCCCCCACCCCCAAACGCCCCCAGCCCCCCCCACCGAACCCCCGCACCCAACCCCAACCCCCCGCCCGCACCGCAGGGCCCCCACAACCGCCCCCCACCCACCCCCCCCACACCCCCGCCCGCCCCACACGGCGCCCAGACCCGCACACCCCCTTCCCCCCCGAACCACCCCCCATCACCCCTAGCAACCCCCGCCAGCACCCAGCCGCCCCGCCCACAACCCCCCCCCACCCCACCCCCACGCCCTCCCCCGCCACCCCAACCCCCCCCCCCACACCCCCCTCACCCCCCCCCCCCCCCCCAGCCCCTGCGCCCGCCCGGCCCGCCCGCCACCACCCCCCCAATACCCCCCCGCCCGCCCCCAAACACACCCCAAGCCCCCCCCCGGCCCCATTGCTTCAACAGTTTTAACACAGGAAGTGGCCCTGTAAACTAAATGCATTGGATACAGTGGCCGTTCTCCGGATCTGAGCAATTTAGCTTCTGGAGGGAAAGTGTTCACACGTGCAGCCATATCCAAGACCTCGGCTGCCTTTCATTGCCGAAAACAGCAAACCGGAGAACACAAATGATGTGTAGCACACTGCCATATGGGCGAAGGGTATATGTGGACATGTGTCTGGATAATGCAAAAGGTGGATAAACGGGTGGGGACCCCATTTCTTTGAGGGGGAAAAAAAAGAACTGTTTTTAAGATACCCCTAAAGAAACCCTGCCCTCTCCACCACCATCCTGCTTTTTCAAAAACTTGGATCTGTCACTGTTGGAGTCGTTATGTGTATAAATATGCTGGAATTATTAAAATGTCATAAAAGCATGAAAATTGAAACATGATCATTTACGCTCAACTGCATCAAATTGATTGAGAGGCATGGCACGCAAAAATCCCATCTATGACGTCATACGAGTATTTTGTATCATCTAACCCTTTCGCTTGATCGTTTATCTAAGAGATCGCAATCGCTCAGCTGTAACCTCCAAAATGCAAAATTTCAATGAAAGTATTGCTTGTTAGATTCTGTGGCGATGACGTCACAATGACGTCATAGTTCTTATTAATTTCCTATTTTTGAAAAAAAATTTTTTTATTCGAATTCTATCAATGCTTTTAACATTACTTTTAGGGTCTGTTCAGCAGCTCCCTTCGCTGATGGAATGCTTGGAGACCAGAAGTGTGATTATCTAAAGGCAATGGCTGGACGCTGTTGTCTTTGCAAGAAGTCAACGGACTGAACGACTACAATCGTCGAAAAACATCGAAGAAAGCAGGTGATGTCGGTATCAACCTTTGAAGCTTATGGAAACCCTTCATGGAAACATCATCGGATCGTATATCTCTCGAAACAAAAGAAATACCATGTCAGAGGCAACAAAGAATGTCTACAAACTAACGAGCTTGGCCAAGGGCAGTACGAGAAGTTTTGCATGGATAGGTTGATTGAGGGGAATGGATCGATTTATGACAAGATTGAAAAGAACAAAATCGTGTTTATAATTGCTACTTCATCTGCATGAAAAGCAAGCCATATTCAAGAAGAGGTCGCATCGTTAAAGCAAAACTGTTCCCTGTTTTTTTTTGCGGTTATACATTGCTTGTCAAATGCGAGATAGCAATCTGCCAGTTTTTCAATTATTAAAATCAGAATCGCCCCCAATCGTTGTCTTAAAGTGGCAATTAGCAAAAGGGACCCAAGGCGACTTGCTCAAGTGTCTTGATGAAGTATCTCCTTCCATCAGAGTCCGATCCACCCACAGAAAAGCAGTTTTCATCGACGGTGCAGCATTGTAAACATGATCAAACCAAAAGGATGGCAAACATTTAACGACTACATGAAAAACTGTTTTCTACCATATATTTCTAGCCAACTCAGAGGTGGACAGAGGTTAGAGATTGTTGGAACACAGATCGACCACAAAGCTGAAAGCATGTGAATGTAGAGGCATTGGAGGCAGTAGAAGGGTAGAATGTTCAGCGCATCTACCAAACAACTGGCAACCATTATTGCGGAATGACGATAATAAGATTGAGCTTTTTTCATTTCTGTCCAAATATGTCGACGCACATCTCTTGCAACAGGAAAGATTGTAATTGTAACATTAAGAAATGCAGTTGTCAGTCAACCATCCGAGGAAATGAGAACTTGCAGCCATGTAATCACGAGGAAGCAGACACTCGGATGTTTGTTCATCTTTATGATGCGGAAATACAAGAAGATATCAAGCAAATTGTGATTGAGCTGTTGATAACGACGTGGTCATCAATTACAACAGTGCAGCCTTGAGGCTAAAATCGATGCCAACATCACATTTGGTGTCCGCAACTCTTTCAGATACACTCATGAACGCAGATTTGCTCCAGCGTTAGGCAGTCGCAGAAGCCTTACTCTTTTGATGTTCCACTGGTTCATAGGTTGTGACACAACATCCTTTTTCAAAAGTAAAGGAAAAGTCACTTGGCGTTGATGTTGGAAAAGTTAAAAGATGTCGAAGAAGCATTTGCTGCCCTTGCCGTCCAACCAGGAAACGCTTCCACGTACTGTAGGGGCAAATGATAGAACGCTTCGTTATATTACGTTACGACAAGACAAGTAGCAAGCTCAAAGTGAATGAATGCCGTCTGGAGCCGTTTGCAATGACGAACAGAGAAATTGAGAATCTACACCGACAGAAGCAGCATTGGTGGAACATACTAAACGGGCTGCCGACCAAGCTAACATCTGGCAACAGATGTGTGAAAAGTGATCACCGAATCAAACGCTGGGAATCTTGGCCTGGTTCTTGTCAACGAAGGAGTCCAGTGTGGTCTGAATGACCAGAAGTCGCTGAGATATGCCAAGAACCATCTAAATGTGGCTGCAAAAGTTGCACTTCAGGCCGATGCAAATGTCGGAAAAATGCCTTTCGTGTTCTGCCGTCTGTAAATGTGGTGGTAGCTGTCAATCGTCATGTGAAATTTCGAGCCTTCTATGCATTGGCCTTGAAAACAACTGAAGGGTTTTGCAAAGGAAACCTTTTTTAAAAACGTGAACAAACTTGTTGATAAATCTTCTGTGCTTTACATAAGGCGACATCATTATGATGTTAAAATGACAACTTCTATGTCACCTGTCGATGCACCATCCTAAAATTGTTGATAAAAAAAGGTAAGAAAATGTCAAAACCCAAGTAGAAAATCTCGTGCATTCGTCTTGTCTTGATAAATTTAGTTTTCAGTCTTCAGCAGTGAACTATTTTAACACCAGTAGTTGAATGAATGATGTCATCATGATACAAATGAGATCACTTTCAGACAAAGTTTCATGAGCTCGGCCACCAAAGCTGGACGGAGGTTATGTTTTCACCAATCTGTTTTTCTGTGAGCAGGATATCTCCAAATGTTATAGATGGATTCGGACGAAATTTAGTGGACAGGTTGGGTGTGTGACAAGGACGAATCGATTCGATTTTGGTGAAGATCCGGATCCGGATCCGATAAAGGGTATGGGATTTTTTTTATAGACATAGTCGACGCTCGTGGAAGAGAAGTACACTGAACAGATCAGGGCACAACAGGACAAAAGGAACAGAAGCAAGAGGGGGAAAGATTAAAGGCAGAGTTGAACGCCAAGATGGAGGCAGACTTGGATAAACAATGGTGTGGGGTGAATTGAGGGACAGGAGAGGATGCATGGGGTGGAGAAGATGGATGCAGAAGGAAACTCTCAGGAGGGAAAACTGGAAATCTGGAAGGTGGAGGGATTTTGGTGGGGAGGGGGAGGGGTGGAGGGGCTCATAAGGGCAGAAAAGATCATGGTTTTGGATTGGGGACAATCTGAGATGGGGGTGAACAGCTGTCTTGAATATCTGGGGTAAAGAATGATATTGACTAGGATGTGGAGGTTGGTTCCTCAAGTGGGAAAAAGAGGAACGAGTGAGTGGAGGTGAGCAGCGATCCTGGTATTAGGTAGTTTCACCAGAAGAGTGTTGATGGTGGATTGTATGGGCCTGCAGAAACCTGGAGGGAACAAAGCAACTCAACTCTCTTGTGAGCAGGGTTAGGGTTAGTTGTGTTTCTTAATGACTGGAGATGGATGTTAAGAAAGTGTCTTAAGAGCAGTGGGGGCATGACCAGAAAGGAGGTGGGAGAAGACAGAGAGACCTCCGACCTGTCTGCAATGGCGGTGATAGACCCATAGACTCAGCTTTAGTGGAAGAGATACCAATGATCTTGAAGGCATTGGTTTCCAAGACATCAAGCTGAGAAAGATGTGAGGCAGGGAAGCCAGCCAGGGGAGAGAGCAGTACTTCATGAAGCTGTGGATGAAGGCCTTGTATGTGGATAGTTCAGGTGTGCCAATGAGGACTTTGTACGACAGAGGATGCCCAGTTGGCGACTAGCTTTGGAGGCCAACTTTGAAATGTGCTTTGCCAAGAAAGATCATGGCTGATGGTGAGACCCAGGAGTTTGATGACTGAACTTCCACAAGAGGATTGTTAAGAAAGCTGATGCAATGGCAAGTTGCTTGCGAACAGAACACACTCCAGCCCTAAAATCCTTTGATAGCTTGCTCTGCTTGGCAAGCGGTTCATACGGAACAACTGGCCTGGAAAGCGATGGCAAGCTGCTAGCTATCGGAACACACCCCTGTTGTAGTCAGGTCAGGTATGGGAGCATGCGCCAGAGCAGCGAGTCGCTGCGTCCACTTTCCGCCGGTACTCCAGGGGCCTCTGTCTGGCCTTCCCCCAGGCAGATGCCTGGCCAATCCCAATCTCCTTGAGATGCTGATCAACCTGCTGCAACCACGAGGCATGTGGTCGGCCCAATGGCTCCTCCACTCACGAGACTCCCTCGCTGAGAGAATCTGGTGAGCAGGATCAGCGTCAGGAAAACGAGATACATGTCCATACAGCCGGTAACAGACTATGCAGGTAACAAATCTCATTTGAGTCTCTCAGCAACCGCTCGTTGGACACAAAGTCCGACCAGCGATAGCCAAGGATTCTCCGAAGAGACCTGGTACCAAAGGAATTAAGTCTCAATCTCAGATCCTTGGTCAGAGTCAAAGTCTCACATCCATAGAGCAAGACTGGAAGCACCAAGGACCTGAAGACTCGGACTTTTGACCTCCCGCACAGGTACCGGCAGCGCAACCACCCCATTATCCAGTGAATCCATGACTCCCCATGCCCGACCGACGTCTATTCACCTCTGACTCACAGCCGCAGAGACATGAATATCACTGCCAAGGTAAGTGAATCTCTCCAAGACCTAACATCCTCACCACAACCAGGCACAGACAGGACAGTGGCATCCAAGATGTCATTGAAAGCCTGGATCTTAGTTTTGACCCAGGAAACCCATAATCCCAGCGGCTCCGACTCCTCATTCAGCACCTCGAGGGCTCACAAAAGGATATCTAAAGTCTCCGCAAAGATGACTGAATCATCTGCTAAATCAAGGTCAGAGATTCTGACATTCCCAAACAATGCACCGCAGTTTGATCTCTCCGACATCCTCCCTAGAATCCAGTCCATACAAGTGCTGAAAAGTGTGGGGGCCAGTACACACCCCTGACAAACTCGAGTAACACAGGAAATGTCAGAGATGGTACACCACATCTCACAGCACTCTCAGTACCAGAGTAGAGTTCAGACATCAGATCGATCAGTTTTGGTGGCACCTCACGAAGACCAAGAATCCTCCAGAGGGCATCCCGATTCACTGAATCGAACGCTTTACAGAGATCAACATAGGCTGCAAGCAGCCCCTGCCGAAACTCTCGTCTGCGTTCGGTGAGGACCAAAGAGAAAGGATACAGTCAATCGTTGACCTCTTTGGTGTAAAGCCTGACTGCTCTGGACGCTGGTGCTCAAGCAGATGATAGCAACCCCTATCAAGAATTATACCGAGCAAAGACTTGCCCGGCACTGAGAGCAGCATCACCCTCGTTAGTTGTTGCAGTCTTGGCGATCACCCTTCCCTTTCCAGAGAGGGACAACAAGGCCCTCTTGCAGTCAGTTTGGATGATGCCTGTGTTCCAGGCAGAGCACAGAACTGCATACAATGACACGAGTGCAGCATTTCCACCAGCCTTGAGAAGTTCAGCATGGATGCCACAGATCCCTGGAGCTTTACCCCATTTCAACCGGTTCACCGCAGCATGTGTTTTCACAAGCGAAGTGGGACCACAGTTGATTGGAGGGTCAGCAACAGGGATTTGTAACACCCCTGACGTCCAACTCGACAGCTGGTGGATCAGCCTGGTACAACCGCTCAAAGTAACCAGCCCAGCGGGCCTTTACTTCGGACTCCTCTGTCAAGAGCCCACCACCCTCTGCTCTAACTGCAGTACACGAGGGATGGGCTTGGATGAACGCAATGCACGAATTCCCTGTAAGTGAGACGGAGAATCCCTTGACCACAGGTGATGCTCTACCCCTTCAACAGATTCCTCGCACATAGGCCTCCTTGTCCCCTTAGCGCACGTACAGTTTTACGCCTCAGCACCTGAACAGCTCAGCTCTGCATTCAGCCTGGCCCTGTGGCTCTGGTCAATGGTATCAGTGTCCCTTGAGAAACAAAATTCTTCTTTGCCCTGCGGTGAGTTCCAAGACATCCACCGGCAACATCAAGGACGGTGGTCTTTAAGGCACTCCACAACTCTTCAGGACCTCCCAAAGCACCCAGACTCATCAAATCTCCACTCAGCTTGTTCGCAAACTCCTCAGCTGCCCTCTCATCCTTGAGCTTGCCAACATCCAGTCTAGGCTGGGATGGTGCCATTCTCCTGGATTTAAGGTGCAACTTCAGAGTTGCTACAACAAGCCGGTGGTCAGTATTGAGGAACTGAGCACTCCGGTAGAAGACCCTGCAGTTCTGGATCATCCTCCAGCGACCATCAACGAGGACATGGTCAATGTCCTTTGCCACACCACCAGTGTTGGAATACCAAGTTCAGCGATGAGTTTGTGGGCGTTGAAACCATGAATCAGCCACCCTAAGTCCATGACTTCTTGCAAAGTCAAGGAACTTAGTGCTATTCTGGTCATAGTTCCTGACCATGGGGACCAACACACATCTCATAACCATCCCTTTCAGTTCCAGTCGATGCATTGAAATCCCCCAAGGCTAGAAGTGTATCTCGTCTGGGGCACTGATCAACCACAGACTCGAGCGTGGTGTAGAATGCATCCTTCACGGTGAGATCACTCGCCTCAGTTGGAGCATAAAAAGACCAGGGAAATGACACTTAAGGAGTGACGAATCCTTAGTCTCATAATACGCTCGTTGACCGGTGTTACCTCAATTATCATTGGAGTCAGCTTATTGGACACAGCTACAGCTACTCCTTGGGAATGGTAACCATCAGAGTGACCAGACCAATAGTCGGTGTAACCACCCACCATGATCTCGCCACGATCCGGTCTCCGAACCTCAGAGAGTGCTGCAATACCGATGTCCAAACGCTTGAGCTCAGATGATAACAGAGACAGGTGATCATCGTCTCTTAGGGATAGGACATTCCAGGCACCACCCGAAGGGACCGCCTCAGGTTAACCCAAGGAGACCGCCGCTGGTGGACAACACCTCAGCACCACTCCGACACACTCTCCGCAATCTGACCGCGGAATGTTACCCCATGGTTTCCCTCCTATCATGAAAGATTGGGGGTCCCGAAGGCTTTGCCTCAATCCCGTCATCCGGTGAGCTGCCCTGCGAAGGGAAGCTGCACAGGAGGTACTCCCACGAGTGGGTTTTCAGATTTCTTTGCGTTTTTGTGTTTTGCGGAATGACCGGTTTTACGGTGGCCGAGTGCAAATCCTGCCACCAACCTCCTAATAAAAAGTAACCCAACTGCAGGAGGACGTCCGCAGACACAGTTGGGCACTAGATATGGATGGCTGTTGGCTCACAAGGAGCTCCTCTGCCCTTTGACAGGTTTTGTTTTTAATCCTGCTGGGTGTCCATATCCAAACACCCTCCTCACCAAAAAACCTGGTGGGGAGACGGTTTAGTCGCCGACAACCGACATGGAACAGGTTAGTACAGGTTTACATGATACCTGTAGCAAGTCACAGATCTACTCTCGCCTGACCTGACACCTGTTGTGGCATCCCCTTTTAACCAATAAGAATAGACATTATTCAAATATTTTCTGCAATTACCATCAGCAGAATTTCATTTTCCACGTTTAAACAAAGATGCGATGACAAAAACCGTCATAGATAGTAACTTACAGATTAAAAACCCGGAAATGCATCGTCGGAAATGCATCGGAAATGCTCTTTGGCCCTCTCACAGGTGTGCTTGTCATTAAGGACGTGTGGGATGCCTGAAAACCGATAATCCACGTCCCTTAGTACAGTTGTATTTCTTCATGACTCGAAATCGATAACTAGTGTAACTTATAAACGTCTGGATGCTTAACGTTGAGCTGTGTCGTCATTTAAAACAATGAAATAACATTTATAAACAGAGGTTGTTTGCTCGAGAAGAAGTAACGAGGTTAGAATACCTTCAAGGTATTAAATTGCTTATTTGAGTTGTGGTTTTAATAACTTTGGAAGCTGTTTGAAGATGATTAAAATAAATATATTCGAATATTTCCTTTCGGAGGATTGCTCAGGGAATTCCGCGATGAGGGAAACTCACCTGAGCTCGATGGGGGGCGCCGAACGAAGGGAAGACAAGAGTAGAGAGAGAAAGAAACACAAACGTTGGGATCCCAAGCGAGTGTCTTCCACGACGTCCACGTTTACAGTATATAAAGGGTGCAGTTTAATTAGTTTGGCACCATGAGCCCTGCATTGAGATGGGGTCTCAGTCTCGGCACCATGAGCCCTGCATTGAGACAGATCTCAGAACCATGAGCCCTGCATTGAGATGGATCTCAGTCTCAGCATCATGAGAATCCGTCTAGGAACCTTGAACCAATCCACGTGGCCTCGGGTGTTTGTAGTGGAGCTGCAAGCTATAACATTTTTGGCGAGCTCAGAAAGTTGTGCAACTTTTTCATTGCGCAAAGGCACACCCCTTTCTTGCCGGTACATTTACAAGTATTTTTGGCTTATTTTAGAAGCTTTGTGAGCCATTTTGGGAAACAATCCTTATCTCACACACATGATTTTCATTCTGACGTCTGGAGAGACAGACAGAGTGAACCAATTGCTGAACCCCACTTTGTGAAGATCACTGCTTACCAACAAGCAAGTTGGAAAAAGAATTTTGATGGAAAGAATGATAAAATGTTAATTTGGTCAAACTACCCCCAAAGTCCTGCTCCCCATGTCGGCAAAGACTCCACTCTATATCATATCCATTTTAAAATAGCCATAACGATTTTATACATGTACATTTGGAGACAGGTTGTGCCAAGGTCTTAAACAAAATTTAATTGCTTGTTTGGTATTACCTCCGCCACAGAAGGTGGACAGAAGTTATCTTCTCACCCCTGTCTGTTTGTCTGCGTCTGTCAGCAGGACATCTCAAAAAGTTATGTTTGGATTTGGACAAAATTTGGTTTAAAGGTTGGGTGTGTGACGAGTACTAATTGATTAGATTTTGGTGAAGATTGGGATCTGGATCTTCCCTCCACATGCCATGCCCTCTCGTGCAGATATCGCTTTATCGCAAGGATCTTGGAAGTATTCTGAAGGCGATTTGTGGAATGCCTGTTGTTTGGGTCCTTTATGATATCCTTAAAAAGAGCAAGTTTCCTGTTTGGAATGAATTTCAAGTTTGGTTGACCGCTAGGCAGATAGACAGAGTTAAAATATGATCTCACTCCTCTCTGCACATGTACGATTGGGACTAATTTGAAGCCACAGTAAGGTAAAACGACAAACTTGTCTTCCTATTAATGTTCCAATTCGTGTTCAAAATATAACATTCAATTAAAATTGGTTCTTCCTCGACCATAAACTGAACGGACAGACAGACTTGCCCCAATTGCTTAACCCCACTTTTCGCTTCACTTATGTGGGGTAAAATAGGGGCAAGGGAGCGTAGGGGTCAGTATCATGTTTGTATGAACATGATAAGAAGTAAGACATCAACAGTGCCGATAGAAGGTCTACTCCCCCCCCCTTTTCAAATTTTTCACCTTTTGTTGCCTTATAGCCTGGAATTAAATTGCATTAAATCAGATTTTTTTTTCCTCCTTTATTGACACATCGTAACCCACAACTTCCAAGTGAAAAACAAATTCCACAAATTTCATAAAATTAATTAAAATTACAAAACTAGAATATTTCTATCGGCACTGTGTGTTGTCCAAATAGGCTGGATCGTACTTCCGTTAAATAGTCTAAGCAGCCCGTGAACAACTCAGAGGCCGGTGTAACCCACGTTCAGGCCTCATGACCGATATGTGAACAAAAGGGCATGGTTCCTCTTCGCTCACAAACTCGATATACGAGAGCGTCAAGCCATTGACTGAGACTCCCGAAAGCCAGAGGAAAGGGTTGGTGAGAGAGCTCTCAAAAGCTGTTCACAAAATCTCTGGAGCAGACAGAATGTGCAGCGAGTACAGCAGCCTGTCTTCACTCCAGTGCTGCTTAGAGCATGGGAGCGAATGCAACTGGGAACCTGTGCGGGGATCCAGCAGAAGAGGATAGTACGAGTTAGCACCGGACTGCCATCTGGAGGCGCAGTATCCTGGTTTGGCCTATACCTCATTTCCTTACTTTCTCACATGTGATTTTGATGTTATTCCCCCCCCCCCCCCCCCCCCCCCACTTTCCTCTCCCGTTGTGTTCCCACCTCTCTCACTTTTGAGGAGAGATAAGGCCAGGTGAAAGGCAACATCTTCCTGTCCAGAGAGTTTAGTGTTCCGTTCTGTCTTTGTTCGGCTGTGTACCGATGACTTCGTGTGGCACAGGAGAAACGTGTGAAGGCTATTTATTGCAATCTCGTTTATGATCGTTCCTATGTATTAAAATTATATTTTGTGGAGGTATTTTAATTTTCTTGCTCTTGCCAACATTTTGCATAAAAGGAAGAAGACGCAATAGGTTTTCCCGAAGGAGTCACACCAAATATAACCGCTCGGTGATTTGTGACGATAGATAGCTTGGGCCGAGCGATGTATGAACAACATGACAAATCCTTTCCAGCTGAACCTCGTTTTACTCCCATGGATGGAAAGAAAATATTGACAATGGGGTATCAATAATTAGTTACTGATAACAAAGATCTGAACCTCTTATGGAGGGCACTATTTATTGAGTTGTTGATGGTGGAATCTGCAATTAAGCTTAAAAATAGTTTGTTACCTAAACTGCCAAAGTCCTATAGGGTCGATTAGTCAAAAAGAGTGTACATTCATTTTACTTTTTATTTCCAATTAAAGTTTCTTTCACTTGAATAGGAATTCCAATGTGGGTGGTTTTGGTCTTGAATGCAGTAGTGGAAGATACCTGGTTACCTTTAAACAAATACTAACTTCTATCATTGTCATTATTGATGTTGATGAGAGATGTTTTTTTCAATGGTGTATAAAAATTCCAACCTCGATGACTTGAGCAAACACTTTGCATTGCTAGGAGGCCTCGTGGGATGAGCAACGCGCGTGGTTCGGAGACACAGAGCGGAATTCACGTGGCGCAATCATTAGAGATAATTGCTTGTGTCCAAACATTGCCGATCAGTGCTTTGAGGAGGCTATTCGAAATGTGCGAGCTGTCATCTGTGGACTGGGCTGGCCACGACCCTGTCGCCAACACGAATTCACGGGGCTCCGCTTCCAGCTTTCCATTAGCTGGTCGACCAGAGCACCCGAGATAATCCCCCAAGATGGAGTGGGGTGGAACATTCTCACTCAGATGACTCGTGGGAGGTGTCACATGCTCAACCCCACCAACTGCATTCTGGAAGCAAGAGATCTATCCTCCCAGTTTCGTCTTGTTGTTCCGATCAGAAATAAAAACCGAGAGGTTAGAGTACATGTGCCCTTTGCATTGAGGTTAATACTCCACACCAATTGCAGGACTGGAATGGTCACCAGATTAACAGCACAAAGCGCAAACGTGGCAGTAAAAGCGTGTCTCACGCTCCGCCAGGTCGAATGCACAGTGTTGCTGAGGATGGAAGATGCTGAAGAGGCTGATGGGGAGGGGCTGCACAAGGTTGGCTGATGACAGACAAGCACAATATTGTTCGATGTTTGTTCCCTGGAATGTATCGGGTGTGATTCCTCGATTTAGCAAAATCAAATTAAAGCAGAAGACAAAGACAGAGAAGGGGAAAGAGGGAATATTCCTGAAGAACAACAAAAAACACAACACAAACACACACACAACCATCACTGTAGTGTGTACCAGGAAGCAACTATCACACCAGGTATTGCTGCATGCATCCTAACCGATAGGAAATGCCTGCCACACATTACCCTGCCTGTGGTAAACACAACAGTTCTGGGAGTAGCCACGATCAATTTAAATTATAAAAAAGATCTTCTGGCTAAACAGCTGCATAGACTCTGCCTATTAAACATGAGCTTAGCAGGGCTACAGCTCCCCACATCTCTGTGGGATTGGACTGTAGCCAATACCGGGAAGATAATTAAATTCTCAATTTTATATTCCAGTCCGCCCAGGAGAGGGAATTATTTGACCCAATAGGTTTCTTTTTATAGGATCATCCTGCCTCAAAACTTCGTTGTGAAACACACACACACACACTCACACACACACACACACACACACACACACACTTATTAGACATGACAAACAGCCACTGATGAGGGAAGTGCCATTACTTCCAAGGGCATTCTGGGTACCAGTAACTGCACAACAATGGTGCCGCCTTTCTTACCGCTCTCAGAGGGGCATTTCCATGGAAGGAATTTCCTCCTCCCCATGGATGCCAACCTATGGGGATTGTCCGTGTTGTTATCCTTTTAAATGCTGAACACCAAGCAAGGAAGCAGCACGCACCATTTTAAAGTCTTTGGTGTGACTCAGATGGGGTTTGAACTGCCGACCTCCCAGACTCAGGACAGATGCTCCAGCCATTACACCACCAAGTCTGATTAATCAGTCATTGCTCCTGTAGAACAGAGCAGGGATTTAGAATTCACCAAAATACTGACACACAAGGGCATAATGTTTCCAAAAGGCACCAAAGAATATATATATGAGCACAAGTTATTGGAACAACTGGACGAATGTCCCCTCCAGAGGATGGCGTACTCCATGAGGCAATGCCTCAGGATGACAGTTTATAGTTGGATTCATTGAATTGGGAATCAAAACTAGATCAAATTCCGGTGTGAGCAAACTGATGAATCAAGCAAATACTCGTACAACCATAGAATGGAAAGTGTACATTTGACCCAGTGGGTAATTTGTCAGTATGAGGAAGTATAATCAGGTGAGCCATTTTATCGGATTAAAAAAACAAAAAAAAACATCCCAACCTGATTTGGATATCACCTTAATTGTGGGTGGTTCCACAAGACGTAAGCTGGATTACATTGTCTCCTATTGCAGTGTGCATCAAAATGTGAAGGATTTTTTTTACAAGTCAACCTACAGTCAAATCTGGATAATAAGCAAATGTATATAAGTGCAGATGAAAAATAAATGCACACGGGCCTTCCTATTTGATTAATACATTAAAAACTAGAAGGGGACTTGGTGGAGCGCATACCTCCGCCGTGGAATGCTTGATCCAAGAGAACATATCAGGCCCAATAAATATATCGTTTTTAGCCCCATCTCTCAATGGTGAAGAATAACTTTGAAATTTCAAATAAATCTCGTATCCGGATCTTCAAAATCGAATCAAGTCGTCCTTGCCTCACACCCAACATGTCCACGAAGTTTCATCCGAATCCGTCCACAACTTTTTGAGATATCGTGCTATATATCATTTTTGGTCTTATCTCTCAATGGTGACTTTTAAAATTCTAGTCGTCAGATCCGGATCTGGATCTTCACCAAAATCTAGTGAGTTAGTCCTTGTGACACACCCAACCTGTCCACAAAATTTCATCCGGATCCGTCAACTTTTTGAGATATCATGTACACAAGCAAACAAACAGACAGGGGTGAAAACATAACCTCCTTCACCTTCGGTGGTGGAGGTAAATAAGAGCATATAAAAATGTCATCGTAAGGCTTTGAGAACTGAAACTATTATCAACTCAAACAAGACAGTATTTTGTGTTTTATTGGCATAAACCTTAAGTCCGAATTTCTTCCACGTCTGGCACTGGTACTTACCAAAATAACGATGTTCAAAATATGTTCATCAAAACGATGTTGTACGTTCAAAATAACGATGTTCGTCAAGGGTAGTAAAAGGGTATTTTACGACCCTTTATGATGAAGGGCCGTAGGACAAGGATTTTTCATCGCGATCAAAATGGACACGCCAGTGAAGCGTTGATCATACACCCGTGAAAAGAAGATCGAGATCATCACGTTTTACAACTCTTGTAAGAACTCGTTTTACAACTCTCGGCCTTGTGAGCAACTAAATGTATATCGGATGACGACGTAAAATACAGCAGGCCAGGATGTCTGCAAGGAAAATTCAGTCAGTCAGGTGCATACGTGGAGCATATGGGATAGGGAATGTTGAAAGATCACCTTGTTTGGGTACGTAATAAATAGACGGCCCCCCTATCAGACAAACAGAACATTGTGAATTGAAATGTGTCAAAAATGAGACCAAATGAACAACTTTAAAGTTTATTTTTTCCTTCATTGCAGTTATTAAATAAATAATCTGTACAAATCTTATATTTTAATCACACAAGGGAATGTACACAAAAATTAATAACCAAGCTTTAAGATAAAGATATAAACAAAAACACGTTCCTCTTGACAAGGTACCTGTCCCTTCACTCCACTCCTTAACCTGCATTTACGTTTTACGCATCAAGCGTAGAAAAGCCTCTCGAGGCACTTCTACATTTCCTATTCTACGCATAATCCTCTTCCCCTCGGCCTGCTTCTTCAGCAACTTCATTCTCCTCGTCACGTCACCACCGTGCTGCCAAAACACAGTAAAGCATCAGAACTATGGATCCACGAGCGCTGACCGGTGGTCGTAAACACCGCGAAGCCGAGTAGCGATCCCGTTACAGCTATTTAGAAACTCTGGGGGCCCATATGTACAAATAAAAATCTGTACATCGTGTGATACTTGGAATGGCCTGCTTGGTCTTCCTGTCAGAGCAATCAGCTCTTAATTCTGGCATCTCAGATTCATATCAGACACGCTGTTTATCCGTCCACTGTCTCCCCACTCATTTGTAATTCACGTAAATATACACAGATGTCCTCTAACGTGTTTGTCCTGCATGTGATAAGATACGTGTACAAACTCCTCGATAGACGATAAACACTTACACATTTTGCCAAGACATCTTTCCGATAGGGCTTGATTCTGGGTAAAAGAGAGGAGATTCATTATACACGTGGCTTGCACTGAAAACAAACGAGCGAAAAGGCAGGTGGCCAGTTTGTGTGTGAAACTCGAGATATGGTTGTACTGGTACAAATTAAACAAACAAAACAAAAACAGTATTCCAAGAATCTTGGGCGAGGGTAATAATTATGATTTATTTGTGTGTAACCATGAAAAATGTGGCATCAAATGTTAAGGTCAACAAGAAGAAAAGCAACCAGGTTATATATTTTAGCTTACCTGAAACATAGTTCCAGGGAGCTTATGGAATGGTGCGTCGTCCGTCCGTCAGTCCATTCGTCCGTCCACAAATACTCTCAACTTCTCTGAAACTACACATACAGTTTTGTTGAAACTTTACCACAATGTTCATCACAGTGTATATACCAAAGTTTGTTCATGGCATTAAAAATAAACAAATAAATAAATAAAATTGGGCCCAAAGGGGTCTACAAAGGGGTTGCCCCCAAAATAGGTATTTGCTTTCTTCTCAGAAACTACACATGCAATTCTGATGAAATCTTGACCACAACCTTCATCACCCATGAGTACCAAAGTTTGTTGACGGCATTAAAATAAATAAAATAAAATAAAAATCGGGTCTGAGGGAGTCAACAGAGAGAGTTTACTGGGGATTGCCCCCCCCCACAAATATATATTTGCTTTCTTCTCAGAAATTACACACATTATGATGAAACTTGACTACAACCTTCATCACCCTGATGTACCAAAGATTGTTCATGGCATTAAAAAAATTGGGATCCAAGGGGGTTCACGGGGGGGGGGGGGGGGATTTGCCCCTAAAATAGGTATTTGCTTTCTTCTATGAAGCCACACACACAATTCCAATGAAACTTGACCACAACCTTCATCACCCATGATGTCCCAAAGTTTGTTCATGGCATTAAAAAAAACATCCAAAGGTATTTACTTTCTTCTCCATTATATATTTTGTGGGTCATCCATGCCTACCAATGGTTCCCTGGTTATCTTATCCAGCCACTACCAGTTGAGCACCCAGGGGTAATGCCCCGATGTTTGTTATATTTATACCAAACAACCAAGTTATACTTTTTGTTAAACTTATACCAAACAACCAAGAAAAACAACCAACTTTTACTTCTACTAAAAAAACAATAAACACAACCAAGCACCATATATAGTCATTTAATGACATAACATGAACCTTCCTGGTTCTAGTTATAGGTTTCGCATCATGAACTCTCTGGTTGATGGTATAGTCATGTTGTGGGCAATTTAAAATGAAAATCTTCAGTACGCTGTACAAAAGAACCGAGAAGGTTAAATAAGAATCTTAGAATTAAATTATCAATAATGAACACAACAGCAATGTTGAGAACGTGAAGTTTTGTACAATAAGTAAAGTAGCGCACAAGGCACCTCCTGATTGAAGCCTACATACATACAGGATGGGCCTGTTGAATGCTAATGTTGAAGACTTAAAGGAATGTCCGTCCAGTGAACACGGTGCAGTACATACAGTCCTGTGTAGCATACTGGTGACCTCTGCGACGGGCATATGGAGTGACGTCTGTACGTCCCATAGCACAAGTATGTGCGTCATTACCTGCGCGTATAGCGCAAAATGGGGTTAAGCAATTGGTTCACTCTGTCTGTCCGTCAGTCTATGATCAGGGAACTACTTAATTTTAATTTAATCATATATTTTGAACACTGTAGAACACGAACCTTCAGTTTAGCAGTACATGGGCAAAATTGTACGTTGTCCCAACCAATCGAATTTGCCACTCACACTCTCAGGGTGGGGGAACTACACAAGAGCCTTCATGTTCTTCTTCCAATAAACTGTTTCCAATAAGGTCCAATGTCCCTTTTCCCAAGACTGCTCAGGGTAAGGTTTTCTATGAACTCTCGAGTTGTTAGAACATCCGCTCTGAGTCGGGGAGGTCGATGGTTCAAACCCCGGCAGAGTCGTACCAAAGACCTTAAAAATGGTACGAGCTGCTTCCTTGCTCAATGCTCAGCATTAAAAAAGGACAGAGCATGGAAAAACAACCATAGGTTGGTAATAATAGTGCAGGCTTTTATGGGCCAAATGGCCTCCTCTTATTAATTAATATTACTACATATAATGTGTTCCTATGAGCATACGCTGAGGAGTTGTTATATTTGATAGAATAGCAGGTGTTCTCCTGTAAAAGATGGTCTCTTTCGTGGTCGCAGCATGCTTCATGTCGACCTAGGTGTACACCAACACCTGTTGTTTTGAAGCTGATGTGTAAGGTTTACAGTGACCTGTGCTGCACATCTGTTTGATTGTTTCATGTAAAGTGGTGGCATCTTCAAGTGCATGGCATTCTTAG
>CM068962.1:28295086-28317692 GCA_035128595.1 Eptatretus atami | reverse complement strand
AGGGAAAAGAGCACAGAAGAGAAAATCAGAACCATAAGGTAGACAAGAGGGAGGGTGACCATGTTGACACTTGTGAAGATACACTTTATAAGGATATGGCAAAACGATCCATAAAGTCAGGTGCTCTGGAAAATCTAGAGTTGGTTACTCAACCTGAAAAAGTGGAAGAAGGGGTAGTTACTGTTCCTCAGGAAACAGATCATGAATGTGATCGGCTGCCAAATGCAGCCAGTGACCTACCAAAGAGTGAACAGAGTGATAAAGTATCCATCACCAAACCCAGTATGATAATGATGAGACTCAGTGACATCACCTGACTTGGCAGAGTCAAAGGAGACTGATAAGGCTTCTGAGGCAATGCCTGTATTAATTGAGGTCTTGGGTGTTTCCTCTGCACCCCCAGGACAGAGGGAAGCTAACATGCACACTTCACCAAAAGCACCTCAAACAGATGAACTCTGCATCCCCTTAGATGTCATATATTTAACTTCTACAGCTTTGCCTCGTGAGGCAGCAATAAATGTAGCAGTAGGACCAGTGGAAGTTTCATCTGTGTTGCCAGAAGCCTGTGCAAAGTCTGTTTTAAGTAACGACAAGGTAGAGGATTTGGCACACAGTGAAGACATAACAAAGGGGAGAGACCATGAGATCCCAGACAGTGAAGACTGGGGGAGCATTGGTAACTGGGAAGGAGATCAAGGAGCGATGACCTTTGAGTCAGAGCTGCCTTCAGGGCATCTTTCTTGCATTCCTGGCAAAAATTTTTTTAGAGTTCTATGAAAGAAGTTCACACAGCAGGAAGAAAGTTGAAACTGACTTAAAACGGTGGAAAGACTATAAATTACTCGTGCATTCCCCGTATGCACTGAAAAAAGAAGGATACAAAAGCAAGACTTCAGGCTTGGCTTAACATAGAAACATAGAACTTTAATCTATATAGTGACGGCAATAGATTTTCATCTCGGATCATTGAACGTCAATGGATGTAAAGATGCATTCCGGGTGCATCAGGTATTGTCCCTCTGTTTGAAGGAGAAACTTGCAGTAGCCTTTCTACAAGAGACCCACACAACCCAAGAGGTTGCTTTCCGATGGATAAGTCAAAGGCAAGGATCGCTGTATTTCAGTCACCTAACGGATACATCCTGTGGGGTGGCTATGCTCTTCTCATCATCAATTAAGCCTGATACACTTGTGATAAATGGTCAGTTTAGGCCGTTTCTTACATGTGAAAATATGGTGTGAAGATGTCATCAACCTCGTGAATGTTTACGCGCCATGAGTGGGAGCTGGAAGAGTGTTTCTTTGACCATATGCGGACACTTATGCTTACCTTGCCTGACGAAGAATATGTAATTATTGAAGGGGACTTTAACTGACTATCAATACCTCCCTTGATTGAGTGGGTCAAGAGCCACACGGTCCCTCTGCTAAAGCGTTACAAGATATGATAACGCAATTAAACCTAAGAGACATTTAGTGCATACAGCACCCCACTGACACATTTACATACAGTAGTATCAGGAGTGGCCATATCTCACAATCTCGACTGGACAGAATCTATCTGTTTCACCGTTGGTGCAAGAATGGCATTGACTGTGGTATCAAATTTGCACATTTTACAGATCATAATCTTGCCTGGATAAAGCTTTGTCTGGTTGAGACAAGGTGCGGTGCTGGCCTCTGGCACTTCAACAAAGCCTTAGTTCAGGATGAAGCTTTTCTTTCAGTGTTTCATAATTTTTGGCAAGCTTGGAGAAACAGAAAAGGAGATTTCGGCTTGCTTGGACTCTGGTGGGATGTGGGAAAGGTATGGTTGAAATTGTTGTGCCAGGAGTACTCAGATGGAATGAGTAAACCACTTGGAAGAGAGATCAAGAGGATAGAAAAGGAGCTTTTGCATCTTGAGCGTCACCTGACAACACTCACTCCTGCTGAATTACATTCTTACGAAGAAAAGAAGAACACCCTGAAAGCGTGCAACAGTGTGAAGGCCTGGGGAAGGTATGTAAACTCTCGGTTTCAATTACTTTTCAAAGAGGAATCTTAAAGCTATCTTAAAGCTTTGGAAAAGCGCAAAAATCAATCTTAAACTATATGCAGTGTTCTGGCAGAAGATGGCTCTTCACTCAACAATTGCAGGAGTATTCATGAACGAATTAGAGGCTTTTATGCTCAGCTGTGCTCAGGAAAAAGTGCAGATGCAAATACTTGTGGTACTTTGTGGAATAGCCTCGTTGTGGCGACACCAGAGAATCGAGAACGCTGAGAGGCTCCTTTGTTTCTGGATGAATTGCAAATGCTCTGCAAAATCTGTCGATAGATAAGTCCCCTGGACTTGACGGCCTATCTTGTGAGTTCTACAACAAAGTATGGGAATTGATTGGGTTTGATTACCTAAGTGTAGCAGAAGAGGCAAATGATATAGGCCGAATGCCACGGTCTTGGCGTCAAGTAACTTTGGCCCTGATTCCAAGGGAGGGAGACTTGAGAGACATGAGAAACTACTGCACAGTGTCTCTGTTATGCATAGACTATAAAAGAATGGCAAAAATGTTGTCAAATCGTCTGGGGCCTGTGTTGCCAAAATTAGTGTTCCCTGACCAGTCATGTGCTGTCCCTGGCAGAACAATATATGATAATATATCTCTGGTCAGGGACTTGATACACTAAGCGGACATGACGAAAACTCAAATTGGCTTCCTTTCACTGGATCAGGAGAAAGCATTTGACCGAGTGAACCATGACTACCTATTTGAGACCTTGTTATCCTTCAGGTTAGGCAGGAGATATGTAGACAGGCTTTGGACGCTGCACACTTCTGCAGAGTGACTCATTAAAGTGAATGGTTCCTCACTTGCACCTTTTCCTTTTGAGAGTGGAATAAGGCAAGGATGTCCCCTCTCTGGCCAGCTCTATTCCCAATGTATTAAGCCTTTTCTCTGCCTGATGAGGCGAAGGTTAACCGACATCGTGGTGTCGTGGAGTAATATTCCCTTCATTCTTTCTGCTTATCCAGATGATGTTCTCATGTTTGCAGGAAGTGCAAGAGACATGCAAACAGTTTTGACTGTCAACAAATCCACTCGGCAGCATCATCTGCGAAAATAAATTGGCGGAAGAGCGCTAGACTCCTGGTTGGACCCGTGCAGGTTGAAGAACTCCCCACACTGTTTCAGCAATCGACATGGAATCACAATAAACTTCAATATTTCGGGGTCTATTTGTCCATCTCTCATAATAGTGTAGTAGATAGTAGAAATATTGTGCAAATTATGATACAAGCATCAAATTTGGCATTTCTGTTCTGCAGGGCTTTCTGATCAAATCTGCCCGATTGGCCATTTGAAAATCCAAGATGGCGGCCATTTTTCAAGATGGCCGCCAAGTTAGCCTCCCGAAGTTGACTTTTTGCTTAGAAGTATTTGTAGTTGTCCGATTTGCATGATCTAAGTGTGGATTCCTATGTTTTCAAGCCTGTTGGAGTGGATTTTCCTGTTTTAAAGCTCCCTGACACACACTTTTTCTGATTTTGCACATTTGTTTATGATTTTCATACGTTTGCATGACTTAGCATGTATGTAGTAGTAGCTACTTATGCATGGGGTGTATGGGTGTAGTGTTAGAGGTGGTACCTTTGTTTCAGCAGTCAGCCACATCCCTTGGATGGACTACTGGCACTGGTCCTCATCACTGGACCCAAACTCTCATCTATGGCTCCAAGAAGTTGCTAGTGCACGGCATCGGCCACACCCTGGTAAACCGCGTTGGCTCGCGGGCTAAACTAGATGAGGGTAGCACACAGAAGGTCTTTGCATGTGATGGAGTACATCTAGCTCCAAATTTTCGAAGTGCATGAAGTTGATGAAACAGATGTGCTGATTGAATCCAGGCCACTTACCAGTCCTTGAATCAACATTTCCAGTTCATCGCCAAGTAAAATTTCTTGAAGGAGTGATGTCGGGCACTACCAAGGCACATTGGTGACATCACTGCTGTGAAACTCAGCATGGGGTTCAGTGTCAAGCTAACGTAGGAAATTGTATGTTGGCATCATTGTTGGCATAATACTGCAACAACTTACTAGTGTTCCAAATGTTGCCTAATCAACCCCGGATCAGATCGGCAGCCGCACCTGAATCGACAGGACGTGCCAGCGCGGGGGAGCCGAGCCAAGGATAACGGGGTTTTAGTAAAGAGAGAGATTTATAATTAATACAGTCCTATTCAAATATCGAAATACTTGCTGTTTATTATCGTAGAAGAGCATTAGTTTTTGTTGTTGTTGAAAGCTTGTTTATGCCGTTAATTACAATTTTTTTTCTTTCCTTTTCTAGATTGATCCATTATGGCTGAGAGATTAATGTTGCTCCAAGAGCGTGTAATTGCTGCAAATGGTATGAGGTTTGGCAGTTTGTAATCTGCAGTTCAAAGATGGTGGTGGCAATAAATGGGAAGACATCACTTTGGATCCAAACGATTAAAAAAAACCTCACCAAAAGCTTATAACACTGGTTCAGTCAAGACGTAAAAGATCCGTAAGACATACATACAAGATCACCAGTAAAACTACAAACCTCATACCATGCAGCAATAACAAGCTCTTTGAGCAACAGTTAATGTTTCAGCCATAATCGGATAAATCTGAAAGGAAAGATATATATATATTATATATACTATAATATATATATATATATATATATATATTATATATATATATATATAATCTAGCATCTCATGTGTGTGTCTTGGTGTGTGCGTCTGTGTGTATGTGTGTGTGTCTGGTGTGTGTGTGTGTGTGTGGTTGTGGTGTGGTGTGTGTGTGTGTCCTGTGACCGCTGTTTATCGGCAACGCCTGGTCGATCTAATCTGAAACTGCCAGGTATATTGCTGGGACTGAGGATGTGCTTTTCAAGGTTTGATATTTAAATCCCGGACCAGTGCTTCCCAAGTTACTGGCATTTATTTACCAAAGCCAATGACAATACCGTTGTTTGCGTGGCGTGGGCCCGAGATGGGGGAAGGGAACCTCAGCCAAGCGTCCCCATTACGGGTTAAACGTACGGACTTCGGAAGTGATGACTTCGGTTTTTAATAATTTCTCGATTTCTTTATGCGCATTTTTATAGATAAACACAAGCCCCAAGTTATGATCGTTTTCATATTAGAGGTGCATAATTTCGGTAACATCAGAGTGAGTGGGTATGCTCCGAACAGGAAGTAAAAATTTTTTTCTCTCTCTTCTCTCTTTTTTGTTTTTCTTGCGACGACAATTGGGCGAAAAGGGAAAATACGTTGGCGCTAATGAATAATTGGCCATTTTAAAAACTAAATTGCGAATAATGGTAACTGCGTATATGCGAACTTCGGGCCAGCACGTACGGGCACGGAGAGGCGGAGAAACGGGCCTGTGTTGTTGTTGTTTCTTGCCTCGCGTTTGAATATTTATTTAATTAATTTTTTTTTTTTAATATATTTTGTTTTTTAACGGGCACGTACTAGTATATTTAATGGCAATAAACAAGCTTTCAAAAACAACAAAAATTAATGCTCATTCTACCATAATAATACAGACGTCTTCTTCTTACTTCTTTCGGCTGCTCCGTTAGGGGTGCCACAGCGGATGCATACCGTTTATGATCCGCATAATGATTTGGCCAGGTTTTTACGCCGTGCCTTCTGAGCACCCTGGTCGCCTCTTACGACACAGGGATATGGTAACACCTATTTAACCGGGCCATACACGGGCCCAGTACAACCTGGTAACTCATTCACCGACTGAAGGAATGACAGGCTGAGTCAACCTCCTGGTGTGTATTAATTTCAAGCGCATGAGGCTTGAACTCAGGCAACCTTTTGGAACCGCAAGCCGCTACCCCTAACCACTACGGCAACCACAGTTCTATAATAACCAGAGTTTTCTATATTTAAAATCGACTTAATTATAGATCACCCCTGTTGTATCTATGTATCGCTTCTGCAATCTGCACTTTATTCCATATTATTCAACTATGTGTGAACCCCCCCCCCCCCCAAAAAAACCATGTTTATCTCTGTTTCTTTCCTCTTTCTTGACCTCAACTGTGCCCTCAAATTCAGTTCCCAATTGCACTACAAACAAACAAAAAACTACTTTGCATGGCAGAGATGTCAATAATCACTTTGGGCTAAGTCTCAAGTCTCCCGAAGCTGGACTTCAACTTGTGTGAAGTCCACATCTACTATATAACACAGGCGTGTATTTGTTTGTCCTCTTTCATTGGACGATTTAAGGAGGGTTTCAAGGCCAATCTTTTAACAACTACTTGTGTGTTCACTACAGTTTATTTTTCAGGATGAAAAACAAAAAAAATTTTCATAAAAAAGTAATTAAGTCTCTTGAAATTTGTTGAAGTGACTTGAAAACTAGCCTCCAAGGGTGGTGTAAAGAAACGTTTTTTTTAAAATTAACAATATTACAAGGCATACGGGAAGTGAAATTCACTGCATGTGATGTGCAATGTACACAGACGTAAAAACGAGTGTTCATTTACATCTGTAGGATGTTAATATTACTGATGGATAAAAAGCAACCTGACACTAGGCCGAGACTTCAAAGACTTGGCAATGTTCACGGACTGACTGTCAAAATGAAATGTCTCAGAAGATAAAGAGAACATGATTCACATTTTACACCTTTGAGGACAAATTATTAAGAAATTAAGACACAGGGGCTTCATTTATTGCATGTAAGTTTTTGAAAGCCGCTTAGCTCAGTATTTTTTTATATAAACTTCATAACAGTGGAATTTTTTTTGCTTTTCCCACAAATGAATTGACTGTTAAATTGTACTTCTCATATTTTTGTACCCCTTGAACATATGTATGAGACTAGTCAGTACCTCAGCTTATGTTAAATGGTGTTTACACATGAACTAAAGCATTCCAATAGTGGAACGGTTAAGGAGATTGTTTTAATAATGTACTTTTATATTTAAATTATGTACGTTATTAGAACGTATACTTATTTACTTCAATTATTGTCTTTTAAGATACCATACTCTTTTTTGTTTTCCTTTGGAAAAAGATGTCATGATGTTATTTAAATTATTGATGAAGAATTTCAATAATCAAGTCAACTAAGCCAATTTAATAATGCACAAATCTTTTTATTGGGTCAGTACGTGCCACGGAGTTTACCGATCAGGGGCCAATTTCCTTTGACTCGGCAGTGAGGGTGACTCGCTTGTGATACGAATGGTCATCGTTTGAATGAATTGTTTTTCCCACGTAGTTAAACTGGTGCTTGCCACTTGGGACATTGTGTCTGCTTGTGCTTCTGGAGAGTGGACATCTTCCCTTTAACTTCATGAGTGGAACGGAATGCGACCCGCGCTGTGAACGCTGGCGTGCTGCATATCGTACGTGTACAGGAATCATTGACCGAACAGTACACGTTGCACGATTTAAAAATAATTCCCATTTAATTCCTAACCCGATTTTAATTCAATGTTTGTTCAAAACGATTATATTCCAAACATGTCAACGAGTCATTATAAACCCGAGCCGCAAATCCAGTAAGTCCGAAGTCCCAGAAACCAAGTCTAACTCCGAGTCTCAAGTAAATTTTGTCAGTCCAAGGTCAAGTTGCAAAACGCAAAATTTTGTGACTCGTTCGCGACATCGCCAACTCTGCTTGCATGTACATGACCAATCTCCTGCATGTCTTAAAAGTTTAATTCATTTCCGACAACACACTCATATACGCAAACACTGTCCCTGAACCTTTATAGCTTTTTGGGAGCGGAAGACCGTGCCCGGAACGTGACGGAGGGCGCTGTTCGGATCAGCCGAAGCTTGTATACTCTGTTCCAGTCGTTGGTAAACACATCCATGTGCAGGAGACCAAGAAAAACCAAGTCTGAAATAAGAGAAAAGGGAATTTAATTCATTGTCATCATCTCTGCCCTGCACACATTTACAATGCGCTGCAACATGAAACACAATCCTATTAGGCTGGTTAAGGTTAATCAGCAGTTTGTCATTTTAAAGAGGTCGGTCTTCTCCACCGAAAATTTAGGGATTCTGGTTTTCTAACAATGAGCTGTAAATCAATCAAGCACCGCAGTTCAAATTTATCAAATCAATTAGGTTTAATCAAGTAAGCTGTAAGTAGTTCACAACCATTCAGGTTTCGTAGCTCTTACATGAGCCACGACCAATGTAATACAAAAAGAAAAGACTCATCACATAAACAAGTTTTCAAAAATGGAACCAAAAAATGACAACTACAATAACGGCAAAGAACTCGTCCAAAGGTGGGTTAATTCCACTTTAGACGTCTCGTGGCATTATATTATATACCTTGTAACATCAGCTTTCCACAGGTGGTGCTATAACGATAAACATTCACTTAAAGAGAACTAGGATCCCCACCCCACCACATCCAACCTGAACCCTCGGACGATTAATTATTTTTACCCTTAAAAGCTTCCCGTGCTACAGTTAGAGCACTGTACAATAAACTCATGTCCATCCAGCAGTTTAGGAGTGCGTAGTACAATACGGCAGTTCAATATAATGGATTTATGTACATCAACATTTACTCAAAGCTCATCGTGTTGTTCTAACTATATATAACACGTTGACTGCTATCAACACATCTCAGTTTTGGGTGAGGAAACCAAGCTTGTCATTTTATCACCCTTCAATATTACATTGATCAGATCTTAAAAAAAAAAAAAAACTTGTGATCATTACATCTCTAAGAAACTTAAATATGAATTGATGAGAAACAAAACTTACAAAAAGCCTTGCCTTGAGCACATATTAGAGCATGGTAGGATGTTAATTCAGGTTTGGTGGATTTATATCCCGAGTGGTGTTGGAAATTTGCCTGAAAATTGATCATATATGACTGCAGCAAAGGTAAGAAGCATTTTAATCCACCATGCTATCCCCAGTGGTGCAAGAACCGATGGTCCAAACTTCATCTTAACAGCAAATATGATCCAAAACTCAGCTGAAATAATTAAAATTATTTGCAAAAGAAAAGAGCATAGTGAGTCCTTCGAATGCATGAATGGCCGCCCTCAAAGCCCATATCTAAATATCGTTGAAGCTCGCAATGGAACTATATTGGAGAAGAAAACAGTAAAATAGATCCCACAAACTAAAAACGATTTGAATGTGTTCCAAGAAGAATTTCATGGTTTGAAGGGAGAAGGACAATATTCACTATTAGGGACCTATATGGGTAATAAGTGATTATTGAAGAGAACTTTCTTTTCATAAAGACAGCAAGTGCAATATATATATATATATAATAATTATATATATATATTATATATGTATCTGTATATGTATACTATACTATAAATATATACCTATCATACTATCAAACATACAAATACATGGCCAAAAGTTGTGACATCCTGCTCGTACCAACCATCTCATTTCCAAAATCATGGGCATTAAAATGGATTTGGTCCCCCTTTGCGTGCGATAAACAGCCTCCATCTCTTCTGGGAGGCTTTCATAGATGTTGGAACATTGCTGGGGGAATTTGGTTTCATTCTGCCACAAGAGCATTAGTGAGGTCGGGCACTAATGTTGGGCAATTAGGTCTGGCTTGCAGTCGGCGTTCCGTTATCCTAAGGTGTTTGATGGGGTTGAGGTCAGGGCTCTGTGTAGGCCAGTCAAGTCCTTCCACACCGATCTCACCAAACCATTTCTGTATGGACTCGCTTTGTGCATGGAGGCATTGTCATGCTGAAACAGGGAAGGCCTTCCCCAAACTGTTGCCACAAAGTTGGAAGACAAGAATCGTCTCGAATGTCATTGCTGCTGTAGTGTTAAGATTTCTCTTCACTGAACTAAGGGGCCGAGCCAACCATGAAAAACAGCCCCAGACCATTTTATTCCTCCTCCACAAAACTTACAGTTGGCATTATTACATGGGGCAGGTAGTGTTCTGGATGCACCAAACCAGATTCGTCCACCGAATGCCAGGTGGTGAGCGTGATTCAACACTCCAGAGAACGCGTTTTCACTGCTCCAGAGTCCAATGGCCGTGAGCTTTACACCACTCCAGCCGATGCTTGGCATTGTGCCATGGTGTATCTTAGGCTTGTGTGTTGGCTGCTTGGCCATGGAAACCATTTCATGAAGCTCTCGACGAGCAGTGCTTGTCTGACGTTGCTTCCAGAATTAATTTGGAATTCGGTAGTGAGTGTTGCAAACCGATGACAGATGCTTTTTCTGCGCTACATGCTTCAGCACTCAGCAGTCCCATTCTGTGAGCTTGTGTGGCCTATCACTTCGCTGAGCTGTGTTGCTCCAAGACGTTTCCACGTTGAAAGTCACCGAGCTGTTTCAGTATGACCCATTCTACTGCTATACATATATAATATGCACATTATAATATATACACTATATAAACATATACACACACACACACACCACACACACACACACACAATAGGTGGATGAAACAGTGATACATTGCCCTGATGAGCCAAAATAAGGTGAAACCAGGGTCGGTAGCTTCACTTTTCATTTGCTTGTTAACAAGCTTTTGACTTTGCATTCACTGCTAGATGCCCTTCTTAGTTGGCAGGCATACACCATCGTGGCATGACGCCATGAGGTCATAGATGGCATTGGTCTAATTAGGAGAATTTCTCTCGGTTGTCACAAAAGTTTTCTCGGTTTTACATTGTGTTAATTTTTGGGGTTCAATTTTTGCACGCTTGTGATGGCGTATGTAAATAAGTTATATATCGTTTTGTAGTGTGTGCTTTGGCAAGATATTTTGCAAACCCACTTTTGAAAAAAATCGAAAAAGGATTTGTTTCAGGGTTCTGAGTGAAGCATGCAGAGAGAGTTATTCATGCAATATGCTTCACAAGTTCAAAGTCGGCCACCAAGCAAGCGAGGCATTCGTAACATTAAGCAAGCATGGGGCGAGACACTGCAAATGAGCGCACAGTACAGCAATGGTTTGCAAGTTGTGATCAGGAGATGTGAGCCTTGAAGATAAGGAATGTAGCGGACATCATTCCAGCTGTGATTACGACTGTCTGAAACGCTCAGTTGAAGCCAATCCAATAAAACATTGCGAGAAATTGCTGGAGAACTTCATCTTGATGCAATCGACAAGGTGAAAAAGCTTGACAAGTGGTTGCCTATGAGGTGAAGGAACAAGAACAAAATCGTCGATTTGTGATTTGCTGTTTGCTTGTTATAAGAAATAAAAATGACCCATTTCTTGAAAGAATCATTACGTGTGATGAAAAATGGATCCTTAACGACAATCGCAAAGATCAGCACAGTGGTTCGACAGAGACAAGGCACCTAAGCACATTCCAAAACCTGGCCCCCACCCAACGGAGGTCATGAACACTGTCTGTGGACTCAAACTGGTGTCATCCACTGTAATTTATTGCAACCTAGTGAACCATCACAGCTGAAAGATACTGTCATGAATTAAACGTTGTTCATCAGAAACTCTCCGAATCACAGCCGGCAGTGGTTAATCGAAGAAGCCCAATGCGGCTCCACAAATGCTCATCCTCATGTTGCTCGTCCACAAGTGACTTCAGAAACTGAACACATTGGGGTACGACGTTCTCCCTCACCAGCCTATTCACCAGACTTTTCTCCACAGACTACCACCTTTTAAAACACCTTGACAGCTTCCTCTGTATGAAATGCTTCTCCAATTAAGCAGCAATTGAAGCTGCCTTCCCTTCAGTTTATCAACTCCAGAAATACAGATTTAAAAAAAAAAAGGTAAAAATGCGCTTGCAACTTGTTGGCAGAAGTGTATTGATTGGAATGGAACTTACTTTGATTAATAAACTTCATGTTCAGCAACGACATGAAGTCTCATTGATGCGGTAAAAAAAATCCGACAACACTTTTGTGACAACCTGATACGATTGCCAAAAAAGCTCTCACCGTCTTGTACTTTAAAATTTGATCCTTTTATCTTCCTAATAAAGGCACTTCGCTTCACGGAATGAAAAACACTAAAATTCGACATTTTTTCTTATACAACTTCAATTGTGTGCTTACGATTTATGCACTGAATGCTCAGATCGACCATGTAAGCAGCTTCAAAGTGAACGTTGACAAATGCATAAAGTTGTTCCACCTCCAGCCAGCACCAGCACGACACTGGCTCTGGTACCAATGTCACGCTGGGGTCGTTCAGCATCAATTTCTCCAAGGCTTTCCGCAACATGACGTATTCCGATTGATCGTTGGGAAATCCCTAGGCACACAGACGTGACTCCACTTTGCATATATGCAGAAGGATATATAAGAAACTTTGATTTAGGAGGCTATTTGGCTCATCATGCCTGTGCCATATCAACACCAATATCGTTCAACCAATCAGATTATTGGTTGACTTAATTTAACTGGAGGGTGGGGGAGGGGGGAGTAGGAGTGGGGAGGAAAGCATTGGTACAGGTACAAGGACATATCAGGGGTAGTTTTCTTTCTACTGTATATTCACTTATTTACACAATTCTAAGGCAACCCCCTCAAATGTCAGGTGCATGTCTTTTTTTCTTGAGAAAAAGTAAATAAAATAATATGAATGCAAGGCGCACCTTTATTTAAAGTTCACACTCAGCACGACTGAGAACCTCTTTGTATTCCACTCGTTAATTTTGTACAAACATCATGCCTTAGAATAGTGTAAATGCGGTACATACAGTATATGCATATATGTATGTATGTAGGCATATATGGTATGCATGTATGCATATATGTATGTATGTATGATATATGTATGTATGTATTATGTATGTTGATCATATATGTATGTATGTATGCATATATGTATGGAAGTATGTATGTATGTATGTATGTATGCATATATGTATGTATGTATGTTATGTACATATGTATGTATGTACAATGTACATATGTATGTACATATGTATGTATGTATGTATGTACATATGTATGCGTAACGGGTGTTTCAAAAGTCTTGGTTCTATTTGGATTGTCTCGACTGAACATTATTCCTGTTTTATTTTTTTCGGGTCTTGTTCTCGGAAATTGGGAAATCATCTCCACCAAGTTTCATTAGTCAGTAGTAAATATGTCACATACAGCACAACAATGAAGTAAAATGGTAGAATGGTACCTTGGGACGAAGTCCGTGATCAAGACTCGGCGGCTTTATCGCAAACCTTTCAAAGTGAAACCCACTCAGAAAGAACTGCATTTCTTGACAATGTCCTATTTACACTAAGCCAAGTCAACGGCACACCATCGCAAATCCCACGCTTCCCACCCCAAAGTTGAAAGATGGCAAGAAGTTCCACCAGGAATGACAAAATATCAATTTTGAGTGGGAAAAAATCTTCTGTTTTGACCTCCGTGACCCTAAGTCTCCATCTTGAAAAATTGAGAGTCCTCATCCCCCCTTAACCTTTCCCCCCCCCACCCCCACCACTGTTAATATTCAAAAGTCCTCAACCCACCCCTATCCTCCATTATTATTCCGCTGCTTCAATGTGGGAATGCCTGTTCGTACCCAGCATGACACTGGTCTCTGGTGAATGAGGTTATCTGATAACATAGCATGAGGTTCTCAGTCGGACTGAGTGTGAACTTTAAATAAAGGTGCGCCTTGCATTCATGTTATTTATTTACTTTTTCTCAAGAAAAAAAAGACATGCACCTGACATTTGGGGGTTGCCTTAGAATTGGTGTAAAATACAGTGTATATACAGTAGAAAGAAACTACCCCTAATGATATCCTTGTACCTGTACCAATGCTTTCCTCCCACTCCGACTCCCCTCCCCCACCCTCCAGTTAAATTAAGTCAACCAATAATCTGATTGGTTGACGAATGTGGTGTTGATCACACTGCGGTCGTTTATTTTTTTTCCAAAACCGAAACTTTCGAAACCAATTTTATGAGCTCAAGGAGGGTGAGGAGTGGAGGACGGAGTTCAAACTCGACATCGACCGACATGCCTCTGCCCACACTCTTACATCATTATGCACACTTGTACTAAGTTTGATTTAAATACCTTCAGCTGTTATAAAGTATCACATTTTACCTGACGCTCTGACTGTTGAACCAAAATTTAATTTGTTCATCTTTGCATCATAATATATACTTATACCAAGTTTGGTCGAAATCACATCACCGATTCACAAATTAGCGCAGTAACAGAATTTTTACCTGACCGCACCTCTGACCTTTGACCTCGTGACCCCTAACGAATCAGTTCTCTTTGCATCATTATAATACTTGTACCAAGTTTGACTTGGATCCTTCAGCCGTTCTTAAGTTATCACGGTAACGAAAACCTATCACGGACAGACGGACAGACGCATGCACACACGGATGGACAACCCAAAAAATTATGCCTCCGGCGACTATCAGCGGAGGCATAAAAAGTCTTGAAAAATCGAAAGACCACACCTCACCCACCCCAAAAGCCTCAACTTTGTCCTTTTTGCTCTCCCCCACTCCACCTTCCCAAACCAACTCTGTTCTCCCTTCCTCTCGCTCATAAAAGCGAATGAACGAATTCCCATATTGAAACAGAAGGATATTAAAGCTTCCCCCTCCCGCATGATGCCATCACCCGACTTCACAGACACTGCGATCGAACAGCTCCTACATGTCAATGGCCCATCACGGTCACCTGTCCAATCACAACCCGCGGGATATGTGGAAACCCTGTGGAATTGCAGCTTTCACGTGACCATCAGACGAAACCAATTATCTTCTTTCTGATGGCTATATACACATTGTTAAAAGTAAACAATGATAGATGTTTCCTTTCACTGTGTCACGAGATTCCGGAAGTCCTCAGACAAACACATGGGTTTTATGGTCCTTCGTCGAGTCGCTTAAGAGAAAACAGTTGGAAATAATAGCAAAGACTTGTGTAACCTCTGCTGTAAAAGCCCTACTTGAGAGAATGCCACATAGTTATTTGGGCAGTGGATAGCCAACAGACCGCTGTGGCCTATCTTCACAAGGCCGTGACTCCTATCAGCTCAAAGTCCTTTTAACTGTCGCTTTGGTCGTTTTGCACTGAAGCGAAAACTGATAGGGAGGGCATGATGATTGTGAATATGACAGCTCCAAAGATGACTGGCTTCACATAGCAATAGCACCAGCATGGTGATAAGTCATATGATTTTTCAGGATGAAATTGTGGATGAGTCAGGCAGCCTGTCCAACCAATGGGTGGAACAGATGTTACACACAGACAGACAGACTGACTGATGAACAAGTGCATTATTGCACAATAGAATAACGGTCCCAGTACTGATCCCTGAGATATCCCAGTACTTGCAGCCTTTCACTCCTCTCAATAATCCAGTTTCCAAACTAGTTAGCTACTCTAACAGTCACTCCACAGGCCTAACCTTATTTACCAGCCTTCTATGTGATATCTTATTCAATGCTCTCTGAAAGTCCAGATATTTTCCATCCATCCATCCATTGGGACCATACTCTGTGCGAGCGTTGGTGCTGCCTAAGCAGTCTCCTTGGCTAGTGGGCACAATCCTGGACGGGTCGCGACTCCGACACAGGATATCAGCAAGTTGACACTCATTTTGCCGACCTCAGGATGACAGGCAGAGTCGACCCACCTGGTATTAATTCAACAGCTGAGTGGGAGTTGAACTCAGGATCCTCGGATCCCAAGCCCACCACCCTAACCATTAAGCCAACACCAGGCATATAAATTTAGGGTTTGTGCACATAAGATGCATGTTATGTGCCTCTTGTTTAAAAGAACTTGTCATTTGCAACAAATCACTGCAGGTTTTTGAATTTCATCGCCTCTCAGTTACAAGTGTGTAAACTCCAAGTGAAACCTGTTAAATGAGAGCGGACTGCAAAATAGCACGATTAATAGTCCACTTATTTCGGTTTATGTTGCTTTTGTTTGATATAAATTTATTCCAGTGAACATACCCAAGATCCACTCCCACAAACAGTGGGTAAAATGGAAAATAATTGCTGCACATTACATGTGGAAATGAGAGCGAAAGAAACCAGCAAAAAAATGACCTGATCTCCAAATACCTGCAAAGACGGAGAGGTTTGGCCGGTTTGAAACCAGGAAGAGGTTCAACAGTCTGCCCATGCGAGTATATCGTGTCTCCAATCTGTGCTTCCTGAGCACTTTTCATGCCTGCAACCATGTAGCCCACTTGGCCAGCATACCTGTGAAAATCAAGATTATTGTAATCATTCAACACAAAAAAAATGATGCAAGAATAACAACAACGTTTTATCGATCAGCACTGGCTCTGCAATTGCTGTCACAAAAACACATGAGTTAATGTAACCATTTATCTGTTTGATTCCATCGACATGCTGTTATGAGACTGTGGAAACAAGAGAAAGATTAGATATCGCATTCATATAAAGTTGGTTGTTGTGAGCACAAAGACTTGGTGTAAATGTTTGAACTCAGCAGCTCAGAAGGAATCTATTTCATACAGCTGAGGAAACGCAGCAATTGCATTGCTAGTTGATTGGCTCACATTAACACTATTTACCCATGGCAGTTCATACTTTGATCAACGTTATGTTGATTATATTACAACCATTGCTCTACCTGTCTGCCGACAAAGATCGAAGATCGACAGTCGCCTAAACAAGCAGGACGAGTTCATCGTTTTTAATTGGAGTATTTTGTTTGTGACAGAGAGGCTAACACACTAGTGGAGAGTGTTATTTCTAATGAAGCACATACATTTACCACATTGCATATGAAATGAACATTACATCAGGATGAAAGGTGGTTTCCCTTATAAAAGTTATCAACGGGTGGTAAAAGCTATTTTCTTCTTTATGGCGGTGCTTTTATTGATGTGATTTCACCGACAATTTTTACGCCACTCCTTGGGATGTTGGAAACCTGTGAAATTGTCTTGGTCGTCAACGATAACAACTATTCCTTTCAGGCTGAGGCGCATAGGGCTGCCGTGGAAGTTTCATTGGCTAAGGAGTACAATCCTGGAGGGGTCGCCACTCTGACGCAGGATACTTGAATGGCGTATTACCCCAGTAAGATGGTACTCATTTTGCCGACCTCAAAAGGATGACAGGCTGAGTCAACCACCTGGTGTTATGTCAAGGGGCGACAGAGGCTCAAACTCAAGACCCAATATCTTAAGCCAGCCACCTTAACTATTAAGCCAACAACAGGCTGGTCTTCAAGGATAATGTTTCTTTATTGAAGACTACTACTACTACTACTACTACTACACCCACACCATTTTTCTGCTCCTCGAGTGATTCTACTATTCACCATTCCTCTTCATCCTCCTCCGTTTTCATTTGTATTTTTGTTTTGTTTTTGGTTGTCTGAACTGAATTGGTTCATTTGGTTAGTTTATTTTCACGTTTCTGTTACACTTAATTAAGCTTCTTGTGTTCAGGTCGAGCACGCTCGTGGGACTAGTAACGCTGAGCTGTGGAGTGATCACTAAAATACTTGGTGATCCCATTGTTTTTGTTTAATTATCATTTCCTGTGCAAAGTTTGCACACTTTGGCGATCGAGTGAGAGCATTATTTGAGTAATAATGTGTTTTTGTAATTTTGTTCGTAAGAGAGTTAATTATTTTTCAATCATGCTATGTCTCACGATTGGGCTAAAGTCGCTGCGATCAATTCTGGGGCAGGTGTGACTAGCACACTACACGTGTTTAGTCCTTGACAAGGAAACATGGTGTGAGATGCGAGTTGCGACAGCTACCCAAATGGAAGCGTATGTGAGTGCAATGGGTATGTTATTGGTTCATCAGCAATAGTTGCAGCCTCAAAAATGTATGGAGAGCTGTGTTCTTCTTAAGTCCAGGTTGCAGCAAATACGGTGATTGAAGAAGGGATTGTTGTCGGATGGTTATTTGTCCAAGTGGAGTCACTTTCGAGGCTTGGTACACGGATCATCCTCTCCAACATACTTCCTTTTATTTCCGATCATGTAGCTGTGCCATTGTTGGGGCGATCAAGGGTGCCAAGATGACCCATTGGGCCCTGCCTTTAGGATGTCGTGAGCCTGCTTACGTCACATATTGTCTTTTAAAAGACACGTTTCCATTGACCTGAATAAGGACACAGAATTGGAGGGATCCATTGTAATTCTGTTTGAAGGCAGGAACTACAAGGTATTTTACATGACTAATGAACCTTGTTGTTATGTTTGTAAGGCAAAGGATACTTGAGAGCAGACTTCCCACCATATTAAAGGAAGTGTCTGCTCCTCGGAGGCTTGAACAGCCAAAGTAAGAGGAAAGTATCACTTCAGAGGTTTCTGTGCTGTGTCCTGGCCCTGGCTTACCTTGCCATAGACCAATGGCAGATGGTAAGTTGGGGAAAGGGAAAAGAGCACAGAAGAGAAAATCAGAACCATAAGGTAGACAAGAGGGAGGGTGACCATGTTGACTTGTGAAGATACACTTTATAAGGATATGGCAAAACGATCCATAAAGTCAGGTGCTCTGGAAAATCTAGAGTTGGTTACTCAACCTGAAAAAGTGGAAGAAGGGGTAGTTACTGTTCCTCAGGAAACAGATCATGAATGTGATCGGCTGCCAAATGCAGCCAGTGACCTACCAAAGAGTGAACAGAGTGATAAAGTATCCATCACAAAACCCAGTATGATAATGATGAGACTCAGTACATCACCTGACTTGGCAGAGTCAAAGGAGACTGATAAGGCTTCTGAGGCAATGCCTGTATTAATTGAGGTCTTGGGTGTTTCCTCTGCACCCCCAGGACAGAGGAAGCTACATGCACACTTCACCAAAGCACCTCAAACAGATGAACTCTGCATCCCCTAAATGTCATATATTTAACTTCTCACGTTTTGCCTCGTGAGGCAGCAATAAATGTAGCAGTAGGACCAGTGGAAGTTTCATCTGTGTTGCCAGAAGCCTGTGCAAAGTCTGTTTTAAGTAACGACAAGGTAGAGGATTTGGCACACAGTGAAGACATAACAAAGGGGAGAGACCATGAGATCCCAGACAGTAAGACTGGGGGAGCATTGGTAACTGGGAAGGAGATAAGGAGCGATGACCTTTGAGTCAGAGCTGCCTTCAGGGCATCTTTCTTGCATTCCTGGCAAAAATTTTTTTAGAGTTCTATGAAAGAAGTTCACACAGCAGGAAGAAAGTTGAAACTGACTTAAAACGGTGGAAAGACTATAAATTACTCGTGCATTCCCGTTGCACTGAAAAAAGAAGGATACAAAAGCAAGACTTCAGGCTTGGCTTAACATAGAAACATAGAACTTTAATCTATATAGTGACGGCAATAGATTTTCATCTCGGATCATTGAACGTCAATGGATGTAAAGATGCATTCCGGGTGCATCAGGTATTGTCCCTCTGTTTGAAGGAGAAACTTGCAGTAGCCTTTCTACAAGAGACCCCACAACCAAGAGGTTGCTTTCCGATGGATAAGTCAAAGGCAAGGATCGCTGTATTTCAGTCACTAACGGATACATCCTGTGGGGTGGCTATGCTCTTCTCATCATCAATTAAGCCTGATACACTTGTGATAAATGGTCAGTTTAGGCCGTTTCTTACATGTGAAAATATGGTGTGAAGATGTCATCAACCTCGTGAATGTTTACGCGCCATGAGTGGGAGCTGGAAGAGTGTTTCTTTGACCATATGCGGACACTTATGCTTACCTTGCCTGACGAAGAATATGTAATTATTGAAGGGACTTTAACTGACTATCAATACTCCCTTGATTGAGTGGGTCAAGAGCCACACGGTCCTCTGCTAAAGCGTTACAAGATATGATAACGCAATTAAACCTAAGAGACATTTAGTGCATACAGCACCCCACTGACACATTTACATACAGTAGTATCAGGAGTGGCCATATCTCACAATCTCGACTGGACAGAATCTATCTGTTTCACCGTTGGTGCAAGAATGGCATTGACTGTGGTATCAAATTTGCACATTTTACAGATCATAATCTTGCCTGGATAAAGCTTTGTCTGGTTGAGACAAGGTGCGGTGCTGGCCTCTGGCACTTCAACAAAGCCTTAGTTCAGGATGAAGCTTTTCTTTCAGTGTTTCATAATTTTTGGCAAGCTTGGAGAAACAGAAAAGGAGATTTCGGCTTGCTTGGACTCTGGTGGGATGTGGGAAAGGTATGGTTGAAATTGTTGTGCCAGGAGTACTCAGATGGAATGAGTAAACCACTTGGAAGAGAGATCAAGAGGATAGAAAAGGAGCTTTGCATCTTGAGCGTCACCTGACAACACTCACTCCTGCTGAATTACATTCTTACGAAGAAAAGAAGAACACCTGAAAGCGTGCAACAGTGTGAAGGCCTGGGGAAGGTATGTAAACTCTCGGTTTCAATTACTTTTCAAAGAGGAATCTTAAGCTATAAAAGCTTTGGAAAAGCGCAAAAATCAATCTTAACATTATGCAGTGTTCTGGCAGAAGATGGCTCTTCACTCAACAATTGCAGGAGTATTCATGAACGAATTAGAGGCTTTTATGCTCAGCTGTGCTCAGGAAAAAGTGCAGATGCAAATACTTGTGGTACTTTGTGGAATAGCCTCGTTGTGGCGACACCAGAGAATCGAGAACGCTGAGAGGCTCCTTTGTTTCTGGATGAATTGCAAATGCTCTGCAAAATCTGTCGATAGATAAGTCCCCTGGACTTGACGGCCTATCTTGTGAGTTCTACAACAAAGTATGGGAATTGATTGGTGTTTGATTACCTAAGTGTAGCAGAAGAGGCAAATGATATGGCCGAATGCCACGGTCTTGGCGTCAAGTAACTTTGGCCCTGATTCCAAGGGAGGGAGACTTGAGAGACATGAGAAACTACTGCACAGTGTCTCTGTTATGCATAGACTATAAGAATGGCAAAAATGTTGTCAAATCGTCTGGGGCCTGTGTTGCCAAAATTAGTGTTCCCTGACCAGTCATGTGCTGTCCCTGGCAGAACAATATATGAATAATTATCTCTGGTCAGGGACTTGATACACTAAGCGGACATGACGAAAACTCAAATTGGCTTCCTTTCACTGGATCAGGAGAAAGCATTTGACCGAGTGAACCATGACTACCTATTTGAGACCTTGTTATCCTTCAGGTTAGGCAGGAGATATGTAGACAGGCTTTGGACGCTGCACACTTCTGCAGAGTGACTCATTAAAGTGAATGGTTCCTCACTTGCACCTTTTCCTTTTGAGAGTGGAATAAGGCAAGGATGTCCCTCTCTGGCCAGCTCTATTCCCATTGTATTAAGCCTTTTCTCTGCCTGATGAGGCGAAGGTTAACCGACATCGTGGTGTCGTGGGTAATATTCCCTTCATTCTTTCTGCTTATCCGATGATGTTCTCATGTTTGCAGGAAGTGCAAGAGACATGCAAACAGTTTTGACTGTCAACAATCCACTCGGCAGCATCATCTGCGAAAATAATTGGCGGAAGAGCGCTAGACTCCTGGTTGGACCCGTGCAGGTTGAAGAACTCCCCACTGTTTCAGCAATCGACATGGAATCACAATAAACTTCAATATTTCGGGTCTATTTGTCCATCTCTCATAATAGTGTAGTAGATAGTAGAAATATTGTGCAAATTATGATACAAGCATCAAATTTGGCATTTCTGTTCTGCAGGGCTTTCTGATCAAATCTGCCCGATTGGCCATTTGAAAATCCAAGATGGCGGCCATTTTTCAAGATGGCCGCCAAGTTAGCCTCCCGAAGTTGACTTTTTGCTTAGAAGTATTTGTAGTTGTCCGATTTGCATGATCTAAGTGTGGATTCCTATGTTTTAAGCCTGTTGGAGTGGATTTTCCTGTTTTTAAAGCTCCTGACACACACTTTTTCTGATTTTGCACATTTGTTTATGATTTTCATACGTTTGCATGACTTAGCATGTATGTAGTAGTAGCTACTTATGCATGGGGTGTATGGGTGTAGTGTTAGAGGTGGTACCTTTGTTTCAGCAGTCAGCCACATCCCTTGGATGGACTACTGGCTGGTCCTCATCACTGGCCCAACTCTCATCTATGGCTCCAAGAAGTTGCTAGTGCACGGCATCGGCCACACCCTGGTAAACCGCGTTGGCTCGCGGGCTAAACTAGATGAGGGTAGCACACAGAAGGTCTCTGCATGTGATGGAGTACATCTAGCTCCAAATTTTCGAAGTGCATGAAGTTGATGAAACAGATGTGCTGATTGAATCCAGGCCACTTACCAGTCTCTTGAATCAACATTTCCAGTTCATCGCCAAGTAAGAATTTCTTGAAGGAGTGATTGTCGGGCACTACCAAGGCACATTGGTGACATCACTGCTGTGAAACTCAGCATGGGGTTCAGTGTCAGCTAAGTAGGAATTGTATGTTGGATCATTGTTGGCATAATACTGCAACAACTTACTAGTGTTCCAAATGTTGCCTAATCACCCCGGATCAGATCGGCAGCCGCACCTGAATCGACAGGACGTGCCAGCGCGGGGGAGCCGAGCCAAGGATAACGGGGTTTTAGTTATCTGGATGGTGTACGGGATTTATGACTGGATGAACGATCGGACTAGTGTAGGGCAGATGCATAAACCTAGTTTGTATTTCCCAT
>CM068962.1:28284184-28295061 GCA_035128595.1 Eptatretus atami | reverse complement strand
ACAGGAAAGTGTCCATTATACATGTACAGGGTGGTAAAAGGATAAACCCTCGACCCTGAACGTCATACTGTCCATGGACGCGAGTTCTACTGGTAAATCATGGAACACTGCCTGGACCAAGTGTTGCCTATGTCAGGAGGTTAAGAAAGAAGATCTAAAGTCCCCCTAGGCCAATCCTGCCAAAAGAGGAGATGATGGGTATATGAACTTGGCAAGGAATATTCCTCTGTTTCACTCAGAGAAGATCAACACAATCGCAAATCCCACGCTTCCCACCCCAAAGTTGAAAGATGGCGAAGTTCCACCAGGAATGACACAATATCAAATTTGAGTGGGAAAAAAAATCTTCTGTTTTGACCTCCGTGACCCTAAGTCTCCATCTTGAAAAATTGAGAGTCCTCATCCCCCCTTAACCTTTCCCCCCCCCCCCCCCCACCACCCTGTTAATATTCAAAGTCCTCAACCCACCCTATCCTCCATTATTATTCCGTGCTTCAATGTGGGAATGCCTGTTCGTACCCAGCATGACACTGGTCTCTGGTAGCATGAGGTTATCTGATAACATAGCATGAGGTTCTCATCGGACTGAGTGTGAACTTTAAATAAAGGTGCGCCTTGCATTCATGTTATTTTATTTACTTTTTCTCAAGAAAAAAAGACATGCACTGACATTTGAGGGGGTTGCCTTAGAATTGTGTAAATACAGTGTATATACAGTAGAAAGAAACTACCCCTAATGATATCCTTGTACCTGTACCAATGCTTTCCTCCCCACTCCGACTCCCCTCCCCACCCTCCAGTTAAATTAAGTCAACCAATATCTGATTGTTGAACGAATGTGGTGTTGATCACACTGCGGTCGTTTATTTTTTTTCAAAACCGAAACTTTCGAAACCAATTTTATGAGCTCAAGGAGGGTGAGGAGTGGAGGACGGAGTTCAAACTCGACATCGACCGACATGCCTCTGCCCACACTCTTACATCATTATGCACACTTGTACTAAGTTTGATTAAATACCTTCAGCTGTTATAAAGTATCACATTTTACCTGACGCTCTGACTGTTGACACCAAAAATTAATTTGTTCATCTTTGCATCATAATATATACTTATACCAAGTTTGGTCGAAATCACATCACCGATTCACAAATTAGCGCAGTAACAGAATTTTTACCTGACCGCACCTCTGACCTTTGACCTCGTGACCCATAATCGAATCAGTTCATCTTTGCATCATTATAATACTTGTACCAAGTTTGACTTGGATCCTTCAGCCGTTCTTAAGTTATCACGGTAACGAAAACCTATCACGGACAGACGGACAGACCGCATGCACACACGGATGGACAACCCAAAAACATTATGCCTCCGGCGACTATCACGGAGGCATAAAAAGTCTTGAAAATCGAAAGACCTCAACTCACCACACCCAAAAGCCTCAACTTTGTCCATTTTTGCTCTCCCCCACTCCACCTTCCCAAACCCAACTCTGTTCTCCCTTCCTCTCGCTCATAAAAGCGAATGAACGAATTCCCATATTGAAACAGAAGGATATTAAAGCTTCCCCCTCCGCATGATGCCATCACCGACTTCACAGACACTGCGATCGAAACAGCTCCTACATGTCATGGCCCATCACGGTCACCTGTCCAATCACAACCCCGCGGATATGTGGAAACCTGTGGAATTGCAGCTTTCACGTGACCATCAGACCCGAAACCAATTATCTTCTTTCTGATGGCTATATACACATTGTTAAAAGTAAACAATGATAGATGTTTCCTTTCACTGTGTCACGAGATTCCCGGAAGTCCTCAGACAAACACATGGGTTTTATGGTCCTTCGTCGAGTCGCTTAAGAGAAAACAGTTGAAATAATAGCAAAGACTTGTGTAACCTCTGCTGTAAAAGCCCTACTTGAGAGAATGCCACATAGTTATTTGGGCAGTGGATAGCCAACAGACCGCTGTGGCCTATCTTCACAAGGCCCGTGACTCCTATCAGCTCAAAGTCCTTTTAACTGTCGCTTTGGTCGTTTTGCACTGAAGCGAAAACTGATAGGGAGGGCATGATGATTGTGAATATGACAGCTCCAAAAGATGACTGGCTTCACATAGCAATAAGCACCAGCATGTGATAAGTCATATGATTTTTCAGGATGAAATTGTGGATGAGTCAGGCAGCCTGTCCAACCAATGGGTGGAACAGAATGTTACACACAGACAGCACGACTGACTGATGAACAAGTGCATTATTGCACAATAGATAACGGTCCCAGTACTGATCCCTGAGATATCCCAGTACTTGCAGCCTTTCACTCCTCCAATAATCCAGTTTCCAAACTAGTTAGCTACTCTAACAGTCACTCCACAGGCCTAACCTTATTTACCAGCCTTCTATGTGATATCTTATTCATGCTCTCTGAAAGTCCAGATATTTTCCATCCATCCATCCATTGGGACCATACTCTGTGCAGAGCGTTGGTGCTGCCTAAGCAGTCTCCTTGGCTAGTGGCACAATCCTGGACGGGTCGCGACCTCGACACAGGATATCAGCAAGTTGACACTCATTTTGCCGACCTCAGGATGACAGGCAGAGTCGACCCACCTGGTATTAATTCAACAGCTGAGTGGGAGTTGAACTCAGGATCCTCGGATCCCAAGCCCACACCCTAACCATTAAGCAACACCAGGCATATAAATTTAGGTTTGTGCACATAAGATGCATGTTATGTGGCCTCTTGTTTAAAAGAATTGTCATTTGCAAATCACTGCAGGTTTTTGAATTTCATCGCCTCTCAGTTACAAGTGTGTAAACTCACCAAGTGAAACCTGTTTAATGAGAGCGGACTGCAAAATAGCACGATTAATAGTCCACTTATTCGGTTATGTTGCTTTTGTTTGAATAATAATTTTATTTCAGTGAACATACCAAGATCCATCTCCCACAAACAGTGGGTAAAATGGAAAATAATTGCTGCACATTACATGTGGAAATGAGAGCGAAAGAAACCAGCAAAAAAAATGACCTGATCTCCAAATACCTGCAAAGACGAGAGGTTTGGCCGGTTTGAAACCAGGAAGAGGTTCAACAGTCTGCCCATGCGAGTATATCGTGTCTCCAATCTGTGCTTCCTGAGCACTTTTCATGCCTGCAACCATGTAGCCCACTTGGCCAGCATACCTGTGAAAATCAAGATTATTGTAATCATTCAACACAAAAAAAATGATGCAAGAATAACAACAACGTTTCATCGATCAGCACTGCTCTGCAATTGCTGTCACAAAAACACATGAGTTAATGTAACCATTTATCTGTTTGATTCCATCGACATGCTGTTATGAGACTGTGGAAACAAGAGAAAGATTAGATATCGCATCTATTAACAAGTTGGTTGTTGTGAGCACAAAGACTTGGTGTAAATGTTTGAACTCAGCAGCTCAGAAGGAATCTATTTCATACAGCTGAGGAAACGCAGCAATTGCATTGCTAGTTGATTGGCTCACATTAACACTATTTACCCATGGCAGTTAGCATACTTTGATCAACGTTATGTTGATTATATTACAACCATTGCTCTACCTGTCTGCCGACAAAGATCGAAGATCGACAGTCGCCTAAACAAGCAGGACGAGTTCATCGTTTTTAATTGGAGCTATTTTGTTTGTGACAGAGAGGCTAACACACATAGTGGAGAGGTTTATTTCTAATGAAGCACATACATTTACCACATTGCATATGAAATGAACATTACATCAGGATGAAAGGTGGTTTCCCTTATAAAAGTTATCAACGGGTGGTAAAAGCTATTTTCTTCTTTATGGCGGTGCTTTTATTGATGTGATTTCACCGACAATTTTTACGCCACTCCTTGGGATGTTGGAAACCTGTGAAATTGTCTTGGTCGTCAACGATAACAACTATTCCTTTCAGGCTGAGGCGCATAGGGCTGCCGTGGAAGTTTCATTGGCTAAGGAGTACAATCCTGGAGGGGTCGCCACTCTGACGCAGGATACTTGAATGGCGTATTACCCCAGTAAGATGGTACTCATTTTGCCGACCTCAAAAGGATGACAGGCTGAGTCAACCCACCTGGTGTTATGTCAAGGGGCGACAGAGGCTCAAACTCAAGACCAAATATCTTAAGCCAGCCACCTAAACTATTAAGCCAACAAAGGCTGGTCTTCAAGGATAATGTTTCTTTATTGAAGACTACTACTACTACTACTACTACTACACACCACACCATTTTTCTGCTCCTCGAGTGATTCTACTATTCACCATTCCTCTTCATCCTCCTCCGTTTTCATTTGTATTTTTGTTTTGTTTTTGGTTGTCTGAACTGAATTGGTTCATTTGGTTAGTTTATTTTCACGTTCTGTTACACTTAATTAAGCTTCTTGTGTTCAGGTGAGCACGCTCGTGGGACTAGTAACGCCTGAGCTGTGGAGTGATCACTAAAATACTTGGTGATCCCATTGTTTTTGTTTAATTATCATTTCCTGTGCAAAGTTTGCACACTTTGGCGATCGAGTGAGAGCATTATTTGAGTAATAATGTGTTTTTGTAATTTTTGTTCGTAAGAGAGTTAATTATTTTTCAATCATGCCTATGTCTCACGATTGGGCTAAAGTCGCTGCGATCAATTCTGGTGCAGGTGTGACTAGCACACTACACGTGTTTTAGTCCTTGACAAGGAAACATGGTGTGAGATGCGAGTTGCGACAAGCTACCCAAATGGAAGCGTATGTGAGTGCAATGGGTAATGTTATTGGTTCATCAGCAATAGTTGCAGCCTCAAAAAGTATGGAAGAGCTGTGTTCTTCTTAAGTCCAAGGTTGCAGCAAATACGGTGATTGAGAAAGGGATTGTTGTCGGATGGTTATTTGTCCAAGTGGAGTCACTTTCGAGGCTTGGTACACGGATCATCCTCTCCAACATACTTCCTTTTATTTCCGATCATGTAGCTGTGCCATTGTTGGGGCGATCAAGGGTGCCAAGATGACCCATTGGGCCCCTGCCTTTAGGATGTCGTGAGCCTGCCTTACGTCACATATTGTCTTTTAAAGACACGTTTCCATTGACCTGAATAAGGACACAGAATTGGAGGATCCATTGTAATTCTGTTTGAAGGCAGGAACTACAAGGTATTTTACATGACTAATGAACCTTGTTGTTATGTTTGTAAGGCAAAGGATCACTTGAGAGCAGACTTCCCACCATATTAAAGGAAGTGTCTGCTCCTCGGAGGCTTGAACAGCCAAAGTAAGAGGAAAGTATCACTTCAGAGGTTTCTGTGCTGTGTCCTGGCCCTGGCTTACCTTCTGCCATAGACCAATGGCAGATGGTAAAGTTGGGGAAAGGGAAAAGAGCACAGAAGAGAAAATCAGAACCATAAGGTAGACAAGAGGGAGGGTGACCATGTTGACACTTGTGAAGATACACTTTATAAGGATATGGCAAAACGATCCATAAAGTCAGGTGCTCTGGAAAATCTAGAGTTGGTTACTCAACCTGAAAAAGTGGAAGAAGGGGTAGTTACTGTTCCTCAGGAAACAGATCATGAATGTGATCGGCTGCCAAATGCAGCCAGTGACCTACCAAAGATGAACAGAGTGATAAAGTATCCATCACCAAACCCAGTATGATAATGATGAGACTCAGTGACATCACCTGACTTGGCAGAGTCAAAGGAGACTGATAAGGCTTCTGAGGCAATGCCTGTATTAATTGAGGTCTTGGGTGTTTCCTCTGCACCCCAGGACAGAGGGAAGCTAACATGCACACTTCACCAAAGCACCTCAAACAGATGAACTCTGCATCCCCTTAGATGTCATATATTTAACTTCTACAGCTTTGCCTCGTGAGGCAGCAATAAATGTAGCAGTAGGACCAGTGGAAGTTTCATCTGTGTTGCAGAAGCCTGTGCAAAGTCTGTTTTAAGTAACGACAAGGTAGAGGATTTGGCACACAGTGAAGACATAACAAAGGGGGAGACCATGAGATCCCAGACAGTGAAGACTGGGGGAGCATTGGTAACTGGGAAGGAGATCAAGGAGCGATGACCTTTGAGTCAGAGCTGCCTTCAGGCATCTTTCTTGCATTCCTGGCAAAAATTTTTTTAGAGTTCTATGAAAGAAGTTCACACAGCAGGAAGAAAGTTGAAACTGACTTAAACGGTGGAAAGACTATAAATTACTCGTGCATTCCCCGTATGCACTGAAAAAAGAAGGATACAAAAGCAAGACTTCAGGCTTGGCTTAACATAGAACATAGAACTTTAATCTATATAGTGACGGCAATAGATTTTCATCTCGGATCATTGAACGTCAATGGATGTAAAGATGCATTCCGGGTGCATCAGGTATTGTCCCTCTGTTTGAAGGAGAAACTTGCAGTAGCCTTTCTACAAGAGACCCACACAACCAAGAGGTTGCTTTCCGATGGATAAGTCAAAGGCAAGGATCGCTGTATTTCAGTCACCTAACGGATACATCCTGTGGGGTGGCTATGCTCTTCTCATCATCAATTAAGCCTGATACACTTGTGATAAATGGTCAGTTTAGGCCGTTTCTTACATGTGAAAATATGGTGTGAAGATGTCATCAACCTCGTGAATGTTTACGCGCCATGAGTGGGAGCTGGAAGAGTGTTTCTTTGACCATATGCGGACACTTATGCTTACCTTGCCTGACGAAGAATATGTAATTATTGAAGGGACTTTAACTGACTATCAATACCCCCTTGATTGAGTGGGTCAAGAGCCACACGGTCCTCTGCTAAAGCGTTAAAAGATATGATAACGCAATTAAACCTAAGAGACATTTAGTGCATACAGCACCCCACTGACACATTTACATACAGTAGTATCAGGAGTGGCCATATCTCACAATCTCGACTGGACAGAATCTATCTGTTTCACCGTTGGTGCAAGAATGGCATTGACTGTGGTATCAAATTTGCACATTTTACAGATCATAATCTTGCCTGGATAAAGCTTTGTCTGGTTGAGACAAGGTGCGGTGCTGGCCTCTGGCACTTCAACAAAGCCTTAGTTCAGGATGAAGCTTTTCTTTCAGTGTTTCATAATTTTTGGCAAGCTTGGAGAACAGAAAAGGAGATTTCGGCTTGCTTGGACTCTGGTGGGATGTGGAAAGGTATGGTTGAAATTGTTGTGCCAGGAGTACTCAGATGGAATGAGTAAACCACTTGGAAGAGAGATCAAGAGGATAGAAAAGGAGCTTTTGCATCTTGAGCGTCACCTGACAACACTCACTCCTGTGAATTACATTCTTACGAAGAAAAGAAGAACACCCTGAAAGCGTGCAACAGTGTGAAGGCCTGGGGAAGGTATGTAAACTCTCGGTTTCAATTACTTTTCAAAGAGGAATCTTAAAGCTATCTTAAAGCTTTGGAAAAGCGCAAAAATCAATCTTAAACTATATGCAGTGTTCTGGCAGAAGATGGCTCTTCACTCAACAATTGCAGGAGTATTCATGAACGAATTAGAGGCTTTTATGCTCAGCTGTGCTCAGGAAAAAGTGCAGATGCAAATACTTGTGGTACTTTGTGGAATAGCCTCGTTGTGGCGACACCAGAGAATCGAGAACGCTGAGAGGCTCCTTTGTTTCTGGATGAATTGCAAATGCTCTGCAAAATCTGTCGATAGATAAGTCCCCTGGACTTGACGGCCTATCTTGTGAGTTCTACAAACAAGTATGGGAATTGATTGGGTTTGATTACCTAAGTGTAGCAGAAGAGGCAAATGATATAGGCCGAATGCCACGGTCTTGGCGTCAAGTAACTTTGGCCTGATTCCAAGGGAGGAGACTTGAGAGACATGAGAAACTACTGCACAGTGTCTCTGTTATGCATAGACTATAAAAGAATGGCAAAAATGTTGTCAAATCGTCTGGGCCTGTGTTGCCAAAATTAGTGTTCCCTGACCAGTCATGTGCTGTCCCTGCAGAACAATATATGATAATATATCTCTGGTCAGGGACTTGATACACTAAGCGGACATGACGAAAACTCAAATTGGCTTCCTTTCACTGGATCAGGAAAAGCATTTGACCGAGTGAACCATGACTACCTATTTGAGACCTTGTTATCCTTCAGGTTAGGCAGGAGATATGTAGACAGGCTTTGGACGCTGCACACTTCTGCAGAGTGACTCATTAAAGTGAATGGTTCCTCACTTGCACCTTTTCCTTTTGAGAGTGGATAAGGCAAGGATGTCCCCTCTCTGGCCAGCTCTATTCCCAATGTATTAAGCCTTTTCTCTGCCTGATGAGGCGAAGGTTAACCGACATCGTGGTGTCGTGGAGTAATATTCCCTTCATTCTTTCTGCTTATCCAGATGATGTTCTCATGTTTGCAGGAAGTGCAAGAGACATGCAAACAGTTTTGACTGTCAACAAATCCACTCGGCAGCATCATCTGCGAAAATAAATTGGCGGAAGAGCGCTAGACTCCTGGTTGGACCCGTGCAGGTTGAAGAACTCCCCACTGTTTCAGCAATCGACATGGAATCACAATAAACTTCAATATTTCGGGTCTATTTGTCCATCTCTCATAATAGTGTAGTAGATAGTAGAAATATTGTGCAAATTATGATACAAGCATCAAATTTGGCATTTCTGTTCTGCAGGGCTTTCTGATCAAATCTGCCCGATTGGCCATTTGAAAATCCAAGATGGCGGCCATTTTTCAAGATGGCCGCCAAGTTAGCCTCCCGAAGTTGACTTTTTGCTTAGAAGTATTTGTAGTTGTCCGATTTGCATGATCTAAGTGTGGATTCCTATGTTTTCAAGCCTGTTGGAGTGGATTTTCCTGTTTTTAAGCTCCCTGACACACACTTTTTCTGATTTTGCACATTTGTTTATGATTTTCATACGTTTGCATGACTTAGCATGTATGTAGTAGTAGCTACTTATGCATGGGGTGTATGGGTTGTAGTGTTAGAGGTGTACCTTTGTTTCAGCAGTCAGCCACATCCCTTGGATGACTACTGGCACTGGTCCTCATCACTGGCCCAACTCTCATCTATGGCTCCAAGAAGTTGCTAGTGCACGGCATCGGCCACACCCTGGTAAACCGCGTTGGCTCGCGGGCTAAACTAGATGAGGTAGCACACAGAAGGTCTCTGCATGTGATGGAGTACATCTAGCTCCAAATTTTCGAAGTGATGAAGTTGATGAAACAGATGTGCTGATTGAATCCAGGCCACTTACCAGTCCTTGAATCAACATTTCCAGTTCATCGCCAAGTAAGAATTTCTTGAAGGAGTGATTGTCGGCACTACCAAGGCACATTGGTGACATCACTGCTGTGAAACTCAGCATGGGGTTCAGTGTCAGCTAAGTAGGAATTGTATGTTGGCATCATTGTTGGCATAATACTGCAACAACTTACTAGTGTTCCAAATGTTGCCTAATCAACCCCGGATCAGATCGGCAGCCGCACCTGAATCGACAGGACGTGCCAGCGCGGGGGAGCCGAGCCAAGGATAACGGGGTTTTATTTATCTGGATGGTGTACAGATCGCACGGGACTTATGACACTGGATGAACGATCGGACTAGGTGTAGGGCAGATGCATAAACCTAGTTGTATCCCATACAGGAAAGTGTCCATTATACATGTACAGGGTGGTAAAAGGATAAACCCTCGACCCTGAACGTCATACTGTCCATGGACGCGAGTTCTACTGGTAAATCATGGAACACTGCTGGACCAAGTGTTGCCTATGTCAGGAGGTTAAGAAAGAAGATCTAAAGTCCCCTAGGCCAATCCTGCCAAAAGAGGAGATGATGGGTATATGAACTTGGCAAGGAATATTCCTCTGTTTCACTCACTCAATGCACTACCAATCAAGCTAGACCCTGCAAGACTTGACGAAGGTGGTGGAATAGAGGAAACCTTGAGACAAAACAAGGCACGATATCATGAGAGTTGCAGGCTTCTATTTAACAACACAAAGTTACACAGAGCTGAAAAAGATCAATCCCTGCAGGTGCTAGTCATTGTCACAAAAGGAGAAGATGGCATTAGCAACACAAGGAAGTCACTGGATGCTGTGTCTCCATGTTGTCAGAAGCTGACACTCGAATATTTGTACACGCCAGGGATGAAACGACGGATGGTAGCAAGTCCATTATCATTAAGGCTAATGACACGGACGTACTAGTCATAGCAACATCTGTACTGCCATCCTTACAGGAATTAGGTCTTGAGAACATGTGGATTGCCTTTGGCCAAGGAGCCAAGGCGCGATGGATTCCAGTCCATGAGGTAGTTCTGCAATCGGGCCTGAGAAAGCTAGAGGGATCCCATACTTCCATGCGTTCACTGGATGTGACGTCGTGTCTGCCTTCCGCGGTAAAGGGAAGAAAACTGTATGGCAGACTTGGAATGTCTTTGATGATGTTTCTGAAACATTCACCAATCTCAGCCAGCATCCAACATTAATTCGTGATCTTGACCTGCAGAGGCTGGAGAGATTCGTTGTCCTCATGTATGACAGATCAAGCGCAGCCACTGGTGTGGACGGAGCAAGACTGGATCTCTTTGCCCACAAGCAGAGGCCGTACAACTCAATTCCACCAACACAGGCAGCCCTCAGAGAACATGCAAAGCGTGCGGCCTATCAGGCTGGGATCATCTGGGCCAGGCAACCATCTCCAGTCCAGACACGAGCAGTCCCGCTGAATGGGGATGGACACAGAAAGGAGAGACGTGGCAGATATGTTGGACAACACTACCCCTATTGCAGCCAGCTGTCAGGAACTGACCAAGTGTTCCTGTAAGAAAGGTTGCAACCGGAGATGCAAGTGCTTTCAGTCAGGGCTCCCCTGCACAGCACTCTGCAGCTGCATA
>CM068962.1:28257812-28276428 GCA_035128595.1 Eptatretus atami | reverse complement strand
AAGATTTTTAGTCCAGGGGCCACCGGAAATTGCACCCCATATGGTGGCCATCTTGGATTTCAAAATGGCCGCCAGTGTGGACCTCTTTTGTTAAATATCTCCTTAACTAGCTAGTACAGATATCGAGACAGTTGAACCGCCTATACCTACATTTTACGGCTCTAGGAAGCCAATGGTGAATAATGTTTGAATTGTGGTGCCTCTTGAAATCAGATTGGCAGCCATTGCAAGCTATTTTGCTCAATATCTCATTAAGTAGTAAAGATATCAATACAGTTTTAACGCCTATACCACATTTTAGGGGTCCAGGAAGCCAATGGTGACATAAAATGTTTGAAAATTGTGGCTGCCATCTTGAAATCCAAGATGGCCACCATAGACAAGCTATTTTGCTCAATATCTCATCTATCTATAATTCCAGCAATTTGTGTGTGTGTCTGTCTGTCTGTCTGTCTGTCTGTCGGTCTGTCTGTCTGTCTGTCTGCGACCGCCGTTTCTCGACAACCGCCAGTCCGATCTGATTGAAACTTGCCAATATTTGCCGGGGACCCACGGATGTGCCTTTTCAAGTTTGATATTAATCGGACGAGCGGTTCCCAAGTTAAGGCCATTTATCTGTCAACATGACAAGACACGGTGCTATGACATCATGAATGACGTCACAATTAATGTTTATTTATTTATTTATTTTTTCACGATTGACGTTACAATTCTTCTTCTTCTTCGTTTGGTATGACGTTACAATCGACGCTGGGGACCTGAGTATGTGCCTTTTCAAGGTTTGATATTAATCGGACGAGCGGTTCCCAAGTTACGGCCATTTATCTATCAACCAATGACAAGACACGGTGCATGACGTCACGAATGACGTCATAATTAATGGTTTTTTTTTGCATGATTGACGTCACAATTCTTCTTCTTCTTCGTTTGGTATGACGTCACAACGACGCTGGGGACCTGAGTATGTGCCTTTTCAAGGTTTGATATCGTTCTTCATCCATTTCAGCTGTTCCCAAGTGTTCCCAAGGTTTGAAAACTGTCTTTTCCCAAGGTTTGAATTAATTGGTTGTGTGGTAGACATTGTGAATAATTTACAAGAGAAGGGGCGGAAGAGGAGGGAGAGAGGAGGGGGGGAGAGAGGGGGGAGAGAGGAGGGGGAGGAGGAGGGGGAGAGAGGGGGGAGAGAGGAGGGGAGAGAGGGGAGGGAGAGAGGGGGGGGAGAGAGGGGGGAGAGAGGGGGGAGAGAGGGGGGGAGAGGGGGGAGAGAGGGGGGAGAGAGGGGGGAGGAGAGGGGGCGAGAGAGGGGGCGAGAGAGGGGCGAGAGAGGGGGCAAGAAGAGGGGGCGAGAGGGGAGGGAGAAGGGGGGAGGGAGGAGAGGGGTGAGAGAGAGGGCATCACCAAATTCAAAGAGAGCGGAGAAGGAGGGGGAGAGAGGGGGACGGGAGGGGGTGAGAGTGGGGCGGAGAGAGAAGGGGGAGAGAGGAGGCAAGACAGGCGGGGAGGGGGGCAGAGAGAGTGGGGCGAGAGAGGGAGGCCGAGAGATAGGTGGGCGTCACAATTCTTCTTCTTCTTTGCTTGAATGACCGTCACAATTGACGCTGGGGGCCCTGAGTATGTTTCCCAGGTGTTTCCCAGTTATGCCATTATTATGATACGCGTTGGTCCGCATCCAATTGAAAACAATTGCCCCAATCCAGTCGCATTCGTTTACGAGAGCGAAGGAATGAAGCCTGCACATACTGACGCACCTACGGCACCACCACGGGCCCGCACTAGTTAAGTACTGAAGATATCAATACAGTTTTAACGCTTATACCTACGTTTTAGGGGTCTGAGGAATCCAATGGTGAGATTGAATATGTGGCAGCTATCTTATAATCAAGATAGCCACCATCCAAAGGCTAACATAAACTATCATCAGTTAGCACAATATGTGAAGGAATGAACCAGGAATCAGGAAGCAGTTGGCACAAAACCAGTTACCGTCACTTGACTTTTCTAGTCTCTGTTGCATTCCCCATCACAAGAACAAAGTGACGTGCATGGAAGTGCAGACTTCTTACACCTGCAGCGATGAGTGCACCTTTTGTGCACCACACCGGATAAGTTCATTGCAAGATCTTTTGGCGGCTTTTCCGGTAGTGTTGTCCAATATAGGTTAAACATGACTGCGTCGATGTTTTTTCCCAACCCCACTCACTTGGAACATGGGACAGCTCAAGGCTGTGCAATGTATGCCTGGTCCGCAGCAATGAATGCTCTTGGTGCACCTGCACCCTAACATGCTGCACCGAGTCATGGTGTTGTAGCGGAATTGATGTCAAGAGGCTGCCTTTTTCTTTGTAAACAGTTTCTTTCTTGCTGTATTTAAATGTCACTCCAAGTACTTTTGTGCAATCATACATCAAAATGCACGAATAATGCAATAATGCCATCAGGACTCAGTTATATCTGTTTGTTCCATGGTTTGACTTTCAGATAGTGCATCTGTGAGCTCTGGGAACGGAACTCCCATACAGTCCATCAGTTCGCTTTACGCAAAGGCCCAGCACGCTTTGACACAAGTGTCACATCCTGTCAGTGCATGAAATTTGGGGGAGGGCTTAGACTTCTCAGGGCCGAGAGCAGTGGCTATGTCATGTGCAGGGAGGAATCGCAAGGCTCTTCGCCTGTTCCAAGGCTAACCATATCTGCACAGAAAGTCCTCTGAGTTGCCATAACTGCAAGTAGAAACAACATCTGTAATCAACGGTTCGGATTAGAATCCTGTCATTTCCCTCGAAATCTGTGCCAACATCATCTGCATGGAGGAACATGCGGCCATCTGCCTCTTTCTTGGCTGCCATGGAGGCAAGTGATTCTGATTCAATGCGTGGTGGAGCAGTAAGAGAACGCTCTGTTTCCGTGTTACTACTAACATCTTTGCTCTGGTTTCCTTTCAACTTTGACTTGATTATTTTCATTGGACAGGAAACTGAAAAGTTTCTGTCTTGTTTTGGGTCGACACGAAAGAAACATTCTGCCATTGTCCAGGAACTGCAACTGAGGTACCCACCACGTCGATTTGAACTCGCGCCTGTCCAGCGCTTTGCTTGCGGGTCATGCTCTTCAGACTTTCAGGCAGGTAAACGGTCGCCACACCAGGTCAATAGATCAGCTAGCTTAAAATACAGGAAGCAATGGTGCATCCATCCAAACGGGTTTCCTCAAATATATGCACAAGTTCTTCTGGGCAAATGCTAATGCTACAGGCAGTTATCGAGTTCTCTGTGCTTCTTTTCTCTCTGTTTGGACCATGGATGCAGATATAGAAGAGGCCTAATCACTTTGCATGATATTTTGCTTCAAGAGCAACGCATATCTCTCCGCCACTGAGACGTCTCAGCAAGTCATCGTCTCTAGATTGCCAGTTCAACACTCTCAGAACACGTTTTGTCTGTTTTGAAAGTAGAAACCTCATGAAGTTTCCTCTTTTCCAGAATGACCGCCCACAGAAAAAGCAGACATCTTTTGAGAAATGATGATGCAGACTACGAGTGCCTTAGAAGACACCAAGATTGTACGCTTCACCTGGCATCATCAGCCGGTATATCTTTAGAAGCTTCCTTGCAACGTTCCAGTTTTGTATTGTTGCTACGTAAGCCTGACGATCCTATGCAACGTGCATTAGAGCAATAAAGCTGCCTCGACACCATTGACCTTAGTCCAATGGCTCAATGTTTATGTTCTAGCAGCAGACCGAGGGTTATTAAACTCGAGGGAGCATTATCAGCCAATGTTCTTTGTACGCCTGCAAGCTGTTGTGCTTCACACCTTGTTCACTTTTCGCTTGACTGGAAACTGAACTTTTCAGTGGGTGTTCTGTTGACAAATAATGCGAGTTCCCACTGAGTAACCTTGACCGCATTTCAGCATCGTGGCTAGATGGATCCACAAGTTTGATGCGCTTTGCATCTCCAGTTTGAAGTATGAACGGGCCTATGGTAAGGTTGATCACTTGTGCAGTCACCATAACAATGGATGATGTCCTTGAAATATGAGTAGATGCCCATAACTACTACCAGTTTCATTATTTTATCAATATTTGTTAAAGCATCAAAAAATTTTATTTGTCTCTGAAATGTGAGCATAGACCTTTAGAGCAAATAGCTGGGGATGGCGGATTTCAAGATGGCAGGCCAATCAATTTTCAAACATTTATGTCACCATTGCATTCCTAAGAGCCCTAAAATTGTATTATAAGGCATTTCAACTGTCTCGATATCTGTACTATTTTACGGGAGATATTAACAAGAACAGGTCCACAGTGCGGCCATTTTTGAAATCCAAGATGTCCACGCCTACGGGGTGCAATTTCCGGTGCGCCGCTGGACTAAAAATCATTGATGGTGTTACTCCTAACCATGTGCCAAGTTTTCATGCTTTTAAGGGAAAGTGCACAAATCGCCGTTTTTGCGAGCTAAGCCGCCCACTTAAGGTGCTCTGGTTCAAACTTAATTTCTCAAGATGGGCGCCGGCCCAAGCCATCTTTGGATTTGGGCCTCTGGGAAATGGCCGGGATTTTTTGGAGGGACAAGGTTGGGATACATTTTTTTATAAAAGGTCAATAGAAGTCCATCAATCATGGAAACCTTGCTTTAGCCAAGAGAATGGTCACAGAATATGAGGTTCTTGACCTAACTACTCTTACATTTGGAACATCATTCAGTGACTCAGCCTAATTACCAACAGTGATTGCCTTCTAAAAAGGTGTGTAGTTATACTGCTGTGGATTTGCTGCAAGCCGCCTCAAAACTGGGAATGGAAGCATGGAATCGGAAAATCCAAGATTGAAACTATCTTGATGAACAAACATTGGAAAACAGTTGCAACATTTCAACAACTACAAGATGCAGTATTTCCAAATATTACATCGTAACTTCCATGAACGCAAAGTAGCGATGCAAGGAGCCATCTTGGCACCGAAAAATGATGCAGCCAATTCCAACAAAAAGAGGCCTTCTTACAAACATGTTACCTAACATGATGCAAAATTGTAATGTCGTTGAACACTGTACCAAGAACAAATGAAGCAGTCCCACTACCGCAACAGAATTTCTAAATCTCTGGGAAACAACGCAAAAGGTGGTACCTCCTCACATCTGGAGCTCAAGATTGGGGTGCACCCATTTTACTTCTCAGGAATCTGGTGCCCAACCAACTCTTAAATGGAACACGTTGGCTTGTCAAGAAAGCTTATGCCACAGTGTCATATGAAGCCACAATCTGAATGGCCTATGTCGCAAGGAAGGTGTCGTTTTCCACACATTGCAGTCATCCGCATCTGATTTGCCATTTCAATTTCGAATGCTCGCAGTTCCCTGTTCCACCCATTTTTAGCGCATGAAGTATCAACAAGGTACAAGGACAATCACTCAAAGTTGTTCGCCTCACCCTGCAAAAGCCCATGGCTTTTCTTCGTGGCCAACTTTATGTTGGTTGTTCCAGAGTTGGCAATGGCAAAAACCTTTTCAATCTTTTTGGCTCCACATGGAAAAAACATTGCAACATTGTCTTTCCTGAAAGCTCTCCAAGGGTTTAAAAAAAAAAGTCAAACCTGATAAAATGTGATGTGAAATCCTCAGTGCCTGAAAAATGAGAAAACAAAGAAAGAATGAAAGACAGAAAGAGGAAAAACTAAGAAGGCAGAAAAAGGGAAAGAGAAGAAAGGCAAAGGCAGGCAAAGAAGGAGGAAAGATAGAAGAAAGCAGGAAGACAGAAGAAGGAAGAAAACCAGAAGGTAGGAAGACAGAAGAAGGTGGAAGAAGAAGAAGAAGGAAAGGACAGAAAGAAGGAGGAAGACAGAAGATGGAACGGAAGACAGAAGTAAGGAGGAAAAGACAGGAAGAAGGAAGGAAGACAGAAGAAGGAAGGCAGACAGAAGAAGGAAGGCAGACAGAAGAAGGATGAAGGAACAGAAAGGAGGAGGAAGAACAGAAAAGGAGGAAGAAATCAGAAGAACAATGAAAAGATGATGACAAAGAACAAGGAAGAAGGAGAGGCAGAATAGAAGTACACAAAGATGATAAAAAAGGAGCGAAATAACGAAAATTCCAAAGCAACTAACTTCTCACAACAAAAAAGCAAGATTAGAAGCAAGCACAACACAATGACGCATTCCCCCCTCACGTACTTGCGATGCTCCCATCAATGTGTGTACTTCAGTCGGCTTGTCTGTACTATCTGGTTCAGGAGGACCAATTCAAGCCGATGAAACTTTGTGGCCCTGTGTGAATGCGGGGCCATCGCGTAAAAATAACAAAAAAACACACAAGGAATGGCAACTTTGTGTTGAGGCGCGGCGGTGATGGTCCATGTTTAACCCCTTGACAGTCAAAGATCCCGGGGGGTTAAAACACGGAAAGGTAAGCCTTGGTCTTATTCGCTGTCTTCCACCCGTTCTCTCTCTTTTCCTTCTTTCCTGCCCGCACGCTCCTCTCTGCCTCCTGCCCTATTTCACCCCTCGCTTCCCACCTTCTCTCTCCTTCAGTCCCTCTATTACGCCGTTCTCTTTTGTGAAATATTCCCCGAAGATGAGAAACATCATGTGAGCTAAATATTCGCCGATGATAACAGAAACATGTTATCGCAAACGTTCCTGACGATGGATAACAACATTCTTGTTCGCTGAAATGTTCCCACGAGGATAACGCATCATGTTAGCTCAACATCTTGAATGAAAGGATAACACATCATGTTCGTAAACGTTCCTCATGATAATACATCATGTTGGCGAAACATCTTGACGAGGGATAATAATCGTAATGTTAGCTAACGATTCATGACATTGGAGAACACATGCAAATGTTTAGCTAAATGTTCCCAGTGAGGAAAAACAGCATCATGTTCGTGAACGTTCCCCATGAAAATGAGTAATTTCTCAGAGGAGCGCGTTTCCCAAACAGTTCTGCATCATGTCAATTACAGCATTAAATGGAACATACAATTAAAAAAGTTGATTGAAATGATGACTTGTGGAGATGAGATGTTGTTTGCAGATTAGAGAAACCAGCCGGGGTTTGGGAGCCCAATCCGGATTTTCAGGCAATATGGAGCATGAGAAGGGGTAAATGGGTTTCGATGAGCAACATAAACACTCGATACCAAACTGCTCTGAGAGTGCATAACTGTAACGATATAAGGAAGTAAGGTAAGTGTGCTGGACAGTTGGTTGGACAAGGGTGAACAACCTGGCACTGGCCCCCTGGGATTACGCTATTTTAATATTATATTTTTGAAGCCACTGCATTCGACAAATTGTACGGAAATCTCAATCCCTATGTGGCACATAGTGACACAGGAGTAAATTAATTTAATTAGCTTTTATCCTGCCTGATTTATTTTTTTTCTCTGCAGCCTTTCTGGCAGTCAAACAAAAATGAAAATCATTCTAAAGGGAAACTTACCATTTAGGGAACCCACATACATTTTTTTTTTTTGACATTGTGAATCATTCAATGCACCGGGTCTACTTTGGCAAAAAAAAAAAATCAAATTTGTTTTTTACCCTTCAATCACAAAATAGAGAAAACGCCCGAGAGTGTGGATTTTTCAATATCGCCAGTGACGTTCAACACCTTGAAAGCACTATTGATCTGACGTAGGTTAACATCAAAACACAACTGCAATGTGAGACTCGGATACAGATACTGATTCCACAGTCATTAGTGACACCGGAAGGTTCTCAGAATGTTCAAGACTGGAGGAGTCGATTTTTGTTAGAAACTTGTGGAAGACACACATTAATAATGAAAATGATTTCGGGTGGATTGTGGAGCCGTGTCGTATCGAGCCTTGTGCGAATGATTCAGAGGAGAGGCGGAAGTGTTATTGAAGATGAAAACGCTGGTCACGATGATTACTTCAAGCTCTGGAAGGTTTTAATTTCCGTTGTTATATTAACGGTTTAATCAGTCAGGGATTTTGTATTCATTGATAACATGCGGTTTTATATAATACTCGAGCCAAAAATGCTCATCAAATTGACGACAGCCGACAACCACGAACAAAAATGGTGACGAATGCGTTGTCCCACCGTCCACAAGAAATGGCCAGGTGTCTTGTGTGTTTACGGGAATCGTCCCCGTTCATAACTTTTCCTGGATGTCCAATTTGTGTCCATGCTGTGTCCACCGTCATGTCCGTGAGGTGTCAATTACCCTCCTCAGTGATGGGGGAATTCTGAAGGGGGAGGAGGGTCAAATCTCTTGGAAACAGTGGATGATGTCCATCTTTCTCTCACTTACCAAAGAATGGTGGTTCATTTGATTTGTAGAGTGTTTGTGTTGATAATAGATAATTAATTTATTTTCAATGTGTTGTATTTTGTCGGTCCGATCCAACACTGCAAGGTATGTTATGACAAACCTTGTCCAATTTCTGGCAAAATGAGGACTGTTTTGGCCATTGTTGTGGCATGAAAACCGCTCGCTTCGTTTATCACCATTTCAGCAAACCAATTACGGATCGACTCGGCATAAAATTTGTGGAACAATATGAAATTATTTGCCGTTTGAGTTGAAATCGTAATGGGATATAACCCATACAACAAGACGGGAATTTTGTGGGTCCTAACTTTTGGGTGCCAATACGTCACGGGCATTTGAGGCAGGAACGGGGGTGCAGGGGGTGGTGAGGCTGGCGTGGGGTGCGGGCAAGGGATGAGGCGGCACGGGGGTGTGGGCAAGTGGGGTGGCAGGATGGGGGTGCATGCAGGTGTGAGGCCTGGTGCGAGATACGGGCAGGGGTGAGGATGGCGGTGCGGTGTGGGCATGGGTGAGGCTGGTGTGGGGGCAGTAAAGGTTCGAAGGCTGGTGTGGGGGTGGATGAAGGGCTGGCGGCAGAGTGCGGCAGACATAAGGATGATGCACAGGGTGCGGGCAGGGATGAGGTATTGATGCATGGTGCGGGCAGGGATTGAGGATGACACGGAGTGCGGGCTGGCATGAGGACGATGCACGGTGCGGCAGGCATGAGATGACAACGGGGTATCGGGAGGCATGAGATGATGCACGGTGCAGGCAGGGATGAGGATGACACGGGGTGCGGGTAGTTTGTGGTGCAGGCCATGAGAGGGGTGCAGGGGGTGGGTGAGGCTGCTGGCGTGGGGTGCGGGCATTGGGGTGGCAGGCATGGGGGGTGCAAATGCAGGTGTGAGGCTGGTGCGAAGATAAGAGCAGGGTTGGAGGATGGCGTGCGGTGTGGGCATGGGTGAGGCTGGTGTGGGAGGCAGGAAAGGTTGAGGCTGGCAAGGAGTGGTGGGGAGTGGTTAAGGCTGGTGCAGAGTGGCGGGCAGAACATGAGGATGGCGTGCGGTGTTGGGCATGGGTGAGGCGGTGTGGGAGGCAGGAAGGTTGAGGCTGGCAAGGCAGTGTGGGGAAGTGTAAGGGCTGGTGCAGATGCGGCAAGACATGGAAGGATGAATGCCACAGGGTGCGGGCAGGCATGAGGATGATGCAGCGGTGCAGGCAGGGATGAAGGATGACAGCGGGGTGGCGGGCAGGCATGAGGATGAATGCACGGTGCAGTGGCAGGGATGAGGAAATGAACACGGGGTGCGGGGCAGTTGGCGTGGTGGCATGGGGGTGCAGCAGTTGGGAGGCTGGTGCGGGCAAGGTGAATGCTGCATGTGTGGGCAGGGGTGAGGCTGGTGTGGGGTGCAGGAAGGTTGAGGCTGCGAGGGGTGCGGGCAGTGATCAGCTGAATGTGTATCATCATCATCATTCTTTCAGGCAGATATTAAGCCGGGAGTCCTTGTCCTTCTCGCATTTGCTGGTGAATGTTACAAACTTCTCAAAGCCACGGATGAAAACAACTTTGGCTGAAACGAACCAACCTTGAGGAAAAAACAAAACTATTATAGATAAATAAATATATAATCGAGAAATGAAGTAAATACAAACCTGTCGTTCACTGAGAGGAACATTAAGGGTTGGGGGGGGGGGGGGTAAGAAGGGGAGGAGAGGAGGTGAAGGGAGCGAGACAGCAGGGGGAGTGAGGATGGGTCGGGGATTGAGGAGGGTGGGGGATTGAGGATGCGCAAAAAGCTGCAAACAATGCATAAATATAAACATAGAACTAGTAAAACAAAAAATGAATTAATTTTTAGAAGTGTTGTCATGCTTGGGGTTGGATACAGTGCATATTGTTACAAATCTGGAAAAACCAGGCGCACTCAAAACATTCAGGTCCCAAAATCATGTTATTCCGGAAAGTTTTATGTATGAGAATTGGTCGCCTTTCCATTGTCTTGTGGAGACTCGAAACGTGCGTTGTGACGTGTTTAGTTAGGTTATTACAATCAGCATGCTACATCCCATACAGCCACCATCGCCATCTGCGGACCAACGCAGCCGGCATCACGCTCGCATCCCGCACAGAACGAACTCCTCTGGTACGACGATTTCCCAGGGCAGATGCCTGTTTACTCTCTGCCGCGAGCGAAGGCCAACGTGGGCCACAGGATATTCGGGCCTAACCGAGCAGGGGCCACGGCTCCGCCTCGAAGGGTGCGGCCGTGGGCAATGAGGGACCGGCAGCGGAGAATGATTCTCGCCAAGGCCCCGACCCCTCTGTGGGAGGAGACATAGCCTCCGAAACAGTGCAGAAGAGTGGTGGAAAAAACGGGAGTGGGGTTTGACGGAAAAGTCATGTTGTCGTGTGCCGTGTGGTCATTGTCCGAAGAAGTTCTGTGGAACAAGAGTTCTGTGGACAGAGTGGACGAAAAGGAGCGCGTGGGTTGTTGTTTTGCCCTTGTCGGTGGGCTGCACGGAGAAGGCGGTTTTGTCTGCACGTGGACGGAATTCAGAGTTTGAGTGCCCGACGAGTGCGCCACGGGGCCGGTTTCCGTCGCGAAATACCACGAGCCTGGCACGAAGCTCCCGCGAACCATGCCCCGACAGAGTCGCCACGCCGGTCCGTCCCGAACCAGCGAGCCTGGCACGAGCTCCCGGACCATGCCCGCGACAGACCATTAGCACCAAGTGCCGCATTTCCTGAGCACGCTTCCCTGCGACGGCAGGTACTCTTTTACTCTGACCTTCCAGCTCTGGTCCTCTTCTCACGGCTGTTGAAGGGGACAATAAATCCTGGTTCTTTTGTTTCTGTGTGGTGCTCTGAGTGTGTTTGGGCCGTTTTTAAGTAGGAAATTGCTGAAAGTGTTTTTTAAATTTGCATCATTGTAATATTCCTTGCTTATATAATTCGCTTTAAGTCCTCGCTCTCTGTCTTTTTATTTTCTGTTAAATAAAGTAATTGTTCAAATCTTCGCAGTTTCGTTTTGCTGTCCTTTCTTTGATTGACCGAGCATGGTTTCGGACTTGAGAATTAGTGAAAGGCGCGTTGGGCGGTAAGTTGTCAATTTGGTCCGGCGCGCTTTGGTAACTTTTCCGCTCGGTTACGCCGGATTCCGAGTCGGTGATGGCGACTCGATTCGGACCAAAGTCGGCCGAGGGGTGTGGGATTCCCAAGTAGTTGGAAGCCGGCGTGAGTACTTAGGTAAATTTGGAATCAGAGTGGATCCTAACCCATCAACGCCTTCGAAAATGGTGACGCAGGGTCTCTAAGTCCCGTGCTTCTCAGGTGGGCCGCGGAGCCCTCAACAGGTGGGGGCCGCGAGGTCGCTATAAAAAGAAAAGAAAAAGAGAAGTACATTAAAAAGGGGTCTGATCTTACAGTTGTAAAGACTTTACACGACACAGCTGGGAATTCAGCTCGGTCCGTTTTGTACTTCCGTCCTTTTCCGAAACCGTCGAGCGAGCAACGAGAGTAGGATAGATTGAGTCATTTTGTGCTTCAGATCAAAATCAAGAAGAGATCAAATGTTATTCGTGGATTCAGATACTACGGACATTATCTCGGAACAACACGAAGCCATTTTTTTTTCGAAATTTGCTCTCGTTCCGATTTTATAGCCCTTCAAACTTCGCATCTGATTCGCCGTATGGGCGTTCATAAAGTACGTACAAAGATAAAAGTATTAACTTAAGATACCCGGGACTCTCCGAGACAAATATTACTTTGAAGATTTTTGTCAGATTTAACTAAAACAATGGAACACAAGTTATATGCAGACTTAACTTTCATTTATGAGCTAACATTGTCTTCAATGTCAATTTGTACTTTTATTTTCAAGAAATGATGTGCTGTGATAATTAAAAGAAAAAGGTAAATTACACCGCCTAGGGACTGCATCGTCATGACTAATTACGGTAAGTTAATAAATTACTGATGCAATTTGAAGATAAATCTACAGTTCGTTTGTAATCTTTCAAGTATTGTGGATGTGATATGAGACGCCATATGGGGGTGGGTGGTGCACTAGCCTAATACAGAGGGGGTGGGGGGGGAAGTGGGTGGTCACTAGCATCCCATACATCTTACCATCACTAGACTGCCATACAGAGCCTGACGTCACTAAGCCTGCCATAAGAGGGGGGTGGGTGGTTTGAAACCTGGAAGTAGAGCGTACAGAGGGGGGTGGGTGGGTGGTCACGTAGCCTACTACAGAGGGGGGGGGGGGGAGTGGGTGGTCACTAGCCTGCATACAGAGGGGGTTGGGTGGGTGGTCACTAGCCTACATACAGAGGGGGGTGGGTGGGTGGTCACTAAGCCTGCATACTAGAGGGGGGTGGGTGGGTGGTCACTTGTCCTAACATAACAGAGGGGGGGTGGGTGGGTGGTCACTAGCCTGCCATACAGAGGGGGTGGGTGGGTGGTCACTAGCCTAACATACAGAGGGGGTGGGTGGTGGTCACTAGCCTTGCGCATACAGAGGGGGGTGGGTGGTGGTACTTGCCTACATACAGAGGGGGGGTGGGTGGTTCACTAGCCTGCCATACAAGAGGGGGTGGGTGGGTCGTCACTGCCTGCATACAGAGGGGGGTGGGGTGGTTTTTTTGGAAGCCCTGGAAGTAAGAAGAAGTATGTACTTTATGACTGCCCCTATTCCAGTCCTGGCACAGAGTTACTTCCGACTTTGCGAGAGATGACCGGCCACTCCCGCTCGGGGGTAATTTACTTAGTTCAATGCGTTCACGAACTTTGAAAATTTTTGTAAACTTTTTCCAACTTTCGTGGATAATTTCCTTGGAACCGAAAAATGCGGATCGATTTTTGAAACGAAAGTGTGATGGAGAAGATAAATCTGGCTACGGAAAAATCTCGAAAGGTTTGTGGTGAGGAAAATATGAACCGCGATTACATTACATAGGATTCACGAAATGGCAGGCAGTGATGTTGAGCCAAAAGCACAGGTGTTGAAATGTGCTGAAATCCTGTCAAACGAGGCGCTACTGTCAAAGCTTCAGAGACACCTTTAAACACAAGACACGCCGAAATAGTGCAAGGTAAGCCAAAGGAATATTTTGAAGAGTAAAAGGGCTGGACCTTCCAGGCACAGCAGAAAGTGATTAACCAACATTTAACAACTCAGTCAAAAATCAGCATTGAAGCCAGCTAACATGGTTGCTGCTCGTGTTGCCTCGTAGCAAAGAGCTTTGCACAATCGCGGAGGAGCTTATTTTTTAGCCAGTGCTGTTAATATGTTCGAGAATTCTTGGAGAGGCAGCTGCAAACCAACTTCAGTCCGTAATCACTCTCGAATGATACTGTGATGAGAAGTAGTTACCATGAGCCAGGCCAGATATCGGTACCACCTGGGGTGAACTAAAAACACGAATGGTACTAAAATGTTTATAGAAGTGACGTAAAAATAAGGATTTAAGATATGATAGCCTTTCGCCACTGGTAGCTTAGTCCGGATTTTTGTGAATTGCAGTGGGGGTGCTAACCTAAAACAGATTTTCAGCGTGAACGCTCGGGTTTTCCTCCATTTTCCTTTAAAAAATCGGTCCAATCGGTAGCAAGAATCCCTTTGGACGGATGCCTGTGGACACAGACCATGCGAAGAGAACGATCAAGTCCAAAAGTATCACCCAGACACCAGGGGGCAACAAAGGCTTCAAGCCTAGAAAGGTTGGATGCTGTCGCAGGTACTACCCTGACATCGAGTATAGCAGCAGATACTTGAGGCAGCTCAGGGACATGGTAGTGGCCAAAAGTATACTGACTCAGATCCAGTGATATAAGAAGAGATGAGGCCGGAATGTCCAATCTTTAGTTAACTGATGGAGACCAGCCTGGTTGGGAACCCCTTCATACACAGAGCAAGGAGATCTCACTTTGTCAACTGCCGACTACAGCACGCACCAGAAAGTTGCCAAAGACCATTACTAGGGGCCTACAGAAGTAAGGTAGAGGATGCATAGTCAAAGCCTTAAGGAAAAGAGCGCCTCAGGAGACCGATAGCCCAAAACTATACAGTTTCATTCATTTTGACACGATGATCGAAGACGAACTGAGAACGTTCACATAACACAGAAATGAAGCCACGCGTCATACAAAGGCCCATGCCAAGGGAGTGCTAGTTCTTAGAAGGCTGATCAGGAACCTATTTGGCCAGATGATTATGCCTTGTTGCTGAGAACAGAAAGCTCAAAATGGAGTGATGTACTTGGCTCATCGTCGATCAGGCTGGGGCCTTGCCATGGGCACTTTGCGAGCGGGTGAAATGGGCGGTCTCTCCGCAAGACCCAAATAGGCTGGCCCTCACCCGCAATGGAGTTGGAGAGGATGTTTCTTCTCCTGCAGTAAGGTGATCCCGGGCCCCTCTGCTACCATAATTGATGGGATGAGCCCTGGTCCCAGAAACTGAGAGGGAAAAATTCACAGGCTTGCAGGCCACAGAGAGGGGGGTGCACGGTTGTCACATGAGGGGCTAAAGGAAGCGGCGCATTGATGTTGTGTTTGACGTCCTACAAGGAGACATCCATCAAAAGATGCAAGAACGAGCCAACAGAAAAAGGGAATCCATTTCAAGAACATTCAAGCCCTGCACAACATCCAAGCAGTGGAGAAAGTTACTCGTAGTTCCTCCAAACAAGGTCCAAGTCTCGAATCAAAAGTTCCCTGGAGGAAAGAAACGCAACAGCACAAGGGGTACAAGCTCGAAGGCAGGATGTCCCTGTAATGTCAATGTGAGCAGCTCTCTACTTCAAGATTCTAGCGGTAAAAGAGCAATGGGAAGAGGCTCCTGAGTAAATGTCAAGTCAAGGGAAGAAGCAGACACAACGCCTCCTTCTTTCCATGCACTTCCATGCAAGCAGAAATCTGGGTACAAGTCTGTCGAGGCAGATCACTGGCAGAGGAAATACAGGATTTCATGGTCGCCTGTGTCTGGGCATGTGCACAGAGATCCCGATCCACCGATTGTATACCGAGAAAGTGCGGACGAAGAACGGAGAGGATAGTGCAAAAAACCTCTATCTGAGCCCGTACACTGGAGGCGCGTGTGGTGATTCATGTGATAATGTTATGCATGCCTTTACAGGGCTGTACGATACCGGCTCAAGTGGCATTCGCTTGTGCCGGGGAAAGATGACGACACTTCAAAAGGTGAAAGATGGACAAGAGTCATATCCAAGTGGATGCTTTCCACGAACTTGGGCGCTCATGGGAAGTGTCTCCTTGAAACTATTTGAGAAGCTATCAGGAAATCCCTGCACATGTACCTGCATCTTACCACACAACTGAGGTGAACAAGCTTCGGTATGAAGCTGTTCTGTGCAGACGTGAGAGGTGGGAGTCAAGTCAACTCCCTCCTTGTGAGGACTGCCTCTTCATGCATGCACTACGTGCAAACTACCGCAGGATGCGATCTGGAGAGAAGTCTGCAGAGAGCAGCCATTCCTCTCCTGCGAACCCAACAGACTGCGGCTGATGACAGATGAAGGATGGCAAGCTTGCTGTCAACGGATGCGATGCTCACCAGCACCTGCTGACGACTGTCCCTGTCAAATGTGTGCGGGTCATGGCGAACTTCCCTAGTGCACTTGCCTCAGCAATGGCCTGAAGTGTATCGGACCATGTGCCAGGTTACAGACATGCAGAACAAGGCTAATTGAAGAAGAGCCGGTAGCACAACAGTCAGATTCCGAGTCTGCGTAGATATATTGAGAGGAGTAATTTGCAGAATAGTAAGTACAAGCCCATGGCATGCTTAGTGTTATTTACAGACTTGTATGTAAATGTGACAATTACTAATAATTCATAATTCAGTGACATTTAAAATTGCTGTATCCCCGAAAATAAATTTGAAAATTATTTTTCTGAATTCTGGTAGGGTGTGTCTATTCAAGTAAGTGATAACGATCATTAAGCCCTACAGTGTGTGCAAAGGGCTATCAATATCAAAAACAATAAACTAGAGAGAGCATAGTAGCAAGCTAAACACCTAGAGAATTAGCTCCTGACCTTGGGTGGAACCGATATGCCCAAAATTCGGGTCTTGGCTCATGGACTGAAAGAATTTGTATTGAGAGAGAGCATTGAAGCGCGAAGCGCGGTGAAAAAATAAAGGCTGTCCGTATTTCTCCATTCCGTTGGAATGAATCACTGACATTAGCAATGAATGCTTTATTGCTAGGTTTTCGTGAAGGGACTGCGGCACGTGATGTCGGCATGGAGAGATCTACTGTTTTTGCAAAGACCTCCCACAAAACATGCATGGCAGATGAGTGTAATGCTCTGCCTGACAAATTCTTCACTGAAAGAGTATTGATTGAAGACTGGCGTAGGTTGTGTGCACAGATGGTGCTTGCATCAATGAACAGGAGTCCATCGTGGTGTTTGTAAGAGAGCAGATGCCAACAGAGGGGCCGCCAGATTGCCAAGAAGACCCACACTTCCAATACGAAAAATCTGGGAGCACAACAGAGAGCAGGAATTCCGATCACCAGAACTGAATGTGTCTATATATGTGTATGTCTGTTAATGTGAGAACTTCATCAAGAAATGAGATGGCGAGCTCCGCGAGCCCACTCATATCAAAAAGGTGTTTTGCTGTCCATTATAAGAACTTATTCTGATCACTTGCAGCTTGCGTGTACCGCAGTGAGGTGAAGGTGTTCACAAAAAGAGGCCGTAAATGCTTAATCGCCTCTTTTTGAACTGAAAGAATGAAGTCCCACATGTTCCTTGAAGTAGAAACACTCACCATTGCTGAGTCATTAACAGTAATAGATAACTTTTTGTGCCAAATTTGGCTTACCTGTCAGATGTGTTTGACCAGTTAAATCAGCTCAAACATATCAATGCAAGGTACGGAACAGTTCAGTTGTTACTTGTGCGGACAAATTGAGCTTCAAGGAAGAAAGCTTGTCGTTGGTAACAAGAAAGAGAGGATGGAACGACTTGAGATGTTTTCACTTCTGAGTGAAACTTGGAATTCCACTCCTCATACAGACGTATCTGGGCTCATATCCAGCACTCTCGACAGTTATCGTCACAGCTATGCCCGTACTTCAGGATGTGATCGCTCAAGGAGTGCAAGGATAAAAGCGCGGATGTATATCTCTCCTCTCGCTCAGTGGATCCTGCTTGCAGAAGAGTAGTGGCCTTGTCCGTGTGTACGTTGAAAATGGTAACTGATGGAACTTTTCTTGCAGGACAGTAGTCTGAAGCCTTCAGCATGCACAAGAAGACCTTTCTTCATTTGGATATTGGCAAGCAGTTTGAATACCTTCTTTTTGTCAAAAGGTGCCATCAGATTTCTTTTTACCCATTCACGCCACAACCTATATCTGTGAAAAGCTTCTCGACTGTAACTGTGAAAAACAATAGCAACGAAAAGAGTCTACCAAAACAGACCTACTGAATGCGCACCTTTGGCCACGTGCGTCATTGAGGCCTTGTCGCACCATAACGTTAACTCGCGAATAATGCGCGACTTGGACCATCTTTCTTTTTTGTGGTGTGATGGAAGCCTACGGGCTTTTTCTAGACCTTTTCTTTTCTTCTTCTTCCTCTGCCCTATTTTGGCGGTCTTCTTTTTAGAATCTAATACTCTGGTGTTTATTATGCTTCACTTCATACGAGACTTTTTCTTCGGTTTGCGACCTTATCTCTTTTTTTTGCTAGTAAGGTCCTATGGGAGCTTTGTTCTTTTGTCCTTTGATGAGGCCTGTCTGTCTTAGTCTTTTCTATTTTCTTCTCTTTAGTTTTCTATCTTTTCTTCTTTCTTTTTTCTCTTTTTCTCTTTCTTTCTATTCTCTTTTTTTTTTTATCTTCTTTTTCCTCTTCTTTTCTTCTTCTTTTTTCTTCTTTGGTCCTCTCTGAAGTGAGTTTTTTTTTTTCTCTTTTTTTTTTCTTCTTTCTATCTCTCTCTTCTTCCTCTCTTTTTCTCTTTCTTCTTCTGCTATTTTTTTCTTCAGAGGTTATTGTTTCTAATCTGTTCCTGGCTTGAGGGCTTAGTGACTGTCGTTGGCGCGTCTTTTTTTTTTCTTTCTTATCTTTTTTTCTTCTTTTATTTTTTTTTCTCTCTGTTTTCTCTTTTCCTTTTTCTCTTCTTTCTTCTCTTCTTTCTTTTTCTCTCTTCTGCTTTTTCTTTCTGTTTTTGTTTCTTTCTCTTATTTCTTTTTCTTCTTTGCTCTCTTGCTCTTCTCTTTTTTCTTTTTGCCTTCTCTTCTCTTTGCTCTTCTTCATTTGCTTTCTGTTTTTCCCCTTTTTACTTGTCTTTCTT
>CM068962.1:28247042-28257787 GCA_035128595.1 Eptatretus atami | reverse complement strand
GCAATCGGGCCTGGAGAAGCTAGAGGGATCCCTATTCCATGCGTTTCACTGGATGTTGACGTCGTGTCTGCTTCCGCGGTTAAAGGGAAGAAAACTGTATGGCAGACTTGAATTCTTGATGAGTTCTGAAACATTCACCAATCTCAGCCACATCCAACATTAATTCGTGATTTGACTGCAGAGGCTGAAGAGATTCGTTGTCTCATTATGACAGATCAACGCAGCACTGGTGTGGACGTGAGCAAAGACTGGATCTCTTTGCCCACAAGCAAGAGGCCGTACAACTCAATTCCACCAACACAGGCAGCCTCAGAGGAAACATGCAAAGCCTGCGCCTATCAGGCTGGATCATCTGGGCCAGGCAACCATCTCCACAGGACACGAGCAGTCACGCTGAATGGGGATGGACACGAAAGGAGAGACGTGGCCAGATATGTTGGACCAACACTACCCCCTATTGCAGCAGCTGTCAGGAAACGACCAAATGTCCTGTAAGAAAAGGTTGCAACCGAGATGCAAGTGCTTTCAGCTCAGGGGCTCCCCTGCACAAGCACTCTGCAGCTGCATATGTGGGACAGTAGCAGCTGAGAACATTGCATGTGCGTATGCATAACTTTGAAACATTTACCAGCCAGGGCCCCCAGTTGCAGAAAGCCTTTAGCTTCCATGACAATCATTAAAGTGGTGCAAAAAATCAGAAAAATGTGTGTCAGGGGGCTTTAAAAACAGGAAATCCCGCCAGCAGGCTTGAAACATAGGAATCCACACCGAGATCATGCCAAATCGGACAACTACAAATACTTCTAAGCAAAAAGTGAACTTCGCTGCTATGGGAGGATAACTGGCGGCCATCTTGAAAAGGCCGCCAATTGGGATTTTCAATGGCCAATGTCAGGCAGATTGATTTAGAATCCCCGGAGAACAAATATGTGCCAAATTTGATGCTTGTATCATCATTTGCACGATTCCTCTCAAAAAATTGCTGTTATCTGCCCCCACTATAAATGCTCATCAATTCACAACTGCGAGCACTTTGCGAGGAAAATAATTACAGGTGAAGCTGGAGACTGCAGTGACTATTAAAGATCCTATCTTTGCATAGGCAGACTCTTTTTCTGAAAACAATTTGTCCTTCCAAAGCTACTGTCAAGCTTTGTTGCAAAAGTATTCCAAGATGAGTTTCTGCAAAGATGCAAATGGAAGTTGTTGAGACTGCTTTTTGGAAATGGAAGTATTGGTATCCCTAGAATCTTGAGATACTTCTTGCTGGCAGGTGGCAGGTTTCCCTCCTTCGTAGCCACTTTTACACCTTCAGGCCTACAGAAACATTCAGTGATACCTATCGGGTAAGCAATTACCGCAATGGTGCCATGCTGGCATTCTACCTTTCAGTAAGTGCCTCAGTTCTAGGGTATGAAGACAAATATTCAGTATCACTCCCAAAACCTCACAGTGACCCCTTTGCCTTTGTTTCCATCAGAAATGCTGAAGGCCTTGGTGGCAATTGATTGTGAACCAGAGCAAATGGTCCTTATCCAGGGAAAGACTTGCTGGAAGATCCACGTTTTATTGAACATACTGCTACAAGCCCCAACGCGAGCTTCCCCTCACTACAAGGCAAAAAACTATGGCTAAAGGTATATCCCAGTGGGAGATCTCCTAAAATATGGGAAGAATGGATTCTCTCACCTGAGAACTTGCAGCAAGAAGGATAGACCTTACAGACAATTCCAGAGTTCCTTTTAGGCATACTCCAAGAGGCGTAAAAAAAAACAAAACTCCCATTGATAGATGGGGCCAAAACTATTTATTATAATATAATGTATATATCTCCAAGAGGGTAGAAGAGAGTCCTTCCAGACATCGAAGTATCCACCTCCGTTTCGGTGAAGCATCGTGATTCATGGACCAAGTTGTGAAGTTTTCTTGTCTCAGAGTTTTGTCCCGAGGGCTCTTTTCGGTTGTCATTGAGCACCCCACAGCCTCCAAACTGTAATTGCTTGTGGTGACTTCCCAGAGATGCGTTTGTAGGATCTTTGTGAAACTTTCTATCATTTCCCGTTGTTCCAATTACAATTTGTACTCTCAGCTTCGGAACTCTTCTCTTCCAAAATTATTTTACTTCATTGTTGAGGTGTGTGTGTTGTGGCACGCGTGCATGCCGCGCACGCATTTCACTGCCATGGTAGACATCACCTCCCTTTTACAGTTGCCTTAACAGAAAGCTGCACAAAGAAACGGGAAACACAGCTCACTGCTTTTAGAAGATGGTGCTATCTTTGAGCGAAAAACTAGCCATTGTTTGCCCGGAGAGACATGGAGATTAGTTGCCGGGCTCATTCTCATCACTGAAACAATTCAAACAGGTGTGGCCAAACTATGAACTTGACACGGAGAACCTAAAAAAATGTTGATCCGAAATGCAAGAAGCCTCGCAGGGGATTCAGGGAATTCAGAAGGGAAAAGGCCAACTTTATCATTTGTGTTGAAACCCTTGAAGCAGACATTTCTGCCCACTCAACTTTTCAGGCATTTAAGGAGTAGCCGAGCCAGAACTAGAAACTTGAACTGGGCCAACTTGCAGGGACCAAGGACATGTCGAGTTCTAAATTCAGAGGCTTAGTGACCAAACTCGAAATCTAGAAAGACACAGATCGACCCTGGCACTGCAACAAAGATGGACTGAAATGCATGATCTTAAAAAAACACAAGACCAAATTGCGTTTGAGTTTGGAATTGCTTTACCACCAAACCAACAGTAACATGAAGAGATATGCATTTGGCATTCTGTCCATCTTCGGATCGACTTACCTGTGTAGCAAGCATTTTCAAGTATGAATTTCATAAAAAGCACAGCTGAGAAACCAATTGAACGAGGTTGAGTTTAAAGTCCGGTTGAAAATTGAAAACACAGCACAACTGTCCAAACATCGAATGACTCTCCAAAAAACTCCACAGCAGAAATAACAAGAAACTAGAAGGGCACTTGGTAAAGAGCGCATTACATCCGCCACACAATGCCTTGATCAGATAACATATCGCCAAGAAATTCGAATTATCATATATATTATATATATATAATATATATATTACATATTGTATATATTATAGTTTGTGGTCCCAATCTCCTCAATGGTGAAGAAGCATTTTATTATTGAAAAACTCTGTATCTGGATGTGGATTTGGATCTTCATTCAAAACTGAATCAATTCGTCCTTTGTCACATAACCTAACCTGTCCACCAAGTTTCGTGGGAATCCGCCCCAACTTGAGATATTGTGCTGCTGTATCATTTAGGCCCTATCTTCTCAAGGTGAAGAATCACTGAAAAATTCAGTAGCCGGATCCGGAATACGGATCTTCACCAAAATCTAAATCAGTTTGATCATTTGTCACACACCGAACCTTGTCCACAAAATTTCATCCGAATCGACCACAACTTTTTGAAGATATCCTTCACACAGTAGACAGACAGACAGACAAACAAAGACACACAGGGGCTGAAAACATTAAACCTCCTTCCACCTTTCGGTCGCGGAGGTAAAATATGGTAAAAGCTGACTCGCTGTACTGAACATAATTAATGGCCCCTTTCATTATTACCACTCAATAAACATGTATTGCATTAAAAAAATCAACTGTTCTGTCTTTGTCCTGTTATTCGGATATTGAAATAGGGTTTTATGTGGCATGCGGCTCTTTAGATATCGTGTCTCTGACCAAATTTTGAAAAAAATTTAGCTCTTGTTATTTGTTGTTTGCCGACCACTGGGCTCATCAACGGGCATTCTCATTAATGTTCTTCTATTCTGGTCGAATGACTTTATAATACCTTGCTAGCATGTGAAATCAAGCGTAATGGTTTTGGTTATTTGAACATTCTCTAGTATTCTACTTTCTTTTGCAATGGTATGTTATTTAAGAACGAAATACCAAAAGCTTAATGTGTTGGGACTCACAAGCAGGGTTGAGGGCATGTTCCTGCAGGCCGAAGTAGGCCAACTTCTACGACTTCATAATCTCGGCCACTGTGGGCAGCAACCGATTCTGCTGCCACCCGGGCCAACTGGCCTTGACTTCAGGGCCAGCAAAAGCAACCACGCCGCGGTATGGTCGAAAGCCGAGTAAAGCACAGAGCGCAGCGAGAGGCTGTCCCCGCTACCTCGGGGCCTATGAACAACATTAACAAAAAGGAGAAAAAGATGACAAAGAGTTGTCACTTCTGCCCCCCCCCCCAGGATGCTGCAGATTGATAGTGGAGGAAAATAGATGAAGAGAAGGGAAAATATTGAGAATAAAGGATGATGACAAAAATTTACAGGAAATGTGGAAAAAGAGAAAAGATGGAGGAGGGGTACGGTAATGAAATGAGTGTAATGAAAAAGAGTATTTCGGGGTAAAGTGCAAATCCTTTTGATTGAAAATGGCAAAAGCAGATTTGAAATGAAGTAGATGGTGGAAGAGTGCTTCCGATCGGAAACCAATAATACGTACGGTGGAACATTTTCAAACCACAGCCTGAGGACAGCTTCAATATTGGTCCCAAGTTGGCAGAATCTACAACCCAGAGGGAAGTGTTCACCACAGCGTCAATGGTGGATAAAAGGAATGAAAAATTTCTTCTTTTAAACGCAACAATCCTGGATGTACAAGTCATCATGGTTAAGATAAGCACCTTCACCTGTCTGGAACTATCTTGGTGTATGGCTTGGTGGCTCACAAAATTTACCTGCGCTTTAATAAGATGCAAAAAAATTATCAACACAGAAAAATGCAAGAGAGAAAAAATAAAATCATTGAACTTCTGCATTTGCCCAAACTAGCAAGTTGTCCTTGCCTGCCATGGGATTCTAAATGGGGTGAGGACGGAGCGGGCAAAAATGCAAATGGCGTCTTCCGTCACCAAGCGCGCAAGCTGGGAGCAACATTTCTCATTTATGCCACACTGATGCAATTTAAAATGTCTAATAGTGAACGAGGTGCTCCATTTGAAACTGTTTGTCAACATACATATGTAGCTTTTTAATACCTTGGCGTCCGTAATAAAAATTGTTATCGCATCAAAGCCAGTGACCAATTGCAAATTAATTGGTAGGATGACATGCTTCTTAAGTGGTCCCCAGCCATTAAATGCAAAGGTATGATGCAATCTTGTGAGATGCTTACATTATAACTTCTATCTTTATTCTCGCTGAACTCCCTGCCCCCCCCCCCACCCCCCGCACCCAAGTTCCCTCCACATATCCCGCGCCCACCATCCGTTCCTTTCTCCCACTCATGTGTGATGTCCTTGTCTCTCTGTTCCCTATGACCCCCTGCCAGTCTGTGAACCCACTGCTGCTCTGTCGTTTCGCCCCTCCATTGGCCTACATTTTGTATTGAGAAAAAAAAATCAGGTAAGGAGGTTGTTCGCATTCTAACTACGAGGAAGCATAAACACTAAATTTTAAAATTGTGAGCCAAATCATAACAATTAACTATTTGAGTGAAATTTTGTGCTTTCAGTTTTTTTTATGCCAAGTTAACTTTTAGAGATGTTTAAATGCTCCTAAAACAAGTTTGTTAATATGCAAAACTTTTTTGGAGCGATGAGACTCAGGAATGTCAAATGTCCTAAACACGGGCAGATTCTCACTCTGGATACAAACTGCCTGTGAGGAATATCAAAATTAAACGTTTCTATTTGTGTTGCCACCTGCATTGGACTGCATTCTTCAGATCAATCTGCTCAGGAGACAGACAGAACCACTTCAAAAAAAAAATCAGCTACACCCGATGTGCCTTTTTATTTTACATTGATCCAAGCTCATAGAGGAGCTTGTACATAAATCACCTGCTTCACGTTGCCAACCTCAAATTTTCCAGCCAGCTCGGCTTGTTGCCCTTCCATCCTTACCCACAGCTCGTAACCACCAGCCCTCATAACGCGCTCCCAGTTTATTCAAAACAATGGCCATCATGTGGCTCTGTCTACTGCCGCCAGCAATGAGCGTTGCTGCTGCTTCTTGCTGCGGTTCTGCCGGCTCAGATGGATGCTTTCAAGACTGGGGGAAGGCTCCGTCAAACGGAGCATGGGATAAGAGACAGCTTGGTCGGAAGCGGCTTCGTTTAGTCTTAGAGACTCGCGAGTTGAGATTGACGACGGTGGTAGTGGCGCGCGGCATCACAGCGCACACATAGTTGAATCTGACTTGCACATACACATTTGTAATTTACACATATTATGCATGACATATTACACAATAAACATCACAACACATCAAAACACACAACACACAACACACACCAATAAGTCGAAGGATAATAATGGAGAACTTTTTGTAAACATCCTTTAAATGGGTGAAGCCGCGGTGTCTTTCCACCATGCCACCACACTCACCTTGCTGGAATTCGTCAGAACGATTTATTATTTATTTTTAATCTGGTATTAAAAAAAAACAAAATGTTGCCATTTTTCAAACACAATAATAGTGGAACAACAATTTAATATACATTCTATGATTCTGCAATTTAAACTTGAATACGGACAGATACCATATTACCTTGCACCTGTCAATTCTGGATAAAAGTTTTGTTTTGACTGTTAAAATTGGAGTATTTCACCCACCATCACCAGTCCTGTTCAACATTTATCTCAAATAATTAAACAATATATATATTTCAAGCAAAAATTCATGATTTGGAAAAGTACCTTGTTTATTACAGGAATGATGGCCAACTCTGCTTCAAAAGCCAGAACGAAGTTTATGCCACAGTCTGCGCCTGCACCCCTGACCAGAACAAGCATTAGAATCGCCAAAGGTCATAATGCAACATAAACGATGCTATATAGAATATAAAAAGGAGCCAAGATGTGCAATTATAAAAGCATGTTGGAGATATAAGGCTCAAGTTTGTGTCCTGAGCAAAACAAGGTGAGGTCAAAAGACTAAGGCGAGGTGTACAGTAAATGATTTAAATCTTTCTTTAGGCTAGTTACAAGTAGTGACAAAAATGGAAACCACCTGGGTAAAATGATGGACACCAAGCCAACGGCTTCACACAGGTGTGGCCCATGTGCTAATTAAGGCAAACATCCCAGCATGCTTAGAGTGATGTATAAAAATGCTGCACAGGCTGGTTGCTGATAATTATGCCCTAGCATGGCTGTAAGAGCGACATCTCCCAATGCCCCATCCAAAGAGCACGTGTGGCTGTCAAATAGTTTGATTGAGCGTGACACTGATGTTATCCATATGTCATGCCTCTCAATCTTCAGATCTGAACCCAATCGAGCATTTATTGAAGATTTTGGAATGACGCCTGAGACAGTGTTTCTACCTCCATCAAAAAACAGGTGTGAAGTGATTGGACTATCTCGTTGGAAGAATGGTGCCGCATCCCTTCTTGCAGAATTCCAGACAATGTGCGACTCTATGCCACGGTGCATACCAAGCCGTACTGCCCGCACTTGATGCCCAACCCCTTTAAGAGACTTCACATTGTCTTCCATTTCTTTGTCCACTACCTGCACACTAGCCACCGCATTATAAATTCATCCTAATACTTCTTAAAAGGAGATCATCTAAAACGACCAACCTATCCATTTCCATGATCAACTACAGTAAAACCTCGTACAACATGGCGGTGAGGCTTCCTGGAAAACGGCAAGTTCGGCAAAACCTTGTCTGCAAGGTAACCTTGTGGGATAAACGGGGATAGGCAACGCAACCACGGAATGTAACATACGGGGCACAAATATTGTATACGTTTTTTGTTCAGAAAAAACCTCAGAGAATACCTATACAGTTACATAAATACCAGTTTGTAGGGTGAGAGGTTAAGTTTTGCAGGTGAAGGGGTACGTTATGCAGGTGAGGGGTTAATACCAGATTCGGTGGCTCTGTAATGGGAGAGTGTCCACTCCGAGTCTGCGGAGATTGGTGGTTCAAACCCCGGCGAGTTGTACCAAAGACTTATGGCTGCTGAGTGTGTGAGAAAAGTGTCGCCATGTTGCGACATCGCCGTACATAGAGTATTTCCGGGAAATGACGGCACTTCCCCCAAAGCTAGTGCTATGTTCAAGTGTTTTTTCAACAAGTTATGTCCGTGATTATCCGCGCGTGTGTTAAGTGGGCCAACTCATTACGAGCGTTTAGACCTTTGTACACAGCTAGAAAGGCACTTTTCGACATCGCGATGATCGGACCGCATTATGCCTCCACCCACATATATTCCATCATTTATTACATTACTATGCTACTAAGTTTTGATTGAAATCCCTTCCGCTGTTCTCAAGTACACATTTTACCTGACTTGACCTTTGATGCTGAAATCTAATAGTGTCATCTTTGCCATCATAGTGCGGGCGGCTTAGGCTTGATCAATTGTGCACTTTCCGCTTAAAAGCATGAAACTTGGCACAATGGTTAGAGTAATACAAACAAAGATTTTTTAGTCCAGGGCCCACCGGAAAATTTGCACCCCATATGGTGCCCATCTTGCGGATTTCAAAAATGGCCGCCAGTGTGGACCGTTTTGTTAAATATGCTCCTTAACTAGCTAGTACAGATATCGAGAACAAGTTGAACCGCCTTATACCACATTTTAGCGGCTCAAGGAGCCAATGATGACCATAAAATGTTTGAAATTGTAGGCTGCATCTTATTCCAAGATGGCACCATTGACATAGCTATTTTGCTTAATATCTCATTTAAGTATCAAAGATATCAAATCAGTTTAAAGCTTATACTTACGTTTTAGGGGTGAGGAAGCCAATCTGGTGACATAAAATGTTTTGAAAATTGTGGCTGTGCCATTCTTGAAAATTCCAAAGATGGCCACCATAGACAAGCTATTTTGCTCAATATCTTCATCTATCTATTTAATTCCAGCAATTGGTGTTGTGTGTCTGTCTGTCTGTCTGTTGTCTGCTCCGGTCTGCTCGTCTGTTCTTCTGCGACCGCCGTTTCCGACAAACCGCCAGTCCGATCTGATTGAAACTGTGCCAAGGAATATGCCGGGACCCACGGATGTGCAAATTTTCAAGTTTGATATTTTAATCGGACGAGCGGTTCCCAAGTTAAGGCCATTTATCTTCAAACCAATGACAAGACACGTGCTATGACATCATGAAGACGTCACAATTAATGGTTTATTTATTTATTTTTTTTTCACGATTGACGTTACAATTCTCTTCTTTTCGTTGGTATGACGTTTAACAATCGACGCTGGGGACCTGAGTATGTGCCTTTTCAAGGTTTGATATTAATCGGACGAGCGGTTCCAAGTTACGGCCATTTATCTATCAACCAATGACAAGAACACGGTGCGATTGACGTCACGAATTGGACGTCATAATTAATGGGGTTTTTTTTTGCATGATTGCACGTCACAATTCTTTCTTTCTTCGTTTGGTATGACGTCAACCAATCGACGCTGGGACCTGGAGTATGTGCCTTTTCCAAGGTTTGATATCGTTCTTCATCCATTTCAGCTGTTTCCCAAGTGTTTCCCAAGGTTTGAAAATGTCTTTTCCCAAGGTTTGAATTAATTGGGTTGTTGTGGTAGACATTTGTGAATACATTTACAAGAGAAGGGGCGAGAAGAGCGAGCGGGAGAGAGGAGGGGAGAGGAGAGAGGGGGGAGAGAGGAGGGGGGAGAGAGGAGGGGCGAGAGAGGGGGGAGAGAGGAGGGAGAGAGGGGAGGCGAGAGAGGGGGGGGAGAGAGGGGGTGAGAGAGGGGGGAGAGAGGGGGGGAGAGGGGCGGAGAGCAGGTGGGGAGAGAGGGGGGAGGACGAGGCGGGCGCAGAGAGGGGGCGAGAGAGGGGCGAGAGAGGAGGGCAAGAAGAGGGGGCGAGGAGGGGAGGAGAGAAGGGGGGAGGGAGGAGAGGGGTGAGAGAGAGGGCATCACCAAATTCAAGAGAGCGGAGAGAGGAGGGGGAGAGAGGGGGACGGGAGAGGGGGGTGAGAGTGGGGCGAGAGAGAGGAGAGGAGAGAGGAGGTGCAAGACTAGGGGAGGAGGGGGGCAAGAGAGTGGGGGCGAGAGCAGGGGAGGCCGAGAGATAGGGGGCGTCACATTCTTCTTCTTCTTTGCTTGATATGACGTCACAATTGACGCTTGGGGGCCTGAGTATGTTTCCCAGGTGTTTCCCCAAGTTATGCCATTATTATGATACGCGTTGGTCCGATCCCAATTGAAAACAATGCCCCAATCCAGTCGTTCGTTTACGAGAGCAAGGAATAAGCCTGCACATACTGCACGCACCTACGGGCACGCACCACGGGCCCGCACTAGTAAGTACTGAAGATATTCAATACAGTTTTAACGCTTTATACCTACGTTTTAGGGGTCTAGGAATCCAATGGTGAGATTGAATATGTGGCAGCTATCTTATAATCAAGATAGCCCACCATCCAAAGGCTTAACATAAACTATCATCAGTTTAGCACAATATGTCGGGAATGAACCAGGAATCAGGAAGCAGTTGGCACAAAACCAGTTACCGTCACTTGACTTTTCTAGTCTCTGTTGCATTCCCCATCCCAAGAACAAGTAGTGACGTGCATGGAAGTGCAGACTTCTTACACTGCAGCGATCAGTGCATCCTTTTGTGCATCCACACCGGATAAGTTCATTGCAGATCTTTGCGGCTTCCGGTAGTGTTGTCCAAGTCGGTTTAAACTGACCGTCGGAAGTTTTTTCCCAACCCCACTCACTTGGACATGGGAGCTCAGGCTGTGCATGTAATGCCTGGCCCCAGCATA
>CM068962.1:28167472-28180641 GCA_035128595.1 Eptatretus atami | reverse complement strand
AGAGTGTTCCAGATGTAGTAGTCGGACAAGTTGAGGGTGAATCGAGAGGAGAGTGTTCCAGATGTAGTAGTCGGACAAGTTGACGGGGAATCGAGAGGAGTTTGCCCTCATGTTCAGCCGACACATCAGCAAGCTCGGCTGGTGATCCTGCCAGGGACGTTGCGTGTACGGGAGTCCGATGGTGGGCCTTCCGATGCCAAGAATACAACGCTTATATCAATTCCGGTATCAGTGTAAGGGTCGTGCCCGTGTACTTCGAACATAGTGATGTTGAAGTTTCTCGGACCTCCGGCTTAATTTACCACAGCAAACGTCTCGAGGACGGGGAAAGTTAAACGCACTACAAAAGGCTTTCATGCTAATAATATATAAACTAACCTCCAGTTTCTTGCTATATCGACGTATCCGAGATCGGCCGAGTTCTGGGACTGTTTTGCACGACGTCCGCGAAGCAAACGCTCGGACGAGTCCAAACCGCATCAACATTACGAACACACGCTCACTGAACTCCGCCCACGTCACTCAGAGATCCTCTGACGTCATATTCCGGAGCACTTCCGCTCAGAAATTTTCACGAAGGAAAGTTATTTTTCGGTTCTCAAAAATTACAATAAACAAATACTAACAATAATCAATAAAAATTTACTCGACGCGAACAGTTGTTTTTTCTGACAAACAATCCACGAGGACCTTACATTGTTTGCTGCAAAAATACTGCTATTAACTACATTGCCATGATCCTAACAACCGGATAAATATAGTGAGTCGTGTTGGTAAAACACTGCCGCCGTTAGTGTTATTATTGCAATACCTTGGGTTACCAATATATAACTCATTTTTTTCTTTAATTTATAACGTGATTACATACACAAATATCACCCTTTTAGTATATTACACATGCATCAATTGCTACGAGTGAACGTTGTGAGAGCCAACAGGGTTTTTAAAAATCGAAACGTGTTTTGTTCCTCAAAAATCAGTGTCGGATTAGTTGCATTAATCGTGATTTATTGGAAACTCAAGAAACACAAAAAAATAATAATAATAATAATTTTAAAAAATTGGCTCGAGTCACGCGACTGTCGACTTCCGTGTGACGTATTTCCGCCCAGTCCACACGAGCGCAGAACGACCTTTGTACAGTGTGCAAACCCGAGTCCGAATGTATCACATGACAAAAAAAATTAATACATATAATTCATTTTAAAAACAAAAATGATGTTGCATTCGTTTTGCTTCAGAAACGCGCAAACAATTTAACTTGTTATTACTGTAATGAAAATATGTTTTCCGCTCTCACATCTTGAACACGAAATGACCGACATGTCAAAGTAGTTAGCATCACGTACTCTTTTAGTTCAACTTTTTGTGTTTGTAAAACCTTTTTCACTTCACCATAAAAAAATTTGAATCGAACAAGCCCGTCATGTTCTGCTTTTCTGTGTAGTTGCTTTCTGTACTATGCTTTACAGACAAAGTCGAGGCTCATGGAAGAGTTGGAACACAACGGAATGGACGAGAAGTGCACTCGGTAGAGCGCACAGAACATACAGAAAACAGTCGAAATTGGGGGGGAAACACCAACAGCGGGGTCGAGGATCACAACATAAGGAACGATACTGTAGCCCTTTAAATTAATTTCAAGATTTATTTTGTATTTCAGGTTTATTTAAGATTTCCTTTTGGATATAAACAGAGGACTGAGCAGTCTTCGAAGTACATACACATCGTTAAACAACATCAACCATGCAGGGGATCTCGAGAGACAGAGGGTGATGAACGCGGGGAAAGAAAAGTTTCTGACGGGGTGTCTTATCCCACAACGAAACGGAACGAGGCAACAACGGCGAATGGTGGCACTAAAGGCCTCCGAGGTGAAGAGCTCTGTGATTCATAACCTTTCCTGGAACAAGAATCGGTTGTCGGTGCGTGTGGAGGTTGTGGTGCGTGTGAGTTGTTGGTGCGTGTGGAGGTTGTGGTGCGTGTGGAGGTTGTGGTCGTGGTGGAGGTTGTCGGTGCGTGTGGATTGTGGTGCGTGTTGAGTGTGGTGGTGGGAGGTTGGTGCGTGTGGAGGTTGTGGTGCGTGTGGAGGTGTGGTGGCGTGTGGAGGTTGTGGTGCGTGTGGAGGTTGTGGTCGTGTGGGTGTGGTGCGTGTGGAGGTTGTGGTGCGTGTGGAGGTTGTGGTGCGTGTGAGGTTGTGGTGCGTGTGGAGGTTGTGGTGCGTGTGGAGGTTGTGGTGCGTGTGGAGGTTGTGGTACGTGTGGAGGTTGTCTGTGCGTGTGGTAGGTTGTGGTGCGTGTGGAGGTTGTGTGCGTGTGGAGGTTGTGTGTGCGTGTGGAGGTTGCTGGCGTGGGAGGTTGTGGTGCGTGTGAGGTTGTAGTGCGTGTGGAGGTTGTGGTACGTGTGGAGGTGTGTGCGTGTGAGGTTGTGGTGCTTGGAGGTTGGTGCGTGTGGAGTTGTGGTACTGTGGAGGTTGTGTGCGTGTGGAGGTGTGGTGCGTGTGGAGGTTGTGGTGCGTGTGGAGGTTGTGGTGCGTGTGAAGGTTGTGTGCGTGTGTGCTGTGGAGGTGCGTGTGATGTGCGTGTGGAGTTGTGGTGCGTGTATGTGGTGCGTGTGGAGGTTGTGGTCGTGTGGAGGTTGTGGTGCGTGTGGAGGTTGTGGTGCGTGTGGAGGTTGTGGTATCGTGTGAGGTTGTGGTGCGTGTTGGAGGTTGTGGTGCGTGTGGAGGTTGTGTGCGTGTGGAGGTTGTGGTGCGTGTGGAGGTTGTGGTGCGTGTGGAGGTTGTGTGCGTGTGGAGGTTGTGGTGCGTGTGAGGTTGTGGTAGCGTGTGAGTTGTGGGCGTGTGGAGGTTGTGGTGCGTGTGAGTGGTGCGGTGTGTGGTGCGTGTGGAGTTGTGGGCGTGTGGAGGTTGTGGTGCGTGTGGAGTTTGTACGTTAAACAACATCAACCATGCAGGGGATCTCGAGAGACAGAGGGTGATGAACGCGGAAAGAAAAGGTTTTCTGACGGGGTGTCTTATCCCACAACGAAACGGAACGAGGCAACAACGGCGAATGGTGGCACTAAAGGCCTCCGAGGTGAAGAGCTCTGTGATTTCAACCTTCCTGGAACAAGAATCGGTTGTCGGTGCGTGTGGAGTTGTGGTGCGTGTGGAGGTTGTGGTGCGTGTGAGGTTGTGGTGCGTGTGGAGGTTGTGGTGCGTGTGGAGGTTGTGGTGCGTGTGGGAGGTGTGTGCGTGTGGAGGTTGTGGTCGTGTGGAGGTTGTCGGTGCGTGTGGAGGTGTGGTGCGTGTAGGTTGTGGTGCGTGTGAGGTGTGTGTACGTGTGGAGGTTGTGGTACGTGTGGAGGTTGTCGGTGCGTGTGGAGGTTGTGGTGCGTGTGGAGTTTGGTACGTGTGGAGGTTGTCGGTGCGTGTGGAGGTTGTGTGCTGTGAGGTTGTGTGCGGTGAGTTGTGGTGCGTGTGGAGGTGTGGTGTGTGAGGTGTCGGTCGTGTGTAGTTGTGGTCGGTGAGGTTGTGGTGCGTGTGGAGGTTGTGGTCGTGTGGAGGTTGTGGTGCGTGTGGAGGTTGTGTGCGTGTGGAGGTTGTGTGCGTGGGAGTGTGTGCGTGGGCTTGAGGTGTGGTCTGTGGAGGTTGTCGGTGCTGTGAGTGTGTGCGTGGGTGTGTCGTGTGGAGGTTGGGTGCGTGTGAGTTGTGGCGTGTGGAGGTTGTGGTGCGTGTGGAGGTTGTGGTGCGTGTGGAGGTTGTTGGTGCGGTGGAGGTTGTGGTGCGTGTGGAGGTTGTGGTGCGTGTGGAGGTTGTGGTGCGTGTGGAGGTTGTGGTGCGTGTGAGTTGTGGTGCGTGTGGAGGTGTGGGTGCGTGTGGAGGTTGTGTACTGTGGAGGTTGTGGTGCGTGTGGAGGTTGTGGTGCGTGTGGAGGTGTGGTGCGTGTGGAGTGTTTGGGGGTGGGGGGGTGTGGAGTTGTGGTCGTTGAGTTGGGTCGTGTGGAGGTTGTGTCGTGTGGAGGTTGTGGTGCGTGTGGAGGTTGTGGTGCGTGTGGAGGTTGCGGGCGTGTGGAGGTTGTGGTGCGTGTGGAGGTTTGGTGGTCGGTGGAGGTTGTGGTACTGTGGAGGTGTGTCGTGTGAGGTTGTGTGCGTGTGGAGGTTGTGGTGCGTGTGGAGGTTGTGGTGCGTGTGGAGTTGTCGGTGCGTGTGGAGGTTTGTGGTGGGTGGAGTTGTGTGCGTGTGGAGGTTGTGGTGCTGTGGAGGTTGTGGTACGTGTGGAGTTGTCGGTGCGTGTGGAGGTTGTGGTGCGTGTGGAGGTTGTGGTGCGTGTGAGGTTGGGCGTGGGTTGGGTGCTGTGGAGGTGTGGTGCGTGTGGAGGTTGTGTACGTGTGGAGTTGTGCGTGCTGTGAGGTTGTGGTGCGGTGGAGGTGTGTGCGTGTGAGTGGGTCTGTGGAGGGTGTGCGTGTGGAGGTTGTGGTGTGGAGTTGTGTCGTGTGGAGGTGTGGTGCGTGTGGAGGTTGTGTGCGTGTGGAGGTTGTGGTACGTGTGGAGTTGTGGTGCGTGTGGAGTGTGGTCTGTGGAGGTTGTGTGTGGAGGTTTGTGGTGCGTGTGGAGGTTGTCGGTGCTGTGTGGAGGTTGTGGTGCGTGTGGAGGTTGTCGGTGCGTGTGGAAGGTTGTGGTGCGTGTGGAGGTTGTCGGTGCGTGTGGAGGTTGTGGTGCGTGTGGAGGTTGTGCGTTGTGGAGGTTGTGGCGTGTGGAGGTTGTGGTGCGTGTGGAGGTGTGGTACGTGTGGAGGTTGTCGGGTGCGTGTGAGGTTGTGGTGCGTGTGGAGGTTGTGGTGCGTGTGGAGGTTGTGGTCGTGTGGAGGTTGGTGTGCGTGTGGAGGTTTGTGGTGCGTGTGAAGGTGTCGGTGCTGTGGTGCTTGGGGAGTTGTGGTGCGTGTGGAGGTTGTGGTGCTGATGGTGGTGTGTGTGCGTGTGAGTTGTGGTCGTGTGAGGTTGTGGTGCGTGTGGAGGTTGTGGTGCGTGTGGAGGTTGTGGTACGTGTGGAGGTTGTCGGTGCTGTGTGAGGTTGTGTGCGTGTGGAGGTTGTGGTGCGTGTGGAGGTGTGTGCGTGTGGGAGTTGTGGTCGTGGGAGGTTGTGGTGCGTGTGAGGTGTGGTGTGTGTGTGGTGCGTTGTGAGGTTGTGGTGCGTGTGAGGGTTGTGTGCGTGTGGAGGTTGTCGTGTGGAGTTGTCGGTGCGTGTGGAGGTTGTGGTGCGTGTGGAGGTTGTGGTGCGTGTGGAGGTTGTGTACGTTAACAACATCAACCATGCAGGGGATCTCGAGAGACAGAGGGTGATGAACGCGGGAAAGAAAAGGTTTTCTGACGGGGTGTCTTATCCCACAACGAAACGGAACGAGGCAACAACGGCGAATTGGCACAAAGGCCTCCGAGGTGAAGAGCTCTGTGATTTCAACCTTTCCTGGAACAACGGTTGTCGGTGCGTGTGGAGGTTGTGTGCGTGTGAGGTTGTGGTGCGTGTGAGTTTGGTGCGTGTGGAGGTGTGGTGCGTGTGGAGGTTTGTGGTGCGTGTGGAGGTTGTGGTACGTGTGGAGGTTGTCGGTGCGTGTGGAGGTTGTGGTGCGTGTGGAGGTTGTGTGCGTGTGAGTTGTGGTACGTGTGGAGGTTGTGGTACGTGTGGAGGTTGTCCGTGCGTGTGGAGGTTGTGTGCGTGAGGTTGTGGTTACGTGTGGAGGTTGTCGTGCGTGTGGTGCGTGTGGAGTTGTGGTGCGTGTGAGGTTGTGGACGTGTGGAGGTTGTCGTGCGTGTGGAGTTGTGGGCGGGAGGTGTGGTGCGTGTGGTGTGGTAGGGTGGAGGTGTGTGTCGTGTGGAGGTTGTGGTGCGGTGGGAGGGTGTGGGTGCGGTGAAGTTGTCGGTGCGTGTGGTGCTTGTGGAGGTTGTGGTACGTGTGGAGGTTGTCGGTGCGTGTGGAGGTTGTGGTCGTGTGGAGGTTGTCGGGGCGTGTGGAGGTTGTGTGCGTGTGGAGTTGTGGTGCGTGTGAGGTTGTGGTGCGTGTGGAGGTTGTGTGCGTGGGAGTTTCGGTGCGTGTGGAGGTTGTGGAGGTTGTGGTGGTGTGGGAGGTTGTGGTGCGTGTGGAGGTTGTGGTGCTGTGTGAGTTGTGGTGCGGTGGATTGTGGGGCGTGTGGAGGTTGTGGTGCGTGTGGAGTGTGGGGGGTGGTTGGTCGTGTGAGGTTGTGTGCGTGTGATTGTGGTACGTGTGGAGGTTGTGGTCGTGTGGAGTTTGTGGTGCGTGTGGAGTTGTGGTGCGTGTGGAGGTTGTGCGTGTGGGAGGTTGTGGTGCGTGTGGAGGTTGTGGTACGGTGTGGAGGTTGTCTGTACGTTGGAGTTGTGGTGCGTGGAGGTTGTGGTGCGTGTGGAGGTTTGTGGTGCGTGTGGAGGTTGTCGGTGGCGTGTGGAGGTTGTGGTGCGTGTGGAGGTTGTGGTGCGTGTGAGGTTTGTTGCGTGGGAGGTTGTGGTACGTTGGAGTTGTCGTGCGTGTGGAGGTTGGTGTGTGGAGGTTGTCGGTGCGTGTGGAGGTGTGGTGCGTGTGGAGGTTGTGGTGCGTGTGGAGGTTGTGGTGCGTGTTGGAGTTGTGTTACGTGTGGAGGTTGTCGGTGTGTGTGGAGGTTGTGGTGCGTGTGGAGGTTGTGGTACATGTGGAGGTTGTGGTGATCACTTTTTTATGATAACGTCGTTTTAGGAAATATATCAACCATTCTTTAACGACTAGAACAAAAATGTCGTAACAAGGTCGAACAGTGCGCTTGTTGTACTCATTTAAAATGGTTTGCAGTCTCCACAACTCTTCAGTATATTATTGGACACCTTCAGATTTATCAGTGGCATAAAGAATGTCCGCGGTCTTGGAAAAAACGTGTTTGTAGAGTAGTTCGTCGAGCACCCCCAGTACACGTGAGATAAGGGATCCAGTCTCCATGGGGGAAGTCACATTGACAACGACACTGAAAGAGTCAGAATAGTCTGTTCATCTGGAGTTTCAATCAACACTAGTCTCGGAAATCTGTTTTGTTGATTTATACTCAGAAACAAGAATAACCACACTGTGGTCACAACCTGCGACACAATATATACTAGCATAACCCGCGCTCTGTGCGACATGTTGGGGTGGGTGTGTTTGAGAAAGGAACTGATGCAGAAGTATCAGTAGTAATTTTACTTTAATGCAGTAAGTGGAATACGATTTCATTGTTTCAGAACCATTTTATTTTACTTTTTTTTGTACCATGCACCCCATATGGTCTTTGAGATAATGTAAGCCGAATATCACGTTACTCGAGCGCAGAACAAAGTCGAAGATAGCGTGACACGAAACCACAAACTCGGAAATAATATACAAGACTAGCATAACCTGCGCTCTGCGCGACATGTTGGGGTGGGTGTGTTTGAGAAAGGAACTGATGCAGAGTATCAGTAGTAATTTTACTTTAATGCAGTAAGTGGAATACAATGTTCAAAGTACTTCTTGATACACAATGTTTTGGGTTATATCATTGTCATTGTGGAACCCTTGTTTTTTGTAGTTGGTATAATTTGCACCGTAATGTCCGAGAACCGACGTGATCGTGAGAAGGCAACATATAGCTGACCGTGGCTGAACACCGGCTGTGGGGACACAAAGCCAAATGCAGTAACCGTTTTTGGCACGATTTCACTGTTTCAGAACCATTTTATTTACTTTTTTTGTACCATGCACCTCATATGGTCTTTGAGATAATGTAAGCCGAATATCACGTTACTCGAGCGCAGAACAAAGTCGAAGATAGCGCGACACCGAAACCACAAACTCGGAAATAATATATAAGATGATATATATATATATATATATATATAGATATGTAAATCGAAAATAAATATACAGTATACAAAATATACAGAAATAAATATACAGTAAAAATATATCTAAATCTAAAAAATAATATGTATATATATATATATATATAATATATTTATATATATATATATATATTGTTTACGGCTGTGGAAATTCGCAAACCACCATTCAGGACCCGTAGGTGAGATATCTTGATAGGTGCATGTGTAGTTAGCCCAAACCCATTGTATAGAGGGAATTTATGTGATCCATTCGGGCTGCGATCCTTTGAGTTAGGCGTTTTTCTTTTTCTATCTTTTATTTCAAACACACAATATTTCAACAACCACGCCATCCCCATCACAGCGCCAACCACACTGCACCACGCCACCTCCACCATCTATGCTACCACATCTTCGCCACTCGCCATTCAACAGGCTCCGTGCGGTTACGATCTCCGCGGAGGGACAAACAAAAACCAACAAGGACGCTCGGTGGGCTTTTCCCGCCTGTTTTCCCATCTGACTTCCCCGCGCTTTGGAGTGGAGGAAGAGCGATGCAGGTCAAAGGTCAGAGGTCATGTAAAGGTGGGGCCTGATTTTGGGGGAATAATGCTCTGGCCCGGAGCCAAAAAACGACTCCCCGGCCCCCGGACGGAGCGGAGCGGGGTGGACCGACGGGCTTCTCCAAGAAGCTCGAAGGAAGGCGGGGCCGAACACGGGGCGGGGCGGATGGGCGGAGTCCCGCGCGATAAAAGTCGACACGGGCGGAGCGCTTTTGGGGGGGTGCTCTTGCTAACTCCATCTTCTTCTCTCTCTGGCTTTGCTCTCTTCGTCTTCGTCTCCTCTTCGTGGTGGCCGCTGGCCTGGTCTTCTGTGGTGTGGTCCCGAGACCCCGCTGGTGGACGGAGCCTCTGCCATTCCCCACACCACGATCTCGAGCAACAACGTTTTTCCCCTTTCTATCCGCGCTGGAGATAGCGCCGGAAACCCCCTCCGTGGCGTCGAGCGGCCAACACGTGCCGGGCGCGAGGCACGCAAGAGAGGACTCGCCTACCACGCCAGGGATCGGAGTCGCGGCCAGGCGCGACCACGCCGACGGCGCGGGAGAGGGACTCACCAGGCATAACAGGGAAAGTCGCGACTTCTTTCTTTCTTTTCTTTGGGGTTTTTGGTGCAAATGAACTGTGGGTGGCGCCTGTCCGACAAGTAGAGCTGTTTAAGTGTTGCCGTGTGTACGCGTATTCGGTTGTAGCTCTGCATCGTTTCTTTTGTTCTAATTGCTTTATGTGCATTTTGATTGTGTATTGCTGTAAATACGTGCCTTACGTCTTGTCTGTGTGTGCGTGTGAATAAAATGCTTGCTTGTTGACTGTGCCTGTTTCGCTTTGTCTTTTCTCTATTGACCCTCCATCTTGCATCACGGAAAGGGGTTCGTGTGGGTGCAAAACGCCCGGTAAATAATCTGAAACCGTCGAGGTCGACGATAACACCGCTCGGTTATCCCGATAGTAACGGAACGGGCCGCCCAAGCGACTCGTGTCCGGAGTCGACCTGCGGCGAGGTACGATCGCCCGGTTTACCATCCGCGTGGGTACTTAGGTCGAGTTTGGCGAACAACCCTATCTACGCGGGTGGCCGATTGGCACGATTGTGCTCAGGTCGAAAGGCCCACCCGTGACTGGCTCGGCGATAGTTCCGGAGGTCACGACTGAATTGTCCGTCTGGTGGGCGACGTGCCGCGATCCAGTTACGTGGCCGTCCGCACGCCGGCGGCGCGAATTCGCAACACTGGTGTCCGGGAGTGGGATTCCGAATCCCTCCCGCCTCCAAGATAAATTCAACGGGGAATCGGCTCAGGGTGAGAGGAGCGACCCCCGATTCCCTCTAAATTACGAGCAATTTAAATTAACCCGTTACGAGAAATAAGATGGAGTCTCAAGGCGAGCGGGTGCTGGGGGTATTAGAAATGTATATGTGTAGTAATGTAGATCCATGGCCCAGGATGGAAGCCCCGAGCAGGAAATGCTTAATGTGCAGGAGCAAAACCCCCCAGAACTGAACCCAGAGCCCGAAATGGGCGCGGCAGCGGCCGGGTGTATGACACCTCCCCTCCCTCCTCCGAAACCTCCCCCGATCCCTGCCGAAACGGCTCACCCCAAGCGCACCCGACATGGCCCAGCTATTCGCCATGCCTGGCGGAAAAATAATAAAATGGATGACATGGAAGCGAATACGCAAACACTGGCGGGTGAAGATGCAGGAAATAGACCGTGCCTGCAGGCAGCAAAATGCAATGGCGAGGAGCGAAACCGGGCAGTGGAGCTCAAAATGGCCGACGCCACGTGCGGAACGAACGAGCTCGGGGAGTGCAACGGCTGTCAGGCCCGCGGTGAAGGCGGGAACAAAAAAATATTCGGGGGACGTGTTGGACGAGACTTGTAAAGTGACGGAGACAGCAACAGGACGGTGACCGAGAGGGAAAAACTAAATTGGGGTGACGGAGACGTGCACGAGGGGAGATAACAGGGAAGAGACGGAAATAATAGAGACGCGGGAATGGAACGATTAGAGGAAATACACGATCCAGACGGGGTTAAAGACACACACACCACGGAGTTAGTGGAGGACGATGAGGGTGAGCTCGCGGAGCGTGTAGGACCCGGTGGCGAGCAGCTGAATAGCCTCCTTCGGGACGGAGGAACGCTGTTCTCCCTTGAGGCGACTCACGACCAGGTGAGTTCGTCGTGTCGAGCGAGTTCGAGGGACGTCTGTGACAGGTGCACGGAGAGCTTGGGGGGTATAGGGCCCGGACCCCTTGTAGTGGCACAAATCCCGTTGTGGTTGTCCGCTGTGTGTGGTGCAAGGTGTGAGTGGCCCCTGTGTGAGTGCGCCCCCGGTGTGAGTGGCGCCCCTGTGTATAAAAGAGACCCCGGTGTGTGGGGGGTGTGGTTGCGGGCGAGCCGAAGTGCGTGCCTCCCAGCACGCCCGTCGTGGAACAAACCACGGGAGTGAGTGAAAGGCCGCGAGTGAGTGGAGCCACGTGTGCGAGGGAGTGCATGCGTGAGTGAAACGGCCGAGTTGAGAGGGACCGTGTATGTGAGAGAAGCGGTACGTAAGGGAGATGACGGTGGCATGTGCGAACATGCAGCCCGCGTCTCCCGGGGTGAGTGTGATGGATGGTGTTATGAGCGTTGTAACACGCAGGAGTGTGTGCGTGGAACGGCGACGACGACTGCGACAATTGAGAGACAGGGGCCGGTAGCGGCCGTAGTTGCTTGCGGGACCGCGCCAGTTCACCCAGCACGAGCGCGGAGGTCGCGTGCTGTGCAACGCCGAGGCCGCCACGTCTCGCTTGCCGGGAGTGAAGCCGGTCCGGAAACGCCAGCGGTGAATGTTGGCGGCGATCCCGCGGACGGACAAAGGTTAGGCAGATTTCGAAATTTGGACCGGATGGGTTCTCCACGCGGGCTTGTGTTAAGCTCCACGGGCAGGCACAATTGTTCGCGTGGGAGCCCCTCGGAGTGCAAGGTTTGCTTTTTGTGGTGCGCACAGTGACGTCATGGCTGCACGTGGTGGTCGGAATCCGGCAGGAGGTGAATCCCTGCCGGATGGTACCGTCCAAGAGGACAGGTACACGTGCAGCTGCATGACGTCACGGAAGGTGCAAAGTCGCGAGCTGTGAGTTTGCGCGCTGGTGCTGCGCGTATTTGAAAAAAAAAAAAATTAACGAAAGCAAGCCTCGCTTTCGGGTGAACGATTCTGGGTAAGGGTGAGAGACCCCCTTCTCAGGGCACAGGATAACAACTAGTTAGGGGGAAGGGTTAGCTTAGCTAGAACGCTTCAGGCAGGGGTAAGTCCTGATGGGCCCGTGGAATGGATTAGGTTAGAGGTTTTAGTTGAGATTTAGGATGGGAAATGGATTTTAAAGATTGGAGACACAGACAGACTGTGGTGTGTAGAGGGGACGTAGCTTAGCTACGTAGTGTTAAAAGGAACGTGCTGTAGTGTAAGGGAACGACGGGGGAGCACGAGTTAGTTAGGGGAATAGTGAGCAGATGGCAAGTTCAAGCGATGTGTGTGTTAAGAGTTGAGTGAGTTGAGTTGGAAACATTGCTTGTGAGTGAGTGAGGCCAGCGGTCTGAGTGTATGGAGTGATTGTGAATGCATGGTGCGATGAATGATTGGGGGGAGAGTGACTCCCGCCCAAGGGGCCCCGGGTCAGTTAAAGTAGTTAGTGGTTAGTTAAATTGAAAAATGGAGGTCGTTTTGCTGTTGTGTGAGTGTAGGCTCGAACCCATTTGGAGGGGTGCAGGAGCCTTGTGACGGGCTGGGGAACGTGGCTGTGAAAGGTGAGTATCGCGATGTACCCCGGCACCGGGCTAGTCGGCCGTGGTAGGCACAGGGCCCATGGGGGCGGGATAGCGTAGTGGCCGGGTGCGCCCGCATGATGCGGGGGCGGGGCGCCTTAGCCGCGATGGGCAGTGTTGTGGGCACGTGGTGACCCTCAGAAAGGGGCCCGGGGAAAGCAGCCGCCCGTGAGGTTTCCACAGGGAGTCGCCAGGGAGGGCCTCCCCGGTTTTAGGAGCTGGTAGGTTCTCGGAGGCAGTGTAGTGCCGGGGGTGCCATCGCGGAGAATCGCAGAGGGTCGTGCCTCCAAGGGAGCCACGCGTCCCAGCCATGAGACCGGTGTGAGGCGACGGAAAGAAAATGCTGGGGCGAGGCCGAAGATTTGGCGAGGAACACCAACACTGAGGCGACGGAATCTGTTTTGTTAGAACCAATAGATTAACGAGAGGCGCTGTTGAAAGCCCGGGTAGTTAAAGGTTATGGTTAGGGTAGATTAGGAGTGTACCCTCCGCACCATCCATCCCTTCGCTCTCGTTGTGGGCCCGCGGACCCACTTTGGTTTAAGATCGCTGAAGTCTGGGGAGGCCATCCTAGGCTTCGTTGGGCCTCGACAAAGACGCTAGCTTCTCCCTATTCCCCTCCGGGAGGAACGTAGGGTTGGGAGTAGGCTAGGTGACAGGATAGGTTACCGAACAAAGACAGTAAAGGGGGTTGGGGACGATTTATAGTGGAAGTAAAAATAAAAAACAACAAAAAAATAAGTTGGGGCTAAATTGGGTTTTACAAATTAAGGGAGTGGTATGACAGTGACAGGCAAACAGGGATAGTGGAGGAGACAGATAGGGAGGTCCGAGCCCGCCTTCTGTGCCAGCACACCGCACTCCCTCCATCAACTCCATGAAAGGCAAAGTGCCGGCCAACTTCAGTCTGCTGGTTGTTTTTTGCTGCGAGGCCTGTACGCCGATG
>CM068962.1:28150934-28164281 GCA_035128595.1 Eptatretus atami | reverse complement strand
CCGGTGGGCGACGTGCCGCGATCCGAGTTACGTGGCCGTCCGCACGCCGGCGGGCGCGAATTCGCAACATATATATTCTAGCAGGGATACCCGTGCTCCGCACAGGAATCCAGTGGATGGCGGCGGGTCTGAAGGAGTATATGTCACAGTTAATTGTAGAGGCTGCCACCATTATTTTTTTTTTTCATCACCCACTATAATATTATATTTTCCCCGCCATGTTTTATATGCAGAAGACTCGAGTTCAAAAATGTTTAGATTTATTGCCGCATCAGATAAAAAACCATAATGCCTCAACAATGTGAGTTGGTTTCATGTCATCATTTGCGACTTAATTAATTCTCATTCTCTAGCAAATTCGTTGGTCCCATGTCAATCGGCTGAACTTGAAAAATTAACGTTACGCAATCAGGTGATGACGTCATAATTCGGAAACCGGGAAGTCGGAAGTCATTGTCTTCAATTGACTGTAGCATTATTTTTTCATTCTATTGCAAATGGCGTTGGCCCCATGTCAATCGGCTGAACTTGAAAAATTAACGTTACGCAATCAGGTGATGATGTCATAATTCGGAAACCGGGAAGTCGGACGTCATTGTCTTCAATTGACTGTAGCATTATTTTTTCATTCTATTGCAAATGGCGTTGGCCCCATGTCAATCGGCTGAACTTGAAAAATTAACGTTACGAAATCAGGTGATGACGTCATAATTCGGAAACCGCAAGTCGGAAGTACAATTCTTTTACATCGGGACACTCCCGGTACATGTTCTGTCAGCATGTGAAGTTTGGTGAGGATCAGTCCAGTACTTTTCGCGTGCATAGGTCACAGACAAACACACACACAGACAGACACACTTTCAACTTTATATATATAGATATATATGTAAATCTAAATAAATATGCCTAAATCTATAATAAATATATATATAATATATATATATATATATATATATTATATATATTATAATGTAATCTAAATAATATAACTATATAAAAAATATATCTAAATAAATATATATATGTAAATCTAAATAAATATATATAAAAATATATCTAAATCTAAATAAATATATATATATATATATAGATATGTAAAGCTAAATAACTATATATAAAAATATACAAATCTAAATAAATATATATATGTAAATCTAAATAATATATATAAAAATATATCTAAATCTAAATAAATATATATATATATATATGTAGATCTAAATAAATATATCTAAATCTAGATATATATATATATATATAAAAATATATCTAAATCCAAATATATATATATATATATATATATATATATATAAAATATATCTAAATCCAAATATATATATATATATATATATATATAAATATAAATATAAAAAAATAAATATCTATCTAAATCGAAATATATATATATATATATATATATATATGTATATATATATACATACATATACACACACACAAGTGTGTGTGTGCGGGAGGAGAGTACTTCAAGGGGATTAATGATGTAAGTGTTTAATGTTTAATAAAATGATTTTATTCAAACATTCACCAACCTTTTTGATCACACTGTGTTGTGTTGTGTTGTTTTGTGATAAAAATGAACAGAGTATTGCTGATGCACAACTATTTCTTTATGACTGGGGCTTTGACCCCTTATTATACTCTAGGCATTAAGGTCCACAGTGTTTATGAGTGCCAGATAAAATGATGGTGCCTAATCCTTGGTGATGAGGATTAACTTTGTGGTGGTGATTGTTTTATCCTGCAGGTATGCTCATGGCTCGACTGAAGTTTCTGATGCAATTCCCCCTCTTATGGGTTGTGCTCATTGGGGTCTTTGTTCAAGTGAACAAGCAAGTCTCTGCAGTACCTGACGTTTGGGTGGATTTTATGGACATGATGAACTATGATCAAGCCACTGGCACCATGAGGAACAACGTAGGTACTGTCGGACCACATGTATTCACGGTTCATAAAATCTGACCTGCTTTTGCATTCGCGGCCCTGTGCTTCACGTATTCACAGGTTTTTGCTGGATTTTTGGTTTCCGCTTATGAGTCACGAACCGCCGGGAACCTGTTCCCCTTTTTCCCATTGAAACAATGCCCTGACATTCACGGATTCAACATTCGAAGCATTTTTCAGGAACTTATCCCCTGCAAATGTCAGGGTACGCCGGTATTCTATTACCATAATTTTTTTTTTTTGGTTTGGTTCAGTTAACCATTACCAATGTGTTGAAATGGGATAATGTCCTGCTTAAGTCATCCCTGGCCTGACTGTAAACAGGATTTAATCTCAGGACTAGTGTGCTGGCCTGGGCTCGTAATAATAGCCGTGGACCAGTAAAGTCCCAAGTTCCTGGTGCGGTTGGCCACATTAAAATATAAGGAGGGGTTGGTAAGGGAGGCACTGCCGGCTCTTTAAGTTTAACCAAAATATCACAAACTGAGCAACAATATTGTTATGGCCCAGTGTTTGAGGTTCTCCACGAGGGCAAGCCCTCAGGTTCCTTCTGAACGCCCGGTCCTGAGGCCACCAGCCACGGATAACTCTGTGATCTGGCGGGTAGCTAAGCAACCACAAAAGTCAATTAACCTCATCAACTCTAACAGGGTTATCCGTCAGTTTCGCTGAGGAGGTGACTAAATTAACCGAGTTTCGTGCCCTCAGCACACACTCGGGTTACTGCCGAGCGATACAGTGAGTGTACGCTGGCTAACGAGTAGAGCCAATCGGTGGGGTACAACTTCCTGTCTAACTATGCTTGTACACTGTATTGGAAGCATTTTTCAGGAACTTATCCCCTGCATGTTGTGTGGGTCCATGTGTGGGATGCCTCATGTTACAGGGGTCCACATGTAGGATCTCGCTTGTTCCGGAGGTCTGCGTACAGGATCCTGTCTTTTCGAGGGGATTTCGTTTGCGGGATCTTGCTTGTTCCTGGGAGTCATTAATAGCGTAAGGCTGGGGCAATAACCAGCAAACATGCACGTTCCTGTAATGTTGTCATTCTTTATGCCTCTGCATCCGAAGGCTGGCGACGTTATGTTTTCGGGTTGTGCTGTCGTACATGCACCCGCTGTTGTTTTTTGGGGGGTTTTTTTGTTGCCACCTTTGTCTCTGTTTTAATTATCTCTATTTTCTATCATGTGCTTTCTCATTTGACCTTTCATTTTTCACGTGACCTTTAAATAAGATCAAACATAAGTGGGTTGACATCTAATGTGGGTGGAGACATATCCATTCACATGAAATTTATGTCAAAGTTAAACCAAAGTGCAATTCCTAGTAAAGTTTCAGAGAGATTGAGTGTTCCCTGAGAATCCCCTCTGGCACAACAAAATTTGCGGGCCCAGCTCTCTGACCTCAAATCTTCTTGGTGACATCATGGCTCAGAATCTAAGTCCTACCCTATTCAGCGGTTCATTGGCTGAATGAGGAAAGCATTTTTGCATAAACAGCATTACCATCACTGGTGTTGGTTCAATCCATGTGGTTGCTCACATTGAGGTTTTGGTACGGCTAGCAAGAGTGGTCCAGTCTTCGTGGGAAATCCTTCACACGAGGTCTCACTGTTTGCTATCTTGAGTGTGGTTGTTGTGTGGGCTTCAGCATCTACACAACAAACAAATTCCTGTGTCGAGGTATTAATTTCAACATCGATCATTGGTTCCAAAGGATGGCAGCCAGTCTAGTCGAGTCCAGTCCAGTCCAGTGTGGTCCAGTCAACTCCAGCATATACACAGTCACGGTACATGTAAAGAGACATAAAATAAACAAATTAAAAATATTTTTTTCAAAGCTATGCATTTAATGCAGTTATATGGATAATAAGCAACAAAGGAATAATTGCAATTTAAAAAAAAAAGTTATTGTGAGTAAATTGACAGGTAATAAACATGGTCTATTTTTACCATGATTTGTTACTTATTGATGTAGCTGATGGATTCTGATGACTAGTCTCATCAAAATATGACTGCAGACCATTGAGGTTTTGGTCTCACTGGTTTGCCTGACCACTTTTAAAAAAATGTTCGGATCTCATGTTGTGGAACTTGTCAGATTGGTGCTTCGCAGGCAGGGTGTTGCATCACAAAGTTTGCCGTCCCTTGGATGGACATTAAGCCAGATGTTCCATTTTCTGACACTAGCTGGTGTATGTCAAAGATCCCAAGGTATCTTTCATTGAAGAGATTCCTGCTGAAATCAGTGGGTCAACGTGCAAGATCCCTCATGTGAAGCACTGGTATCCTGAACAAATTGCAAATTCCCTCCACAATTGAATGCCAGGCCTGGCCAGGTGGTTCCTGAAATACTTTGGCTAGATTCTTTACTCCACACAAAGTGGGAATAATTGGCACCATTAAAGAATAAGAAGGTCCGCCTCATTATACTTTTTCTTTGGACTATTGTGAGCGAATTACAAATTCCGACCCAAACAAGCTCGAGTTGAACATGAGGCCTGGCCAGCTGGTTCGTGAAACACTTGGACTTAATTTCTCCCTTGGCCGACTCCATGAGAAGGTGGGATTAAATATGGCCATCAAAGTAGTAGCAGTAGTAGTAGTGGTAGTGTACAGTTCGTAGTTTTGGTAACAGGCAAATAAAGGAAAATGTTACTCTTGAAATTTTTTTTTTACCAAAAAAGTTTTAAATATGTATCCTGTGATTTTAAAAGTTCAGATGTTAATACTTTTATTTCCGACGCAGGAAGAAGCACCTGAATTGAAGGAACTTAGACTACAGAACATGAAGCTGAAAAAATGCAGAAACGAGTTGCTTCACTTGAGGCATGAGTTAGGGAGTGCTTGTTCCTCTCGTTTACAGCATCTCAACCAGAGGGTGTGTACCCATCCTTTCCCACAAGACTACATTGTAGTCCTTTTTCACTTCCCTTTCCTGATGTTGAAATTCCTGCTCATAGTTTCTTTAATTGTTTTTAAGTATTTTTCCTTACAGCATCTAAAGCTCATGGAAGAGCTTGTGTGGTACACATATTGCATCCATCCATGGTAAGAACACTGAGACATCCATCTGTATTTACATTTATTACATGATCATTCGTAGCCAATGGACAAATCCATATTCCATACAGTGAATGACTAAATGTGATTTGAACCTGACATCCCAGTATTATGAGCTATTATTATGAGTGCAAACATTAAGCAGGACAATCCCATAGTTGTTTCTTTACAGAAGTTTTACAAATATCTTGAACCATCTCCAAAAACTGTATTCTTCCCTAATAATTTGAACACCTACATTTAGGTTATTTCCGAACAGTTCTACGAACTTAATTATTTTTGTAATTGTTTAAATATTTTTGAGAAACTGTCTCTTGAATATTTTGTTTGTGTAAAATATGAGTTTGACATGGCTTGTACTTGTTTGGCAATTGCTCAAAGACGGCAAGTGTTGAAAAAAAAGAAAAAAAAGAAAGAAAGAAAATGTCCCATGGATGAGGTGCTCACGATAATCCAAGAGAAGACATTTTTACCTCCGCCACCGAAGGTGAAGGAGGTTATCTTTTCACCCCTCTCTGTCCGTCTGCTTGTCTGTCTGTCTGCAGGATATCTCAAAAAGTTGTGGATGGAGTCGGATGAAATATTGTGGACAGGTTGGGTGTGTGACAAGGATGAACTGATTCGATTTTGGTGAAGATCCGGACCCGATTACATTAGAATAATTTAAGTGATTCCTTACCATTGAGACATCGGGCCAAAAATGATAAATAGCGCGATATCTCAAAAAGTTGTGGACGGATTCAGACGAAACTTGGTGGACACATTGTGTGTGTGGCAAGGACGAATTGATTCGATTTTGGTGAGGAGCCGAATCCGAATCTGCATACGAGAATTATTTAATTTTTAAAGTGATTCGTCACCATTGAGAGATAGGGCCGAAAACGATATAGTTCTGGATAGCACGATATTTAAAAAACGTATTGGGTCCCATATGTTCTTGTGGATCTGGCATTACGTGGCGGAGGTATGCACCCTACCGAGTGCCCTTCTAGTTTATTTTTCAACACTTAAGTACAGTACATATCCATCCATCCATTGGGACCACACTCTGTACAGAGCGTTGGTGCTGCCGAAGCAGTCTCCTGGGCTGTTGGGCACAATCCTGGATGGGTTGCCACTCCGACGCAGGATACTCAAATGGCAAAATCATTCGAGCAAGGTGGTACTCATTTTGCCGACCTCGGAAGCATGACAGGCTGAGTCAACCCCACCTGGTATTAATTCAACAGCCGAGCAGGATTTGATCTGAGGACCTTAGGATCCCAAGCCCGCCTCCCTAGCCATTAAACCAACACCAGGCATACAGTACATATAATTTGTGATAAAATATACAAATGTATTTTCCATATATATATATATATATATATGCCTCGTTATATGGCTAGCAAGGATAGCTTAGAGGTATGCACACTCACCTTTGAGGTGTCTAGCCTGGGTTTGAGCCTTGACATGAGATGGTGATAGCCTGCCATTTTAAAGGAGTGCAGAGACTCAGGGAGGTGATTCCACAGTCGAGAGAAGAGGGGGAGAAAAGAGTGGAGGTGAGCAGCAAGCTTGCGTATTCGTGGTAAAAGGAGAATGGGCAGGGGTGGGAGATAACAAAGTAGAATAGTATTTCGTTGCCTATCGTTTGCTATTATTGACTGCCTCGTATTATCTTCACATATTTAAAAGTAAAACTATATTTTAATTGCTTGCTCTTCAAAGGGATGACTTATTTCAACTAATTTCTGTGTCGCCTCAGCTTAAAGAGTGCCAGGAAGGCGGTGACGATTGGCAAAGGCGAGCTCACGTCTTTCTGCAGAGATACATCAAGCGCATACTCCGTGAGATGGAAGCACTCGGGCTGGTGAGGGACTTCTTATTGTACGCCCGCATGATTAAGCCTGTCGGATTAACTTGCGCTTCTCACTTTATTTCGCAAAATGCCAGTTAGGGCCATCGACATATTGCATATGCTAAAATTATGGAATTTTTGACCTCTCTCCCTTCTTCCCTCACACCTCCCCACATTGTATATGTAATACGTACACAGATGGCCCCTCGATTGAGCACACTTACATTACTTTACTTTTTGCATTCTTCAACTACTCTCCACTGCTACAGCCCACAGAAGCAACCAAGGAGCGTCATTATGATGCTAAAATCATAGTTCGTGCAAGAGATATCGCCCTTATGACTGCAGTAGTCAGAGGAGGGGAAGATGGGAAGGAGGGTGGAGAGGAAGAAGATGCTTCTGCAAAGGAACTCTCCAATCCAGGACTCAACAACCTGCTCGACAAACTCCTCATTGATTTTCAGCCCCATGACCCAGAATCGTGGCATTGGAGGTTTGAAGACACCTTCCATGTCGAGCTGAGTACACTAGTTTGGGTATGTGGTTTCTAAAACTTTTGACCGTCCCCCTATGTTTTCTTTTTCATAAGTATTACATTCACCTTTAGGAAGTCATTATATTTTAATTGGCCTGAGAGAATAGCTGAAAAGTAGCATGCACGCATTTTAAGTTGTAAGGTCTCGACTTTATTCCATAATGAAGAGAATCTGATGACAAACTATCTTCTTAATGCTTTATATTCATCACAGAGTATGTCCCTTTTGAGGAGGTGTTCAGCTGGCTGTCCAGTCTTCCAGCATTTGCAGTGAAGGCTAAATATCTCCTTGATGCCTTTCAACAGGAGTGGGCCTTCCTTTCTAAATCCTTTTCTAAATCCCTGCCTTGACTACCCTGAGTGTGGCAAGGGTACCACCAGGTTTCCCAGCAGTCAGTTGGGGCAAGAATTTGTAATTTGTTCAGAGTTCTGGCGATAACTTGCCTAATCTTCACTAAAGGGACCATGGAATATTTAACGTCCAAAACACCACAACCAGTGCTGGCAGATGGGTCCTCCATTTTACATCCTTCCGATGGATGGCACACACATTGATCCCTCTCCCGGCACGTGAAACACCTGGATGACAGTTTATATTTGAGTCAAGATTTGAACCCAGGCTAGACAGCTCAGATGCTGTGTGTGGCCCAAGCTATCATGCCACCCCACTTTCCCAATAGTACCAACCAAATTTTTACTGAAGGTGAAGGAAGTTATGTTTTCACCCCTTTCTGTCTGTCTGTCTGTTTGTGTACAGGTTATCTCAAAAAGTTGGGGACAGAACCGGATGAAATTTTGTGGACAGGTTCGGTGTGTGACAAGGATGAACTGATTAGATTTTGGTGAAGATCCGAATCCGGATCTGGATACGAGATTAATTAAATTTTTTAAGTGATTTTTTTACCATTGAGAGATAGGGCCAAAAACGATATTAAGCACGATATCTCAAAAATGTATTGGGCCAGACATGTTCTCATGGATCAGGCAGTACAGGGCGGAGGTATGCGCTCTACCGAGTGCCCTTTTTGTAAATACTGTGATGCTTGTCTGGGCCTCCAGCATGCATGCCCCCAGGTTCATGGTTAGCTCATGTGTCAGGGAGGGGTCGAGAACAAATTTATAACAGACAACAAAATAAAATACCACCTGCTGGCCATTTAAAACTTACTATGTGTGGTCCAATAATGGAATTTTCACAACAAAGGTAACACTCATTTGACAATGTACATAAAAATCGCCATTTTCATAACCATTCTATGAACTACACGTTGTCTAAACTAGTTTTGATCAGGTCAATATTGTGTGACCTGTAGCCAAAATTTGTTTGGATAAGATGATTCAAAGTTCCATTGACCGAATAGTTAATCAGGTGTGATATACAAGAAACTAGAAGGGCACTCGGAAGAGCGCATACCTCCGCCAGCTGATTAGTTTACATTTTTTATCCCACTAATCGGCCGGATCTGCATTCGGACCTGAATTAAAATTTAATCAGCTTGTTCTTGTCACCTAACCAACTCATTCACCAAGTTTCGGCGGAATCCGTCCATAACTTTTTCAGATACCGTGTTACATATCATTTTGTCCCGATCACTCAATGGTGAAGAATCATTTAAAAGATTCTCAGATCCGAATCCGGATTTGGATCTTCACCAAAATTGAACAAATTCTTCCTTGTTACATACCCAACCTGCCCACAAAGTTTCGTCCAAATCCGTCCACAACTTTTTGAGATATTATGATATATGTCATTTTTGGCTCTATCAATAGTGAAGAATCACTTTAAAATTATCGGATCAAGATCTGAAACCGGATCTTCACTAAACTCGAATCATTTTGTTCCTGTCACATACCCAAGCTCTCCACCAAATGTCCGAATCCATCCACAACTTTTTGAGATATCCTGTTCACAAACAAACAGGGGTGAAAACATAACCTCCACCCACCTTTGGTGGTAGAGATAACTATAAGGGCACTTGGCAGAGCTCATACCTCCACCAGGATTTGGATCTTCACCAAAATCTAATCGATTCGTCCTTGTCATCCACACAATCTGTCCACGAAGTTTCGTCCGAATCTGTCCGTAACTTTTTGAGATATCGTGCTACATATCGGTTTCAGTCCAATCACTCAATGGTGAAGAATCACTTTAAAAAAAAGACTTCGGATCTGGATCTTCACCAAAATCGAACCAATTCATCCTTGTCAAACACCTAACCTGTCCACCAAGTTTCGTTTGAATCTGTCCACAACTTTTTGAGATATTGTGCTCAGAGACAGACAGACAGACAGGGGTGAAAACATAACATCCGTCCACCTTCGGTGCCAGAAGTAAAAATTGTTTGTTCACGTAAATTGTGTGGAAGTTGCTCATTGTACAGATGTGCTTGCCTGCTGGATATCTGTGAATGAAAAGACTTTGTGCTTTTGGTAAAAAGAGAACGATCCATTGTTCTTGCAGTGCTTTTATGTAAGGACCTGGACAGTAATTACCAAAAGCTCTTTGCAGTTTTAACAAACCAGCCCCTTTTTCTCCAATTTCAGCTCTGCATCTCTATACTGTCGATCGTCTTTTGCATCAGCAATGAGTTGTGCACACGTGTGTCCTGGCGCATGCAACTCTGGCGCCTCCTGATCATCAGCTTCGTTATCAGCATTCCCTGGAATTGGCTGCACCTATACAAGGTTGGCTTGTGGATAGTGGCAGAGCAAAACCAATGTCTATGTAAATAGGAAAATCTCCGGTGATAATTTGGGAAGTTAAAACAAACACAAACTTTGTACTGGTCACAATTTTGAGGCTTTAATTTGAAGTTTGAGTCACGATTCAGCGATGAAGTAGCAAATAAAAGTGGTATTTTGTTTCTTTTTGAGGACAGCCTAACTATTTGACTTGCAGAGACCTGATTTACTTGCAGTAAGGGAACTAACAAATAGCGGTAAACACCCTCCTTAAATGTATTTGGTAATTTAATATTCTTGCCTTTCAATTCCATGAATTCACTCTCTTTTAAAATATTTTGAACATGTTGTAACGTGATGGATAGATTTCTGCAATGAGCTTCTGTTGTTGTTTTTGTGATTTTTTTTAAATTTTTTTTTAGCTTGCCTTTGCAGAGAAACAAGCTAAGATTGTGAGCTCCAAAGTTCCAAATTACTGCATCAGCAGTCAAGACATGAGCTGGCGTGACAGCCTGTGGGGTAAGGACACAGAACGTACATTGAAAAGAGGAATCAAGCTCTGCAAGGTGCATTTTAGGAGGTTGGAGGATGAAATATTTAAACAGTTAAGCTGCCATCTCACTTTAATTTATATCAAATTCGTAGATTTACCCGGCGTTGCGTAGGAAGAGAAACATGAATAATTTTAAGTAACACTTTGTAGCCCATCACAAAGATTGATTAATTGATTGGCTGATTGGAGCTCTGCTTCATTTTCCACGTGCATCCGACCCTGAATACGTCTGAAGAAGAAGACGACGTCTGAACACAAACGGCTTTGCATTTAAAAAAATTATTTTTATTTTCCTCTTTGTGTGTTGTATATAATTTGCAATTAAGCATCTAAAAAGGCTGTGATGAATATGCCATTAACAATGTCCCCCTCCTCGCTCCTTACACCGCCAAATTTTATTTTCCCCAAAGCAGATGCAGAATGGCCTTTGTGGAGACGGGACTTAACCGCCCAAATTAATTTTTTTTCCAAAGAAGATGTGGGAGACGGGATGGATGGCGCTTTCTAGTTTTAAATTAACCCAAACGTGCATCACCTCAACTCACCGTTTTAACCATTCACCACCCCCTCCCCCACCCCGTTGGCTCTCCTGCCCCCTTTTCAGTTGAAGGAGCTCTCCCTCCCTGCCCCCCCCCCAATCTCAGCAGCTTCCTGCCCCCCTCCACCTTGCTGGTCTCCTGCCCCTTCTCTGTCCATGGAGCTCTCCTGCTCCCCATGGGCAGGCAAAACTCTATGCTGCCTTGGTATGTAATAGTGGGGATTAATTTACCTATGCAATGGCATTATTTGAACAGTAATAATAACGATTATTGACTGAGGCCTTGCCATTGGAAATGGGGGGGGGGATAGAGGGAGAGGTGGAGAAGAAGGGAAGGCGGACAAATTTACCCGTGCGAAGAGTGCTTTAACCCATGCGTTGCCCAGGTTTAAAAAAAGTAATTGTAATACCCTTTGCCACCACCACTTTCAGTGGAGAAGAATACCTCAAAGGGTTGACATAAGAAGTTAAACTGAATCTCCTTCACTAACCAGCGCACAGCTGGTTAAAGTTGAGCTGCCGTGGGAAAAGAATCAGCGAGTCATTAAACTTTTACAGGTTTGCATACGGAAGACCCTAAATCTCCTTTTCTGTGGATGTCAGATTTAAATGATACGAGACGACCCGTGAACCCGTTGGGTTCCCGTTGTGACAGCTGTTGATAAAAAAATCATTTCAAAAAATAATAAAGATAGGTCCAGCCAACTATACCGCTGAGGTTGTTTGCATTGATCAAATAATCCCGAAGGTACTTGACTGAATCGGGAACTGATTTTTTATAATTTTTTTTGTGGCCCCATTTGAACGAAACTTGATATTGCGCGTCAATGTGAAAAAAAAATGGAGAAAAAAATGTCGAAGAAATTATTGTGTGTAATCTTCTAAACACAATTTTATTTATTAATGAACACGGAAGTATTAGATCAAAATGGCGATGTTTATTTTGTGCTTAAAAATAAAACGTTCTTTGTCGAAATAAATGTTTGAGATTTTAAAACAAAATCATTTCAAGAAAAAAAAAAAAAAGATAGCTCCAGCAAACTATACTGCTGAGGTTGTTTGCATTGATCAAATAATCCCGAAGAGTATTTAGCTGAATCGGTAATTGATTTTTTAATAATTTTTTTGTTTGTCTATTTTAACGAAACTCGATACTGCATACCACAGGCGAATGGTGAGTAAGGTGGCCCTAAAATTTTTGCGCTATCGTGTACCGTTTTGGCTGTATTTTGGGAACATACATACATACATACATACATATATACAAGATGAGAGTTTTAGTAATATATAGATCTACCACTGGAAACAGAGCATAGCCGCTCAACAGAAGTCCCAGCACTTTCTTGCTCTCCCTGGTCCTTGGCCCTCTCTCCCTTGTATTCCAAAATTGTTGTTCTTTTTACTCGTCATGTTGTTATTGGTGGTGTTGAATGCACAGTTGTAGTATACATAGTTGTATACATACTCTCTTCCCTTTATCCGGAGTATGGATGTTTTTTGTTTTTTTTGATATGTTGATGAGGCTTCTGGAAGAGCGAGTTAACAGCAAACATAACCTTACCAAATCACCATTATATCTTCGAAATAGATCATAGACTGGTCCGTAACACAAATCATAATGTAATGGAATAGAGTACGTCAATTCTCTGTGTCAACATCAGAAATTATCATGATCATTTGAGGTGTTAGCTTGTTTGACTGATGTGCACTCCTGCACGGCTGAACCAAATTAACTTAAAACTACACCTTGTCTTCAGAGTGTGTTGCGAAGGGTTGAGGGAGTTGGAATTGTTACATCAAACTTATGTTTTAACATTAAAGTGTGGGAATTATTGAAACAATATACTGTATTCTCTGACTGAAAGCAAAATTTGAAGTCGACTCAGGGATGACCCAGAGAGTTTGGGGAAGTGCGTGAAGAGGTAAACAGAGGAGTGGACAAATAGATAGAGGAGGAAGTGTTTCGAAGAGTTAAGTGGATGTAAAGGTATGGGGGAGTTGTTAAATGGGTAAAGGGTGAGAGGCAGAGGCATCAGTCATTGAAGGGATAGAGGAGATCAGTGGTTGAAGGAATTGAGGAAAGTAGGTGAAGGGGGTAGAAACGGTAGTAAGGGCCCTGTCACACCTTGACGATTTAGCCAGCGTATGGCAACGTATCAAAATGTATGTAAAACGCTG
>CM068962.1:28130471-28144369 GCA_035128595.1 Eptatretus atami | reverse complement strand
CACCAGGTTTCCCAGCAGTCAGTTGGGGCAAGAATTTGTAATTTGTTCAGAGTTCGGCGATAACTTGCCTAATCTTCACTAAAGGGACCATGGAATATTTAACGTCCAAAAACCACAACCATGCTGGCAGATGGGTCCTCCATTTACATCTTCCGATGGATGGCACACACATTGATCCCTCTCCCGGCACGTGAAACACCTGGATGACAGTTTATATTTGAGTCAAGATTTGAACCCAGGCTAGACAGCTCAGATGCTGTGTGTGGCCCAAGCTATCATGCCACCCCACTTTCCCAATAGTACCAACCAAATTTTTACTGAAGGTGAAGGAAGTTATGTTTTCACCCCTTTCTGTCTGTCTGTCTGTTTGTGTACAGGTTATCTCAAAAAGTTGGGGACAGAACCGGATGAAATTTTGTGGACAGGTTCGGTGTGTGACAAGGATGAACTGATTAGATTTTGGTGAAGATCCGAATCCGGATCTGGATACGAGATTAATTAAATTTTTTAAGTGTTTTTTTTACCATTGAGAGATGGGCCAAAAACGATATTAAGCACGATATCTCAAAAATGTATTGGGCCAGACATGTTCTCATGGATCAGGCAGTACAGGGCGGAGGTATGCGCTCTACCGAGTGCCCTTTTTGTAAATACTTGATGCTTGTCTGGGCTCCAGCAGCATGCCCCCAGGTTCATGTTAGCTCATGTGTCAGGGAGGGTCGAGAACAAATTTATAACAGACAACAAAATAAAATACACTTGCTGGCCATTTAAAACTTACTATGTGTGGTCCAATAATGGAATTTTCACAACAAAGGTAACACTCATTTGACAATGTACATAAAAATCGCCATTTTCATAACCATTCTATGAACTACACGTTGTCTAAACTAGTTTTGATCAGGTCAATATTGTGTGACCTGTAGCCAAAATTTGTTTGGATAAGATGATTCAAAGTTCCATTGACCGAATAGTTAATCAGGTGTGATATACAAGAAACTAGAAGGGCACTCGGAAGAGCGCATACCTCCGCCAGCTGATTAGTTTACATTTTTATCCCACTAATCGGCCGGATCTGCATTCGGACCTGAATTAAAATTTAATCAGCTTGTTCTTGTCACCTAACCAACTCATTCACCAAGTTTCGGCGGAATCCGTCCATAATTTTTCAGATACCGTGCTACATATCATTTTGTCCCGATCACTCAATGGTGAAGAATCATTTAAAAGATTCTCAGATCCGAATCCGGATTTGGATCTTCACCAAAATTGAACAAATTCTTCCTTGTTACATACCCAACCTGCCCACAAAGTTTCGTCCAAATCCGTCCACAACTTTTGAGATATTATGATGTATGTCATTTTTGGCTCTATCAATAGTGACGAATCACTTTAAAAATTATCGATCAAGATCCGAAACCGGATCTTCACTAAACTCGAATCATTTTGTTCCTGTCACATACCCAAGCTCTCACCAAATTCGTCCGAATCCATCCACAACTTTTTGAGATATCCTGTTCACAAACAAACAGGGGTGAAAACATAACCTCCACCCACCTTTGGTGGTAGAGATAACTATAAGGGCACTTGGCAGAGCTCATACCTCCACCAGGATTTGGATCTTCACCAAAATCTAATCGATTCGTCCTTGTCATCCACACAATCTGTCCACGAAGTTTCGTCCGAATCTGTCCGTAACTTTTTGAGATATCGTGCTACATATCGGTTTCAGTCCAATCACTCAATGGTGAAGAATCACTTTAAAAAAAAGACTTCGGATCTGGATCTTCACCAAAATCGAACCAATTCATCTTGTCAAAACCTAACCTGTCCACCAAGTTTTCGTTTGAATCCACCTGGATATCTGTGATTGAAAAGACTTTGTGTTTTTGGTAAAAGAGAACGATCCATTGTTCTTGCAGTGCTTTTATGTAAGGACCTGGACAGTAATTACAAAAGCTCTTTGCAGTTTTAACAAACCAGCCCCTTTTTCTCAATTTCAGCTCTGCATCTCTATACTGTCGATCGTCTTTTGCATCAGCAATGAGTTGTGCACACGTGTGTCCTGGCGCATGCAACTCTGGCGCCTCCTGATCATCAGCTTCGTTATCAGCATTCCCTGGAATTGGCTGCACCTATACAAGGTTGGCTGTGGATAGTGGCAGAGCAAAACCAATGTCTATGTAAATAGGAAATCTCCGGTGATAATTTGGGAAGTTAAAACAAACACAAACTTTGTACTGGTCACAATTTTGAGGCTTTAATTGAAGTTTGAGTCACGATTCAGCGATGAAGTAGAAAATAAAAGTGGTATTTTGTTTCTTTTGAGGACAGCCTAACTATTTGACTTGCAGAGACCTGATTTACTTGCAGTAAGGGAACAGAAACAATAACGGTAAACACCCTCCTTAAATGTATTTGGTAATTTAATATTCTTGCTTTCAATTCATGAATCACTCTTTTTAAAAATATTTTTGAACATGTTGTAACGTGATGGATAGATTTCTGCAATGAGCTTCTGTTGTTGTTTTTGTGATTTTTTTTTATTTTTTTTAGCTTGCCTTTGCAGAGAAACAAGCTAAGATTGTGAGCTCCAAAGTTCCAAATTACTGCATCAGCAGTCAGACATGAGCTGGCGTGACAGCCTGTGGGGTAAGGACACAGAACGTACATTGAAAAGAGGAATCAAGGCTCTGCAAGGTGCATTTTAGGAGGTTGGAGGATGAAATATTTAAACAGTTAAGCTGCCCTCTCACTTTAATTTATATCAAATTCGTAGATTTACCCGGCGTTGCGTAGGAAGAGAAACATGAATAAGTAACACTTTGTAGCCCATCACAAAGATTGATTAATTGATTGGCTGATTGGACTCTGCTTCATTTTCCACGTGCGTCCGACCCTGATACGTCTGAGAGCAGAAGACGTCTGAACACAAACGGCTTTGCATTTAAAAATTTATTTTTATTTTCCTCTTGTGTGTTGTATATAATTTGCAATTAAGCATCTAAAAAGGCTATATGAATATGCCATTAACAATGTCCCCTCCTCGCTCTTACACCGCCAAATTTATTTTCCCCAAAGCAGATGCAGATGCCTTTGTGGAGACGGGACTTAACCGCCCAAATTAATTTTTTTCCAAAGAAGATGTGGGAGACGGGATGGATGGGCGCTTTCTAGTTTTAAATTAACCCAAACGTGCATCACCTCAACTCACCGTTTTAAACCATTCACCACCCCTCCCCACCCGTTGGTCTCCTGCCCCCTTTTCAGTTGAAGGAGCTTTCCCCTCCCGCCCCCCCCCAATCTCAGCAGCTCTCCTGCCCCCCTCCCCACCTTGCTGCTCTCCTGCCTTCTCTGTCATGGAGCTCTCCTGCTCCCCATGGGCAGGCAAAACTCTATGCTGCCTTGGTATGTAATAGTGGGGATTAATTTACCTATGCAATGGCATTATTTGAACAGTAAATATAACGATTATTGACTGAGGCCTTGCCATTGAAATGGGGGGGGGGATAGAGGGAGAGGTGGAGAAGAAGGGAAGGCGGACAAATTTACCCGTGCGAAGAGTGCTTTAACCCATGCGTTGCCAGGTTTTAAAAAAAGTAAATTGTAATACCCTTTGCCACCACCACTTTCAGTGGAGAAGATACTCAAAGGGTTGACATAAGAAGTTAAACTGAATCTCCTTCACTAACCAGCGCACAGCTGGTAAAGTTGAGCTGCCGTGGGAAAAGAATCGACGAGTCATTAAACCTTTACAGGTTTGCATACGGAAGACCCTAAATCTCCTTTTCTGTGGATGTCAGATTTAAATGATACGAGACGACCCGTGAACCGTTGGGTTCCCGTTGTGACAGCTGTTGATAAAAAAATCATTTCAAAAAAAATAAAAAAGATAGGTCCAGCCAACTATACCGCTGAGGTGTTTGCATTGATCAAATAATCCCGAAGAGACTTGACTGAATCGGAACTGATTTTTTAATAATTTTTTTTGTGCCCCATTTGAACGAAACTTGATATTGCGCGTCAATGTGAAAAAAAAAATGGAGAAAAAAATGTCGAAGAAATTATTGTGTGATCTTCTAAACACAATTTTATTTATTAAGAACACGGAAAGTATTAGATCAAAATGGCGATGTTTATTTTGTGCTTAAAAATAAATCGTTCTTTGTCGAAACTAAATGTTGAGATTTTAAAACAAAATCATTTCAAGAAAAAAAAAAAAAAGATAGCTCCAGCAAACTATACTGCTGAGGTTGTTTGCATTGATCAAATAATCCCGAAGAGTATTTAGCTGAATCGGTAATTGATTTTTAATAATTTTTTGTTTGTCTATTTTAACGAAACTCGATACTGCATACCACAGGCGAATGGTGAGTAAGGTGGCCCTAAAATTTTTGCGCTATCGTGTACCGTTTTGGCTGTATTTTGGGAACATACATACATACATATATCAAGATGAGAGTTTTAGTAATATATAGATCTACCACTGGAAACAGAGCATAGCCGCTCAAGAGAAGTCCCAGCACTTTCTTGCTCTCCCTGGTCCTTGGCCCTCTCTCCCTTGTATTCCAAAATTGTTGTTCTTTTTACTCGTCATGTTGTATTGTGGTGTTGAATGCAAGTTGTAGTATACATAGTTGTATACATACTCTCTTCCCTTTATCCGGAGTATGGATGTTTTTTTTTTTTGATATGTTGATGAGGCTTCTGGAAGAGCGAGTTAACAGCAAACATAACCTTACAAATCACCATTATATCTTCGAAATAGATCATAGACTGGTCCGTAACACAAATCATAATGTAATGAATAGAGTACGTCAATTCTCTGTGTCAACATCAGAAATTATCATGATCATTTGAGGTGTTAGCTTGTTTGACTGATGTGCACTCCTGCACGGCTGAACCAAATTAACTTAAAACTACACCTTGTCTTCAGAGTGTGTTGCGAAGGGTTGAGGGAGTTGGAATTTTACATCAAACTTATGTTTAACATTAAAGTGTGGGAATTATTGAAACAATATACTGTATTCTCTGACTGAAAGCAAAATTTGAAGTCGACTCAGGGATGACCCAGAGAGTTTGGGGAAGTGCGTGAAGAGGTAAACAGAGAGTGACAAATAGATAGAGGAGGAATGTTTCGAGAGTTAAGTGGATGTAAAGGTATGGGGGAGTTGTTAAATGGGTAAAGGGTGAGAGGCAGAGGCATCAGTCATTGAAGGGATAGAGGAGATCAGTGGTTGAAGGAATTGAGGAAAGTAGGTGAAGGGGGTAGAAACGGTAGTAAGGGCCCTGTCACACCTTGACGATTTAGCCAGCGTATGGCAACGTATCAAAATGTATGTAAAACGCTGGCGTACGCTGAACTATTGATGTTTTTTCAGTTTTGGGCGTATTCATAACGAGTTGGACGTATGCATAACGTATTAGTAACGTACACAGAACGTTTCGATAACTTATAGATAACTTATACCAACGAATGCTTAGCGTGTTGTCGGCGTTCACAACCTATGCCCAACGATAGTCTAACTTATGCATAGCGCGTCAGCCTATCGGCGACGATCACGTGGCGTAGCCTATTTATAGATGCCGCTCACCGATTCAAATCATAACCGCACTAGAAATCGAAGTGTCAACATCACTGTCATGCGAAGAAAAAACAAAAAAAACATGGAGTCTGGAACACTGACGGGTTCTTCTGTGAAGCCCATTTTTATATCCAATTCCCCTAAACACTGCCAATACGCCATTATACGGTAGATGTAAGTTAGAAACACGTTCAATAAGTTCTGTGGTCATCCGGAAGACGTCAAATACATCTACATACGTCAATATGCGTTTGAGATACGTTACACATAGGTTAAAGCACGTTACTCATAGGTTAGAAATATGTTTCGGGTACGCTACAATTACCTCGACGTGTTTCGACTTATGAGTAACTTACAAGTAACGTGTGTCAACGTGTGCACGATCGCATAACGTGCTACAACTTATGGCAGCTGTACGGAACGTGTGAGTCATACGCTGGCATACGTCGAAAATTTTGAGCATGCTTAAAATTTGTCGACGAGCTCGGCGTACTACGACGTATTCCAGCGTGCTTCAGCGTGCTCTTAACGTATACAAAACTTACCCATAACGTATTCGACGTGTGCCAGCGTATTCGCCAAATTTTTCATACGTCGGCATATGCTGGCTAAAACGTCAAGGTGTGACAGGGCCTTGAGAGAAGGGATATAAGTGGGAGTGGATGAAGGGATTGAGGAAAGTAGGTGAGGGGGTAGAAACGGTAGTGAGAGAAGGGATATAAGTGGGAGTGGATGAAGGGATTGAGGAAAGTAGGTGAAGGGGGTAGAAACGGTAGTGAGAGAAGGGATGAGAGAAGACATAAGTGGGAGTGGATGAAGGGATTGAGGGAAGTGAGTGATAAGGTTGAGTGGAAGTATGTGAAGGTGTAACTAAGGCAGTGGGATAAGGAGAATAAGTGGGAATGAATGAAGGGGGAAAGGGAGATGTGTAAAGGGGTAGGGGGAATGGGAGAAGGGTTGCTGAGTAAGTTGATTAAAGGGAGTAGGTTTGCAAGTGTCAATGGGCCATCGTGCGTGCGTGCGTGCGTGCGTGTGTGTGTGTGTCAGCAGAGGTACCCGTACTTTGTGCAGAAGGAATTTCGAGTTTTGAAAAAGAGAGCCAGGTACTAGGTGTAATTCCATTTAATTAATCGCATATAATTTAACAGGAAATTCCATAATGATAATGTAATGGTTAGTACAATATATGCTTATACATATATATATATATATATATATATATATCTCTATCTCAAGCAAAATAGGCAACAATACCATACAATAAGGCAATACTACATGATTACCCCAACGTTTGACTCTGTCAATATGAGGGGTTTTCAAATTGTTTTCTCCTCCTCATCCTCCTCACATTTACGTCATTGCTGTGATTGGTCGTCAGATTGGTCGTCAGATTGGTCGTCAGACCGTCCAAGAGATCAGTAACCAATCACAGCTCGAGCGCTTCAGAGCTCCTGTCAACCATAGTTGGGCCACGCCCAGGCACGTGGTCAGTCCGTCTTCACCGTTTAAACAGTCACGCACAAAGGACATGTCTTCGTTTCGCGAAGTGTCTTTCGTTAAGATATGGATAGATTTGTGTTTCTGTCATCTTAACTGCAATGTCACCTTACATTGTGTAGTCAAGCTGACAAGAATTTGTATCCACATTTATTTTATCGAAGAAATCGACGTCATGACTTACAAGGGGTGGGGGTCCGCGTAGTCGCCATCTTGTTATGTTTGGTAATCGGCTATGTAAGTATGATCAACATCATTTAGTAATCTGCTTTTATTTGACCTCGCGATCATTCATGTATTCAGCTTGTATTGTCTGGCTGCGCAAGTTCATCAACATCATATAGTGATCGACTTTTATTTGACACCCATCATTCATGGTATTCATTCTTGTTATTTTTTAAAATATTGTTTGGTAATCAGCTGCCGAAGTATCAACATCATTTGGTAATCAGCTTTCATTCAACCGTGCGGGTCATTCATGGTATTCAGCTTGTTTTTTTTCAGTATTGTGTACCACTGGGTGGCGCTATACGATACACATTCACATAGAGAGAATTGGGGTCTTCCCCCTACCCTGAACCATCTACCCTGAAGGTTTGAAAATGTTTTCTTGCATCTCCATTTGCCAAGAGGATTCCAACGGCATGCAATATGATGGGGTTACCACCGGTGGGGCCAATTCTATTGATTGACAGACAGACAGACAGAAAATACAGCACAACTTTTGATGTACAGTATACACAGGGGAGTGGCCAAAAAAATGGAAACACCCAGGTCAATGAGGGACACCCAATATATTGAAAGCAATGGCTTCCACATAGGTGTGGCCCATGTTTTAATTAAGCAAATAACATCCCAGCATGCTTAGGGTCAGGTATAAAAATTCCTCACAGGCCTGGTAGCCTATAATTATGGCCAGCATGGTTGCAAGATGAGACCTTGGTGACTTTGAAAGATGGGTGATTTGTGAGGTGCGTCAAGCAGGAGCTTCAGTGACGAAAGACAGCTCAAGTTGCTGATGTTTCACGAGCAACGGTGTCGAAGGTGATGTCAGCATGGAACTCCGAGGGAAAGACATCAGCGAAGGGAAACAGAGGGCGGAAGCGCATACTCCAGGATCGTGATATCCGTGCATTCATTTAATGTGCAAGGCAAAGCAGGCGATCAACTGCAGATCATTTGAATATAAATTTCAACCTGAGGCACGAGCAGCCAGTTTAATCAAAGACGGCCCGCCGAGAACTCCACAGAGCGGGATATCATAGTCGGGTTGCAGTGCACAAACTGCTCATCACACCTGGCAATGCACATTTTTGAGTCCAGTGGTGCAAAGAGCACAGGCAATGGATTACCGAGTAGTGGAGAAATGTGATATGGTCAGATGAATCATCCTTCACCATGTTCTCGACAAACGGACGAGTACACGCATGGCGCCAACCTAAAGAACTCAACAACCCTAAGTGCTTGGTTCCAACAATGAAGAGTTATGGCGGTTCTGTGATGTTGTGGGGCACATTTTCCTGGCATGGTTTAGGTGCAGTCATTCCCTAAGATGGAAAGGTCAATGCCAATCGCTATTTAATGGTACCGAGTGATCATCTTCATCCCATGTTGCAGCATTTCTTTCCTGTCGGGAGGGGTGTCTTCCAGGATGACAATGCTCCCATCCACATAGCACGTGTGGTCACCCAATGGTTTGATGAGCATGATGCTGATGTTATCCAAATGTCACGACCTTCTTAGTCACCATATCTGAACCCATTCGAGCATTTATGGGATATTCTGGAGTGACGCCTGAGACAGCATTTTCCAACTCCATCAAACAGGTGCGAGTTGATTGACTTTCTCGTGGAAGAATGGTGCCGCATTCCTCCTGCAGAATTCCAGACACCGGTGGACTCTATGCCACAGCGCATACAGGCCGTATAGGCCACATGTGGTGGCCCAACGCCCTATTAAGTGACTTTACATTGCTGTTTCCATTTTTTTTGTCCACTATATATATCCGTAGCAACGACCAGGATACTTACATCTCGACTCATTATTTCCTTTTTGGATTCTGGCTTGTGCTTTGTCCAAGTTGTGTTTTTAACAGGTATGAGTGACCAATTTCAGGATTTATTTTTTTTGTCCTGTGTTGCAGAATGGGCTCGGCAGTCCTTCACTTCACAAGAGGATCCTTGCCTAGTTTACCACCGCAATATGCTTGTGGATCCCATTTTGGAAGTCCCTCCAACAAAGGTGCTTATGTTACTGTTTCCATAAAGCCTCTTTAAATTTCAAAACGATACAACATGATTGCCAATCTATCGCCCTATCCTTCATGAAAGGACAGTGTTTGTTGTTTAAGTTGCACAGCAGCTGAAAATGATCGATTAAGAAGTGTGTTCTAGAGTAGTCAATTCTTGAATTAGTCTCTGAATTTTAAACTGCTTCCATTTTTTTTTTCATTTTTATAATTATTTAGTTTTTTTTTAAGCTGGGAAATTGCTCAGGGAACCAGTGACACTGTGGGAATTGTTGTTGTCATTGTTGGTGTTGTTGTTGTTGTTGTAGTAGACGACTATATTTGTTCTTCTCTTTATCATCCTCATTTTCCTTGCACCTTTTCTATTTGGATCAGGCTCTGGCTGTGACATTGACCACATTTCTGCTTGAACCTGCTAAGTACGTGGGTAGTGCATTTGGAGATTTTATTCGAGCTACGTACCACAACCTACCTTGGCATCTGCAACTTGTGGCTACCATTCTTCTGTTTTCAGCATTGCTTGTGAGTCTATCTTTCTGTTTTTACCACTGCTTCTCATATATATTGCTGCCAATGTCCAATATGTTTCGTTCTGCTTGCTTTTTTTTATGCCTCCACTGCTGAAGGCATTATGTTTTTGGGTTGTCCATTCATGCATCCGTCTGTCCATGATCAATATTGATCGCATTAACTTGTGAATCACTGAAGGGATTTTACACAAACATGGTGCAAAGGTGAACTGATTAGATTTTGGTTTCCACGGTTAAAGGTCATGTGACCTTTACCTGAAAGTAGCAGATTTTTTGTTACTGCCATAACTTGTGAACCGCTAAAGGGATTTTGACCAAACTTGATGCAGATATTTTCGATGGTGCAAAGATGAACTGATAGGATTTTTGGGAAAAGGTCAATGTCATGTGACCTTTGGCTGAAAGTAGCAGATTTTCGTTGCCATGACAACCTGTGGACCACTGAAGGGATTTTGACCAAACTTGGTATAACTGTGGACTGATTAAATTTTGAGTTCAAAAAGGTCAAAGGTCTTGGGGCAAGTGCCCTTTAATTGAAAATCTGTATTACTGCAATAACTTATGAACCACGCAAAATATTTCAACCATACTTGACACACTTATGGACTGTAATACAAAAAAAATTACCCCCGTGCGGGAGTGACGGTCATCTCTGCGAGAAAATATATAGCCTCCTGAAGGTAGGCAGTTTTTTGCAAACTTTGAAGTCACGTGACGCGAAAACGAAAGCGCATATCGAAATCCGGCCCGATCAAAAATTTAGATATTGTCCCATAGATTCATATGCCACAATAAAATTCAAGATTGCTTGAGAAATGTAGGAGAGATAGATTTTGAAATCGTCATTTTCGCATTTTTTGCCAACTTTGAAGTCACGTGACAGAAAACGAAAGCGAATATCGAAAATCCGGCCCGATCAAAATTTAGATATTGTCCCATAGATTCATATGCTACAATCAAATTCAAGATCGCTTGAGAAATGGCGGAGGAGATAGATTTTGAAAATCGTCATTTTCGCATTTTTTGCACTTTGAAGTCACGTGACACGAAAACGAAAGCGAATATCGAAATCCGGCCCGATCAAAATTTAGATATTGTCCCATAGATTCATATCCCCAATAAATTCAAGATCGCTTGAGAAATGTAGGAGGAGATAGATTTTGAAAATCGTCATTTTCGCATGAAATCGTCATTTTCGCATTTTTGCAACTTTTAGTCACGTGACACGAAACGAAAGCGAATATGGAAAATCCGGCCCGATCAAAATTTAGATATTGTCCCTTAGATTCATATGCCACAATCAAATTCAAGATCGCTTGAGAAATGGCGGAGGAGAAGAATTTGAAAATCGTCATTTTCGCAACTTCAAAGGCCTCGTGACCTTGACCTTGACCTTCGGTGACTTGAAAGTCATACCATCGTGTACGTCTCATCGACCTCTATCAGGATCACTAATGACCAGATCTCCTGCTTCAACTTCATTGTGAACGGACGGACGGACGGATCGTCACCTCTCCTCTCAACACCAATATTATTAGGTCATGCTCGAAGAGATGACCTAATGAACTGATTCAATTGTAGATTAAAAATGTCTAAGGTCATGTGCCCTTTGAAAATCATTTTGCAGACCATAACTCAAGTTAGAAGCATCTGATGTCTCCTTTATGTCGGTCTCTCTCTCTCTCTCACTCACTCACTCACTCACTCACTCACTCCACACTCTCTCTCAAGAGACCTTTAATTTTTTCATGCACCTTTTAATTGAGATCAAATGTAACAGTAGGCTGACATCTATCGTGGGCGGGGGCCACTTTGGGCCTCCGACACATTTGTGTCAAATTCTAATTTAAAAATTTAATCAAGCATTTGGTCTGTGAGAGAAAATAAAAATAATAACTACCTTTAACAGGTGAAAATAATTTTGTATTGTACATCCCAAAAGGGAGTTTAACCTTAAAAATGCAACAAGGAGGTTGTGGTGCAGTGCCCCCACTGTTTTCAAAACAACAAACACAAGTAACATCTACCCCCTTACCAAAACCTACTCTACCCCTCATGGGGCTAACACAAGCTTTGAAATGTTTGGTCATGATGAATGAAAGCGTTAAGTAGATTCCCCTTCCCCAGTTTGAAGTCCCACCCCCTCCTTAAATCTCCAAATCCATTAAAGCTAATAAGTTCATTATTTATCATTAACTCCCCCACCCGTATGTGGCCTGCACTATCCCTACCAGGTTTGGTGGTGATCATTTAAGCCATTACAGAAATCCTTTGCTTCACATTCCAAGTCTCCCCCCCCCCGCTAAATTGAAAAATCTAAAAAAGCTAATAATTAAATTTTTCTCACCATAAATCCCCCACGGGGCCCCCATTCTGCAAGCCACATTTAGTAGCACTATGGTTCATAGGGCTGAAGTGAATATCGAGACCCCAGTTATAGAGAACCCTCCCTCCCCCGGCACTACCTCTCCCCTAGTTAACTCTCCATTGTCCACTATTGTGTGTGCTAAATTTGGTTGTGATCCCTTAAGCCGTTAAAAAGATATCGCCTTCCCCCTTCCCTTCTATCCCTTAACCCTGGCCCTCTCCCAATAACATTCCCCATGACACCCTCATCATGGGGAATGTCATTGCCAAGTTTGGTGGCCAAACAATGTTCCGTTCTCAGGATATATAAGATATAAGTGAATGGATCGACAGACGACAAACAGAAAATTGGAGTGTGACAATAACAGCTTTACATTTGTGTTGAACTTTTACCTGATGCGAGACTGCTTAATAAACGTGCTGCACGTGAACTAAAACCTTGTATAACTTATTGAGTGAACATATGCATACTTGTATAAAGCCTTTTCAACATGATTCTCTTTGTGACATCAAATATTTATTGAGAAGTGTATGCGTTGTGTATTTTTCCCCCCACAGACTCTTCTCCACGTTTGGGGACATGCCCGCCACACCATATTGCAGCAGGTGCAAAGCCTGAGAAGCGCAATTGAACATGATGAGCGGCAAAGACAAATCACAGAGAACAGAGAACATGCTGGAGTTGTTGAGCAGCCAGAAGAAAGGCTTCCTATTGCTGACCGTCACATTACCCATGGTCAACAAGACACCAATGCGGATGGGGATTCTGTTTTACGATTGCGTCCATTGCAGAAGATTGACAATAATGTAAAACAAGAGCCAAACGCACAGAATCAGGTCGCTCCACTGCGCTCGAATACGAACCAGCTTGGTCCGTCTACTACCGGTCATGCAAGTCAAGATAATGGCTTTGGAGATTGTGGGAATAGCACGCAACAGCTACAGTTACAAGGTAATGCGCCTTGTGATCACAGATCGAATGAGGATGATAATCATCGGGATGGACGTTGTGATGGCCAAAAGACAACTGCCCCCCTTGGTGCCGAGCCAGAGTCTGCTTCCAAGGTGAGAAACGATGCAACCTGCATGACAGAACACATTGGGATTATAAGAGCAATTACTGTGAGGCAATCTTTTGGCACATGGGTGAGCTTCAACATTACCCACACGACTTCAAACAAAAAAAAAAACCTTTGGTTTTTTTTTTTTCTTCTTTTCTTTCCTCTTGCTTTCTCCCTTAAGCCGGGTTCACACCTGAGCAGTCAATTGCACAACCAAAATCGCACAAATTATGTGTGTGCAACTGCTTTGGCTACATCTGAACAAGTTGCTGTGCAACTATGTCTCCTCCATACATATATATATAGTTGCAGTTCTGGAAACCGCATCTCTCCAAGGCAATCCATCATACAGTGCTCCCCAGACAGTTATTTCATTAATATACATACAGTTAGACCTTTCCCTCACGTCTAATGGATCAAACAGCAAAGTGCGTTGTGTGGATCTTATAGTTGGTCTAATAATATCTCTAACTTCATTCCTACTCTTTTCTCTTATCTGAGATAAATCCAAGCAGCGGCCGCCTGTAAAAACTGCAGCCACACCCTTCACAATAAGAATGCGTCCTTGCAGTAGACCAAAAGAAGCAAACAACCTCCACCACCAGACTGC
>CM068962.1:28114060-28124524 GCA_035128595.1 Eptatretus atami | reverse complement strand
ATATGTGAAAAATTACGGGCCCAACACAAGGAATCGGAATCCACAAGGTCTCTGACCCCGTGGTAATTTCGAACGCCCGAGGTTCCTCTGACCCAGAGAATCGAATAACAGGTCCTTGCTGACCAGGAATCAAACCCAGTCCTCTGACCCAGGAATCAACCCAGGTCCTCTGACCCAGAATCGAACCCAGGTCTCTGACCCAAGAATCGAAACCCAGGTCCTCTGACCCAGGAATCGAACCCAGGTCCTCTGACAGGAAATCGAACCCAGTCCTCTGACCCAGACCAATCGAACCCAGTCCTCCTGAACCAGAAACCCAGTCTCTGACCCAGAATCGAACCCAGGTCCTCTGACCCAGAATCAGACCCAGGTCCTCTGACCAGGAATCAACCCAGGTCCTCTGACCCAGGAATTCGAACCCCTAGTCCTCTCCGGATCGCACACGAAGGAAATCGACCAGTCCAGGTCCTCTGACCCAGGAATCGAACCCAGGTTCCTCTGACCAGGAAATCGAACCCAGTCCTCTGACCCAGGAATCGAACCCAGTTCCTCTGACCCTAGGAATCGAACCCCGAACGAATCCAGGTCCTCTGACCCAGGAATCGAACGCCCAGTTCCCTGACCCCCCGGGAATCGAACCCAGTCCTCCTCTGACCAAGAAGTCGAAGCCCAGTTCCTCTGACCCAGGAATCAAACCAGTAACGAATCCGCTCTGACCCAGGAATCGAACCAGTCCTCTGACCCAGGAATCGAACAAGGTCCTTCCCAGGAATCGAACCCAGGTCCTCTGACCCAGGAATCGAACCCAGGTCCTCTACCCAGGATCGAACCCAGTCTCAATCGACCCAGGAATCGAACCCAGTCTCTGACCCAAGAATCGAACCCAGTCTCTGACCCAGGATCGAACCCAGTCCTCTGACCCAGGAATCGAACCCAGGTCTCTGACCCAGGAATCGAACCAGGTCCTCTGACCCAGAATCAAACCCGTCTCTGCCAGATCGAACCAGTCCTCTGACCAGGAATCGAATCCAGGTCCTCTGACCAGGAATCGAACCCAGTTCCTCTGACCCAGGAATCGAACACAGGTCCTCTGTCCCAGGAATCGAACCCAGGTCCTCTGACCCAGGAATCGAACCCAGTTCCTCTGACACCGAGGAATCGAACCCAGTCCTCTGACCCAGGAATCGAACCCAGTTCCTCTGACCAGGAACGACAAGTCCCGTCCCAGGAATCGACCCAGGTCCTCTGACCCAAGAATCGAACCCAGGTCCTCTGACCCAGGAATCGAACCCAGGTCCTCGACCAGGAATCGACCAGGTCCTGACCCAGGAATCGAACCCAGTTCCTCTGACCCAGGAATCGAACCCAGGTCCTCTGACCCAGGATCAACCCAGTCCTCTGACCCAGGAATCGAACCCAGTTCCTCTGACCCAGGAATCGAACCAGGTCCTCTGACCCAGGAATCGAACCCAGTCCTCTGACCGAATCGAACCCAGTTCTCTGACCAGAATCGAACCCAGTCCTCTCCGAATCACCAGGTCCTCTGACCCAGGATCGACCCAGGTCCTCTGACAAACGCTACCAGTCTCTGCCATCTGAGCTATATCGGTTTGCCGGAGACCTGGGTTCGATTCCTGGTCTGGGCCCGTAATTTTTCCACATATATTTATGATGTTGCTTCTGTCCTGTTCTTTTCTAGTTATATACTTTAATTATTGTTTGAATTCTCGAAGGTTAAAATACATCTCATTATTGTGAATACAAAAAATTCCTTTAATTTTAACACCGACAACATCGTTTATGTGACGTAAGAAACGAAACATGCAAGGAAACCAAACACAGGTGGAGGCCATTCAGCCCATCATACCTGCACCACACAATCCCACACCAATTTACCAACACAATATCAAAGAAAATACAAAATTATATTTTTTATCGTGTTTGATTTTTGGGTATTTTTGTCCCCAGGAAGAGGGGGCACGGGCTTGGATAAAAAACATAAATCAACCACACACACCCCTTAATGAGACCCCCACCAACAGCACTCCGTACACATACACACAATCACCCATCAATGCTCAAGCTACCTCAAAGTGCTGCCACCATCCCTGTTATGTTTGTAACTCGTGGCCGGACACAGCTGTAACACAAACAAGACTCCAGCATGTCAGCCATCCGGGCCGCACCGGAAGTGCGTTCTTTTTTTACAGCGTGTGCGCTGTATACAATTGCACCGAGTTTGAAATGTCCCCGGTGTCTACCACGTCTCCGGTGTCCCCTGCCCCCCCCCCCCCCCACGTGCCTCAAGACAGCCAATGACGGCCGTCCGGTAGATGCAGTGCGTAACCTAGACGGAAATAGCGAGAATTGACGAGAATACCCGAGTATTTCAATGGAAATTTGTGAAACTAATGTGTTATATATGTGAAAACCATAATTTATTGCTTGACGGGAAAAACCAAGAAACGCGCCCTCTCATGTACGAACGAACGAAAGACGTCATTTCCGCCACCATCGCATTTCGCGCCGAAAGACGTCATTTCCGCCCACCATCGCATTTCGAGCCGGACGTCATAGATCGTTCCGATTTCCGATACCATTGCACCACCATCCATTTCACGCCGATCGCCGAATACTGAAAGCTAAGTTCTTTTATGCTATCATTCTTTTGCGGCCTCCTGCCACGTCATATATCGAATGATTTCATTCCTTCTGTTATATATAAAGGTGCTTATCACAATAACAAGATTTTTACATTTCAAATATTAAGTACGCTTTAATTTTTTTCAACTGAAAAGCATAAATTGCATATTTAACATTAGTGTACTCATTTGCTTCACCACACGCGCTGTATTGAAGTGTCACTTTCTACTTTTCGTTGAGATAACCAAGAACAGCAACAACACCAAAGTTGTTTCTGAATTGCAGCACTTCAAACATACATACATCTTCCCCTTCAAGATGGACAAGAGCAGTGAACAAGTTATTATCATGAGCAAATAGGACGGAACTCAAACCAATTCAGGAGAGGAAAATAGGATCAGCGAGATCATAAACAAAATGGAAGACATTGATCGCTTCGAAAGTCCAACTCAGTCCCAAAACGAAGCAACAGATCAAACACCTCAATCGACATTACTACCTTGCAACAACTCAAATCCAATTCTATGATAGGAAACATCCAAACTTAATGAGGGTAACATTGACAGTTCATCACGAGTAAGTCTGTTTGGTCGACGACTCATCCGACCACTTCGAGTACGAGTTACCATGGGGAACTGGACGAGCTGTAGACACTGACTACTCACTGGCTCACCCTGGCTCACCCAGCTCATCATCTGGCTCACCCAGATCTACAGTAGGTGCAGTATCACCAGCTGGAGGCTTCACGTCTACGACAGTTGAGCCATCATGGGCCTCACTGGTAGCTTATCAGTATCAACTGAAATCCACGTAGCGAGAAGTAACACTCTCATTGGCCTCACTGGTGCTCTCGGATAAATGTCGACGTTACAGCGATAAGTTCACCCTGTCATGGTGAAACGTAACCATTTTCGAGATATTTCAGCTCCATTGACCATGAAGAAATGGAGGCTCATCAGGTTAATTAAACAACATTAGCATTTGGTATTGTTTAGACTGTTTGGAGAAATTTTGTAACCATGTTGTCAAGCTTTTGATCCCAAATGGACGCTCTGCAGCCAAGGTGTGGTTTGCAGCTCGGCAACTCGAATGACGCCATGCCGACAACAACGGCGTGGAACTCTCATCATGGGGGTTTGCAGAGCTGAGAGGCTGAGAAAGACTTCCAAAGAATCACCCTGTGACTAAAATAATAGTCAAGCTACTCTTGTTTAATTGCTCCTGTGAATTAATGTAAGAATGTGCAACTTAGCTTTGAATTATTGGGAATCTATTTTGTGAATTATAATAACCTAGCACACAGGTGTGTTTTGCACACACCTAGCCACAGCACACCAGTGTGCCTTGACCTATGGACTTGCTAATCTGTTAATTGGGGATAGAGAAAAGTTACTGAGAATTGAATCAAGATAATAATATATTAAGTTGAGGTATACTTACATAATATTGAAAGAGGGTCTGCGTTATTAAATTGATCGACAGATTGGTCAACATTACATATTAGGAATCATAAGTTAACTGGCAAGGCGGTTCCATGGTGTAATGGTTAGCACTCTGGACTTTGAATCCAGCGATCCGAGTCACGGCACCAACTGTTGTAGAATTTTGTAGTTTACGTTTTAACCGACTCGATGTAAATCCTGTTACTCAAATGAAAGCCACAATTAATTCACTGTCCACAACGGAAAGTACATTACATCAGATATTTTATTAACATAGTACTATGGAGTACAAGCCACCGAATGGTAAACATCTACAATGATTTGCACTAAACCAAGATGACATTTTCTGGCATTTATATGCTTTTGGAGAGTGGAGGGGCTGATAAGCCTTAGGCAAAGAACTCCAACTGCAATACGTGTCTTCTAGGTGAAAAGCGAATGACGTAATCATGGCAAAAGTGTGGTTATAAACAGGTCATTTTCCATAGCAAGACATTCCTTGTATCAACATTTAGGTTAAAAGACTCTGGGTAAAAGAAGCATCACTGACATCCAATTCGACTCATAGCATAAAAATTAAATTTATAAAACACCAGCAACAATTATAATTGAGAGTACATTAATATAATTATTTTCTCCCACAGACGATGAAACACGTACGAATGTGGCTCGGAATGCTGCTTCACAATCACAGCCGGTATCCACCTTTTGAGCCGTAGGAGGCTCCAATTCTAACCTTATCATTCTGATATGGTGGAAGATCATTGGTGAGTGACGATCACAGGTAGAACTTCTGTTTTGCTTTTCCAGGTCAAAGCGCCTTTTCACAGCATCACGGTTATAAGCTCGAGGCACCAGAAGACCTCCTCGGGCAATGGGAAGGGTATTCCTCGGACATCTTCCATTAGTAGTTGAGCCGGTGAGAGCTGGATGCCTTCCAGTGGCGTTGTGCGATAATCCAGCAAGGCCAGGTGCTTCGACGAGAATTGCTGGACAGGTTGGATGTTTGCCAAGACGAATTGGTTCGATTTGGTGACAATCCGGATGCGTACGCACTTTTTTTTTCGGTGATTCTTCACCATTTGAGTGATGCACCGAAAACGATAATGAAGCTCGATATCTCAAAACGTTATGAGAGGGATTCGACAAAACGTGGTGGACAGATTGGGTGTGTGACAAGGACAAATTGATTCCATTTTTAGTGGGGCAGATAACAGCAATTTTTGAGAGGAATCGTGCAAATGATGATACAAGCATCAAATTTGGCACATTTGTTCTCCGGGATTCTAAGCAAATCTGCCTATTGCCATTTGAAAATCCAAATTTTGGAAAAAAAAAAAAAACTTCAAAAAAGTCAAAATCACGAATCAATGTTGGATACTGGCTGAGATTGGTGAATGTTTCAGAAACATACTGACCCAGGAATCGAACCCAGGTCCTCTGACCCAGGAATCGAACCCAGGTCCTCTGACAAACCGTACCAGTGCTCTGCCATCTGAGCTATATCGGTTTGCCGGAGGACCTGGGTTCGATTCCTGGTCTGGGCCCGTAATTTTTCCACATATATTTATGATGTTGCTTCTGTCCTGTTCTTTTCTAGTTATATACTTTAATTATTGTTTGAATCCTCGAAGGTTAAAATACATCTCATTATTGTGAATACAAAAAATTCCTTTAATTTTAACACCGACAACATCGTTTATGTGACGTAAGAAACGAAACATGCAAGGAAACCAAACACAGGTGGAGGCCATTCAGCCCATCATACCTGCACCACATCAATCCCACACCAATTTACCAACACAATATCAAAAGAAAATACAAAATTTATGATTTTTTCATCGTGTTTGATTTTTGGGTATTTTTGTCCCCCAGGAGAGGGGGCACGGGCTTGGATAAAAAACATAAATCAACCACACACCACCCCTTAATGAGACCCCCACCAACAGCACTCCGTACACATACACACAATCACCCATCAATGCTCAAGCTACCTCAAAGTGCTGCCACCATCCCTGTTATGTTTGTAACTCGTGGCCGGACACAGCTGTAACACAAACAAGACTCCAGCATGTCAGCCATCCGGGCCGCACCGGAAGTGCGTTCTTTATTTTTACAGCGTGTGCGCTGTATACAATTGCACCGAGTTTGAAATGTCCCCGGTGTCTACCACGTCTCCTCCCGTGTCCTTCCTGCCCCCCCCCCCCCCCCCACGTGCCTGCAAGACAGCCAATGACGGCCGTCCGGTAGATGCAGTTGCGTAACCTAGACGAAATAGCGAGAATTTGACGGAAAACCCGAGTATTTTGCAATGGAAATTTGTGAACTAATGTGTTTATATATGTGAAACCATTTAATTTATTGCTTGACGGGATTTATAAACCAAGAAACGCGCCCCTCTCATGTAACGAACGAACGAAAGACGTCATTTCGCGCCCACCATCGCATTTTCGGCGCCGAAAGACGTTCATTTCCGCCACCATCGCATTTCGACGCCGAAAGACGTCAATTCCGCCACCATCGCATTTCACATGCCGATCGCCGAATATTCTGAAAGCTAAGTTTTTCTATACTATCATTCTTGCGGCCTCCGCCACGCTATAATGCGAAGAATTTCATTCCTTCTGTATATATAAGGTGCTATCACAATAAAACTTTTTACATTTCAAATATTAAGTACGCTTTTTTAATTGTTTTTCACACTGAAAACATAAATGCATATTTAACATTAGTGTACTCATTTAGCCTTACTTCAACACGCGCTGTATGAATGGATTCAGCTTGTTCAACTCCGTTGAGGAAAACCAACGAATCAGCAACAACACCAAAGTTTGTTTCTGAAATTGCAGGCCACTTCAAACATACATATCATCTTCCCTGTCAGATATGACAAGAGCAGGACAAGTAATTATGTACATGAGCAAATAGGACGGAACAAAAACCAATTCAGGAGGAGAAATAGGATCAGCGAGATCATAAACAAAAATGGAAGCATGATCGCTTTCAAAGTGCAACCAGTCCAAAACGAAGCAACAGATCAAACCACCTCAATCGACATTACTGACCTTGCAACAACTCAAATCCAATTCAGTGATAGGAACATCCAAACTTAATGAGGGTAAACATTGACAGTTCATAACGAGTCAAGTCTGTTGGTCGACGACTCATCCGACCACTTCGAGTACGAGTCCCATGGGGTAACTGGACGAGCTGTAGACACTGACTACTCACGGCTCACCTGGCTCACCAGCTCATCATCTGCTCACTCCAGATCTACAGTAGGTGCAGTATCACCAGCTGGAGGCTTCACGTCTGACGAACAAGCTTGAGCCATCAATGGGCTCACTTGGTAGCGTTATCAGTATCAACGAAAGACCGATCGAGAGAACACTCTCATTGCCTCACTGTGCTCTTCGGTAAATGTCGACGGTTACAGCGATAAGTGTCACCCGTTTTCATGGGTGATACGTAACCATTTTTCGAGATATTTCAGCTCCATTGACCATGAAAAAATGGAGGCTCATCAGGTTAATTAAACAACATTAGCATTGGTATTGTTTAGACTGTTTGAGAAATTTGTAACCATGTTGTCAAGCTTTTGATCCCAAATGGACGCTCTACGCCAAGTGTGGTTTGCAGCTCGGCAACTCGAATGACGCCATGCCGACAACAAACGGCGTGGAACTCTCATCATGGGGGGTTTGCGAGCTGAGAGGCTAGAGAAAGTACTTCCAAAAGAATCACCCTGTGACTAAAATAATAGTCAAGCTACCTTGTTTAATTTGCTCTCTGTGAATTAATGTAAGAATGTGCAACTTAGCTTTGATTATTTTGGGAAATCATTTGTGAATTATAATAACCTAGCACACAGTGTGTTGCACACACCTAGCCACAGCACACCAGTGTGCCTTGACCTATGGACTTGCTAATCTGTTAATTGGGGATAGAAAAAAGTTACTGAGATTGAATCAAGATAGTAATATATTAAGTGAGGTACTTACAATAATATTGAAAGAGGGTCGCGTTATTAAATTGATCGACAGATTGGTCAACATTACATATTAGGATCATAAGTTAACTGCAAGGCGGTTCCATGGTGTAATGGTTAGCACTCCGGACTTTTGAATCCAGCGATCCGAGTCACGGCACCAACTGTTGTAGAATTTTGTAGTTACGTTTTAACCGACTACGATGTAAATCCTGTTACTCAAATGAAAGCCACAATTAATTCACTGTCCACAACGGAAAGTACATTACAATAGATAATTTATTAACATAGTACTATGGAGTACAAGCCACAGAGTTGGTAAACATCTACAATGATTTGCACTAAACCAAGATTATCATTTTCTGAATTTATAAGCTTTGGAGAGTGGAGGGGCTGATAAGCCTTAGGCAAAGAACTCCAACTGCATATACGTGTCCTCTAGGTGAAAAGCGAATGAACGTAACATGGCAAGAGTTGGTGTTATAAAGCAGGTCATTTGTTCATAGCAAGACATTCCTTGTATCAACATTTTAGGTTAAAAGACTCTTGGTAAAAGGAAGCATCACGACATCCAATTCGACTCATAGCTAAAAATAAATTTATAAAACACCAGCAACAATTATAATTGAGAGTGCATTAATATAATTATTTTCTCCACAGACCGCTATGACAAACGTACGAATGTGGCTCGGAATGCTGCTTCACAATTCACAGCCGGTATCCACCTTTGGAGCCCGTAGGAGGCTCCAATTCTAACCTTATCATTCTGATATGTGGGGAAGATCATTGAGTGAGTGGACGATCACATGGTAAGAAACTCTGTTTTGCTTTTTCCAGGTCAGGCGCCTTTCACAGCATCACGTTAATAAGCCCGAGGCAAGCCAGAAACCTCCTCGGGCAATGGAGGGTAATTCCTCGACATCTTCCATTAGTAGTTGAGCCGGTGAGAGCTGATGCCTTCCATGGCGTTGTGCGATAATCCAGCAGCCAGGTGCTTCGACGAGAATTGCTGGACAGGTTGGATGTTTGCCAAGGACGAATGGTTCGATTTTGGTGACAACCGATGCGTACGCACATTTTTTTTTCGGTGATTCTTCACCATTTGAGTGATGCACCGAAAAACGATATGAAGCTCGATATCTCCTCAAAACGTTAGAAGGGATTCGACAAAACGTGGTGGACAGATTGGGTGTGTGACAAGGACAAATTGATTCCATTTTAGTGGGGCAGATAACAGCAATTTTTGAGATAATCGTGCCAAATGATGATACAAGGCATCAAATTTGGCACATTTGTTCTCCGGGGGATCTAAGCAAATCTGCCTATGGCCATTTGAAAATCCAAATTTTGGAAAAAAAAAAAACTTCAAAAAAGTCAAAATCACGAATCAATGTTTGATACTGGCTGAGATTGAGAATGTTTCAGAAACATAATCAAAGACGTTCCAAGTCTGCCATGCAGTTATTCTTCCCTTATACGCGGAAGGCAGACACAACGTCACATCCAGTGAAGCATGGGACACTGTGGAATAGGAAGAGGGAGGGACACTGGTGAATTAGAAGAGGGAGGGACACTGTGGAATTAGGAAGAGGGAGGAACCTGTGGAATAGGAGAGGGAGGGACACTGTGGAAATTAGGAAGAGGGAAGGACACTGGTGAATTAGGAAGAGAGGGAAGACACGTGGTGAAGCAGAAAAAGGGTAGGACACGGGGAATTAGAAGAGGGAGGACACTGGGAATTAGAAGGGGGGTGGGACACTGTGGAATTTTAGGAAGAGGGAAAGGAACACTGGTGAAAGCAGAAAAAGGGTAGGACACTGGGATTAGTGAAGAGGGAAGGACACGGTAAGCAGATAAAAGGTAGGAGCACTGGGGAAATTAGGAAGGGGAATGGACACGGTTTGAAAGCAGAAAAAAGGAGACCTGGGAATAGAGGACACGTGAAATAGGAAGGGGGTGGGACAACCTGCGGAAATGAGGAAGGCGGAAGGACACTGTTATGAACAGAAAAAGGTAAGACACATGGGAATTAGGCAAGAGGCAAGAGCGTGGATGAAGCCGTGGACGCGAATAAACGGAAGAGGAAGAACTGGTGAAGCAGAAAAGGGTAGGAACGGGGAATTAGGAAGAGGGAAGACACGTGGAATTAGGAAGGGGGTGAGGACACTGCGGAAATTAGGAAGAAGGGAAGGACACTGGTGAAGCAGAAAAAGGGTAGGACACTGGGGGAATTAAGGGAGAGGGAAGGACACTGGGGAATTTAGGAATGAGGGAAGGACACTGGTGGGCATTAGGAAGGGGGTGGGACACTGTGGAAGCAGAAAAGGGTGAGGTCACTGTGGAATATAGGAAGGGGATGGGACACTCTTGGAAAATAAAACATATAACTTT
>CM068962.1:28093146-28108658 GCA_035128595.1 Eptatretus atami | reverse complement strand
CAAAGAGAGATATAATATGAAAGAGGGTCTGCGTTATTAAATTGATCGACAGATTGGTCAACATTACATATTAGGAATCATAAGTTAACTGCAAGGCGGTTCCATGGTGTAATGGTTAGCACTCTGGACTTTGAATCCAGCGATCCGAGTCACGGCACCAACTGTGTAGAATTTTGTAGTTACGTTTTAACCGACTCGATGTAAAATCCTGTTACTCAAATGAAGCCACAATTAATTCACTGTCCACAACGGAAAGTACATTACATCAGATAATTTTATTAATAGTACTATGGAGTACAAGCCAGAGATGTAAACATCTACAATGATTTGCACTAAACCAAGATGAATTTTCTGGCATTTATATGCTTTTGGGAGAGTGGAGGGGGCTGATAAGCCTTAGGCAAAGAACTCCAACTGCAATACGTGTCTCTAGGTGAAAAGCGAATGAACGTAATCATGGCAAAAGTTGGTGTTACAAACAGGTCACTTTGTTCCATAGCAAGACATTCCTTGTATCAACATTTAGGTTAAAAGACTCTTGGGTAAAAGGAAGCATCACTGACATCCAATTCGACTCATAGCATAAAAATTAAATTTATAAAACACCAGCAACAATTATAATTGAGAGTACATTAATATAATTATTTTCTCCCACAGACCCTATGAACAACGTACGAATGTGGCTCGGAATGCTGCTTCACAATCACAGCCGGTATCCACCTTTTGGAGCCCGTAGGAGGCTCCAATTCTAACCTTATCATTCTGATATGGTGGAAGATCATTGAGTGAGTGACGATCACATGGTAGAACTTCTGTTTTGCTTTTTCCAGGTCAAAGCGCCTTTTCACAGCATCACGGTTATAAGCTCGAGGCACCAGAAGACCTCCTCGGGCAATGGGAAGGGTATTCCTCGGACATCTTCCCATTAGTAGTTGAGCCGGTGAGAGCTGGATGCCTTCCAGTGGCGTTGTGCGATAATCCAGCAAGGCCAGGTGCTTCGACGAGAATTGCTGGACAGGTTGGATGTTTGCCAAGGACGAATTGGTTCGATTTTGGTGACAATCCGGATGCGTACGCCACCATTTTTTTTTCGGTGATTCTTCACCATTTGAGTGATGCACCGAAAAACGATATGAAGCTCGATATCTCAAAACGTTATGAAGGGATTCGACAAAACGTGGTGGACAGATTGGGTGTGTGACAAGGACAAATTGATTCCATTTTTAGTGGGGCAGATAACAGCAATTTTTGAGAGGAATCGTGCAAAAGATGATACAAGCATCAAATTTGGCACATTTGTTCTCCGGGGATTCTAAGCAAATCTGCCTGATTGGCCATTTGAAAATCCAAATTTTGGAAAAAAAAAAAAACTTCAAAAAAGTTCAAAACACGAATCAATGTTGGATACTGGCTGAGATTGGTGAATGTTTCAGAACATCATCAAAGACGTTCCAAGCTGCCCATGCAGTTTTCTTCCCTTTTACCGCGGAAGGCAGACACAACGTCACATCCGTGAACGCATGGGACACTGTGGAATTAGGAAGAGGAGGGACACTGGTGAATTAGGAAAGAGGGAGGGACACTGTGGAATTAGAAGAGGGAGGACACTGTGGAATTTAGGAAGAGGGAAGGACACTGTGGAAATTAGGAAAGAGGGAAGGACACTGGTGAAGCAGAAAAAGGGTAGGACACTGGGGAATTAGGAAGAGGGAAGGACACTGGTGAATTAGGAAGGGGGTGGGACACTGCGGAATTAGGAAGAGGGAAGGACACTGGTGAAGCAGAAAAAGGGTAGGACACTGGGGAATTAGGAAGAGGGAAGGACACTGGGGAATTAGGAAGAGGGAAGGACACTGGTGCATTAGGAAGGGGGTGGGACACTGTGGAAGCAGAAAAAGGGTGAGGCACTGTGGAATTAGGAAGGGGATGGGACTCTTGGGAAAATAAAACATATAACTTATTAACTTCAATTGTTATCATGATATATTTTACAATTATTGACTAAGTTTAAACAAGAGTGAAAATTGCTTTGCAATACATGTCCCTGAAGCCGCCGGCCCGGCAATCTCAGTGGGTACCGTGCCCCACGCTGCGATGGGCAGATGGTCTTGCCCACCATGCCAGTTGTGCAAATCCGGTGGACTGGACCTGGATGCTGGGTTGGCATTCGTCGCAGGGGATGTAAACCAAAATGGATGGTTCCACAGTCCCAAACTACTACGGACGTCCACTCCAGTGGTCTGGAGCTTCAGTCTGCTGCCTCTGCGCCACGGGGGTCAGCCCCTGAAATGTGCTGGGGTGTGGAGGAGGGGGCGAGGACAACTGATCAGGGCATTACAATCCTGGGACAGGAGGCGGTGAGCCGGGCCATACGACCCTGGGACAGGAGGCGGTGAGCCGGGCCATACGACCCTGGGACAGGAGCCGGTGAGCCGGGCCATACGACCCTGGGACAGGAGACATATACCGATGTGATATTATCCAAGTCAAAAAAGGGTAGAACTGAAAAATTGACAAAACTCCCTGAAACTCAAACTTGTTCTGCAACCTATCAAAATAAGGTCATGTACCAAGTTTCAGTTGAACATGTTAAAAGGTAAGGGGAAAAAGCTGAAAAACCACAGGTGGGACGGACAGACAGAGAGCAACCTCTCTGCAGTTCCCTCGGGCACCGCGAGGGTCAAATACAATCCAAGTGAAATGACATATAAATAATCACAAAATAATTTTTCGGGAGGTTCGTGCTGCCAAGTTTCTCTGATTTGACACGAATGTTGACGACGTGGTTTGAATAATGTTGTGCTTCCTTCGCAGTAAAGCTGCTGCTTGCGTCTTGGACATGGTGTGCTCTGTGCTGTCTGAAGAGGACATTCCCTTTAACCTCAGAGGAGAATGGTGTGCGACCCGGCAGCCGTGAACTCTGGCACACTGCACATGTGCACAACACTGTGTATGTCGTCACTGACCGAACCGTGCACTCTGTTGTTTGATGTGGGCAGTATCGGGGCAGTGGGACCACGGTTGGACCCAAAACACAAAGGGATGATCAAACAAGAAATGAGAAAGGAAACACAGTAACCTCCCAGTGAAAGGGTTGGGTTGGGTTTGTTAAATGGGGTCGAAAAGATTTGGGGTCAGCATTGGGATTGACATCAGATGATGAGGCACCTGGTTGAAGTCCCAGAGGGAAGAATAGTTTTAACTGGACGACCCGTGAACCTGTTGGGTTCCCGTTGTGACAGCGGTTGATTAAAAAAAAATCATTTCAAACAAACAAACAAAAAAAGATAGCTCCAGTGAACCATACCACTGAGGTTGTTTGCATTGATCAAATTCTCCCGAAGAGGACTTGACTGAATCGGGAATTGATTTTTTAATAATTTTTTCCGTTGCCCGATTTGAACGAAACTTGATACTGCACACCGCAGGACAATGGTGACTAAGTTGGGCCAAAATTTTTTGCACTATCTTGTACCGTTTTGGCTGTATTTCGGGAACATACATACATACATACATACAAGATGAGAGTTTTAGTAATATATAGAAAAGATAATGCATCATAAACAATGGAATATCTAACTCAACATTTGATTGTTCAGCGTTGTGACATACCTCCACCAATCCAGCTTTGGGAAAGGGTCCGAAAAACAATTGGGACGAGCACGAATTGTCAGCAAATGTGGGTTGGCTAAGTTAACATGGAAACGCGGTATCAGACAGCCAATCATGGTCTGATTTGGGTTTAGGGCAAAGATGGTCATAGAGGATGAAGTGAATTTTCAAACAGAGGATTTATGTTTACATAAACACATGATACAAGGCTGATTTTCATGAGTGAATATGAATTTGCAGCTTGATGGAGTACTGCTCTCCCCTCTGGTCCGGCTCCCCTGCCTCACATCTTTGTCAGATTGATGCTGTAGAAACAAAGGCTTTCAAGATCATTGGAATCTCTTGCAATGAAGCTGAGTCTATGGGCCAATCACTTCGCCATTCCTGACAGGTCAGTGGTCTCTTTGTCTTCTTCCGCCTTTTTTTCTTCCGCTCACCTGGTAGCGGCTGGATAAGAAAACCAGGGAACCACTGGTAGGCATGGATGACCCACAAAATATGTAACGGAGAAGAAAGTAAATACCGAAGGATGTTGTTTCTTTTAAACGCAGTGAACAAACATTGGTACATCATGGGTGATGAAGGTTGTGGTCAAGTTTCATCAAAATTGTGTGTGTGGTTTCAGAGACGTAAGCAAATACTTTTCACGAGTGTATATGGGCAACCCCCCCCCCCCCCCACTCCACGTAGACTCCCAAAGCATATGTATATATATATATATATATATATATATATATATATATATTATTATTTAATGTCATGAACAAACTTTAGTACATCATGGGTGATGAAGATTGTGGTCAAGTTTCATTGAAATTGTGTGTGTAGTTTCTGAGAATAAAGCAAATACCTCTTTTGGTGGGCAACCTCCCCCGGACAAGTGGTTCCCAAGTTATGGCCATTTACCAACCAATGACAGGACACGTTGCTGCGTAGGCGTGGCCGATGGGGAAGAGATTCTCAGCCGCGTTCCCATTACGGGTTACAACGTACGGACTTCCGGATAGTGATGACTTACTGTATTCTAATAATTTCTCGATTTCTTATCCGCATTTATAGTTAAACACAATGCCCCAATCCAGTCGTCGTTTACGAGAGTGAAGGAACGGCCTGTGTGGTTGTTTGAAGGTTTTTTTGTTTTTTTTTGCACGTACGGGCACACACTAGTTTATTAAAAACTTAGAGCTGAAAAAGTCAGCTCAGATATAATCATTTGAAATCAGTTGTAATCATTTTCGAAGGATCTTCAGATGAGGAGGCGTGTGATACATTGGGACATGTAACGAGCATATTCCTGGATTTCAAACCAAATCCGTAACGTTTTTGGTGCAGAGGATATTATAAGAGATGAATTGAAGACTTCAAGTTTTGTTTACAACAAACGAAAAACAAGCAACAAACAAAGCAAATACAGTTCAGACTTTAAAATTTTATTGTCCATCACTCATTGTTTGATCATGCATTGTTCTGTGGAAGAGAGCGAGGGGGGTAGGGCGTGGAAGTTTCCGGCATAATGGTAACGTTTTCGTTTTTCCCAAGACGCCTTCATAAGCGACACACTCTTTCCCAACACTCAGCGCTCCCCTTTACAAAAATGCCTTTCCCGTTGTCATCGTTTCCTTCGCAATAAATTTTAGTTTGATCACGGCACGCTTGCGAAGCTCCCCGGGTTTGTCCCAAATTCAAAGTGTCCATCGTCGTCGTTTGATAATAATGTGCACAAACCCAGTTGAAAGCACATTCCGACTCGTGTTACAAAACAAGAACATATGAATAGACATGAACGGAACTGAAATTTGTTTTCATTCCACTCTTATGGGAACCATGATTCTGCAAACTCCTCAAGGCTATGAGGAAGCAGTTGACAACGTACTGGAGTTTTGAAGTTTGGGAAAGACTGAAATTTATGAGTTTGCTACTTTTTTTAATGGACATATTTTTTTTTTTTCCCCCCTTTTAAATTTACTGTTAGATGAGTTTGTTTTTTTCTAAAATGTAAATTTTAACATTTACTGCAGATTTTGGCACAAGCACTATGATTAGAACCCATTGTTGTCACACTCTACCTCCTGCTGCACCTTACCATATTGGTCCGACAGGCAACCCCTAGAGCATAGTTTGTGTTACCATCATCATGAGTGGCAGGTGAAAGCAGGACGAGAGGATGACGTTACAATGGGCAATGATTAATACAATACTTGGATGTATGGATGTCAAGTGTGGTGTGCTGTCAAGGTTCAGCGAATGTCAGGTCCCATCATTGCTATTTTCATTCTTGGCAAACAAATCTCACTGGAATTTTTTTTTAAAGGCCATAAAGATGGGAGGTGCACCAACATCATCACTATCATTATCGCATTCAGCACTTCCTCTCATACTTTCATCTACACTCACGATATTCAACATGTTGCTTTCTCATATTGTCAGTTGGTGCTCTTCCTTGCCTTTACTCACTTTGTCTGGATGGATTCCATTTGTAATTCCAGTCAAATCATCTTGCCTCCGTGATGGGTAGACCAGACGTTCTCCTAACCTCAGTCTGTTTGACCTTCGCGTCGGCTCTTCTCAGTTCAGTCCGCCTGGCCTTCGCGTCAGTTCTTCTGACCTCATTCTGCCTGATCTTCAGGTCAGTTCTTGCCTCAGTCAGTCTGGCCTTCGGGTCAGCTCTTCTCTTCGTGTCAGTCAGTCTGGCCTTCGGGTCAGATCTTCTCTTCGTGTCAGTCAGTCTGGCCTTCACGTCAGATCTTCTCTTTGCCTCAGTCAGTCTGGCCTTCGCGTCAGATCTTCTCTTCGTGTCAGTCAGTCTGTCCTTCACGTCAGATCTTCTCTTCATGTCAGTCAGTCTGGCCTTCGGTCAGCTCTTCCTCTTCATGTCAGTCAGTCTGTCCTTCACGTCAGATCTTCTCTTTGCCTCAGTCAGTCTGGCCTTCAGGTCAGCTCTTCTCTTCGTGTCAGTCAGTCTGGCCTTCAGGTCAGCTCTTCTCTTCGTGTCAGTCAGTCTGGCCTTCACGTCAGCTCTTCTCTTCGTGTCAGTCAGTCTGTCCTTCACGTCAGATCTTCTCTTTGCCTCAGTCAGTCTGGCCTTCGGGTCAGCTCTTCTCTTCGTGTCAGTCAGTCTGGCCTTCACGTCAGATCTTCTCTTTGCCTCAGTCAGTCTGGCCTTCGGGTCAGCCACTCTGGCCTTCACGTCAGCCACTCTGGCCTTCGTGTCAGTCGGTCTGGCCTTCGGGTCAGCTCTTCTCCTCACTTCATTCTATCTGGCCTTCCAGTCAACTTTTCTTACTTATTTCCCTCTGATCTTGTCATTCTGTGTTTTCAACGCTACTCTCAGACTCTCAGGAGCGGGCCTGCGGCTTGCGACAGCACTTAGGAATCACAAGAAGCACATTCCGTCACTGTCACGAGACATGATGTCCGTCCCCAGACTGTCATTGGCATGCTGCTGGCAAGGGCCCACCATGACATTGTCATGCAACACTCGGTTGATCTTCCAGCTGCTGACGTCAGTGGCAGCATCATTCAACAGTAGATGATACAGCAGCTGCACCGTCTGCAATCTCTCAGTCGAGCTTTAGCTTACAGAGCCCGGTGTGAGGAGGATGACAGCGATGGTGTTGATGGGAATGGTGATGGTGTGGTTTAGCTTGTGCAGGTCTTTCGGCCATCACATTTCTTTGCAGAGAGCTAGGGGTAGGTAAATGGTCAGAGTAACTCTTTCAGATTATGTTGAGCTGCAAGAATATTAACATTGCCATTTGACTGAATTAAGTGTCATATCACTTTAAAAATAGAGTAAGAGACTATCCACATCTGCTATATATCATAACCAGAGAGTTGGTGTCAAAGCCACCCAATGCTCGCCTGTTTATACATTTATCATTTTAAAAAAAATAGTCTAATAATATTTTTTATAAAGCATTGCAGTGAAGTCTGATCCAAATAATTTTAAACAATATATGTATTTGTATATTGTAATCAGTAAAAAATAGTGTGGTAGATAAAAACATTAGAAAGGAAATAACTTCCACCAAAAACTTTAACATTTTCACGCACGCTGACGCTCACGCCGGGGGTATCGCTATAGCTCTCTGTTCTTCGAACAGGCGAGCTAATAAATGGTAATGTTTTGACCCTGGTCCCATATGCTGAATTTACTGTTCTCTTCCTTCCTTTCCTAAGAACAAATGGTTATAAAAGTGCTGCACTTTTTTTCCTCCCAATTAATTATCAACTCTTTATTCTCTTCCTTTCCTGACTATTTTCTTCTTCTCAGTTTACTTCTCTCTCCCCTTCCATTTTGCACAGGTAAATGGCCTCCAACATTAAATAATTTATACCATGGTACAAAAGTTGTACAAAACATTTACATTTGCATCATGCTATGTAACATGAAATGCCGCAATCAATAACAAATATAAACAAGAAAATGAGCAATCAGAGATTGCAGACCCTCACCAGGACTTGCTATGTGTGGTGTATTTTGTGTGGTGTGTTACATTATTAAAAAGAAACATAAATAGAACTGCCACTTTATAACTACTAGCAGTGATGACCGGGTACCAAGACATCCCGCTTTGATCGGACACCTGACCCTGACCCATGAGGTTTATTCATTATTCAATTGAATTTAGAATGGGATTAAAATAAATTCAATTCAAATCAAACGGAAGACCAAATAGGTACATTGGAGTCATCAGAAGGAACCTGGATAGCATTCGGGTTTCAACTGCTACTCCTCGACCCTCAAACCCATCCAGGCACAGCCAAGTGAACCTCATTCAAAAAACAAACAAACCCAGATTCAAAAAAATTAAATAATTATAGCTGCCAGAATATGTCTCCGATCAAGTTGAAATTTGAAACATGTATTGTATTCCCAATCACTACGAGATCATAATTGCGAAGTTTCATGTCGATTGAGCGTTTCAAGAGAAAGGATTTTAAAAGGATTTTTCACTCAATCCAATATGCCTGCCAGATGCCGATAGAAAGTCTGCACCCCCTTTCAAAATTTACACCGTTTGTTGCCTTGTAGCCTGGAATTAAATTGCATGAAATCAAACTTTTTTCCACCTTTATTTACACATCGTGGCCCACAACTTCCGAGTGAAAAACAAATTCCACAAATTTCAGAAAATTAATTAAAAACACAAAACTACAATATCTTGGTTGGATAAGTGTCCACCCCCCTGAGTTAATACTCGGTGGAAGCTCCTTTGACAGCAATTACAGCTGTGAATCTGTTGGGATAGGTCTCCACCAACTTTGCACATCTTGATTGGGCAATATTTGCCCATTCTTCTGTACAAAACTGTTCAAGCTCAGTGAAGTTGCATGGGGAGCGTTGATGGACAGCAATCTTCAAGTCATGCAACAGATTATCGATTGGATTTAGGTCGGGGCTCTGACTGGGTCACTCAAGGATAATTAACTTTTTGTCCCTCACCACTCCAGTGTAGCTTTGGCTGTGTGCTTCGGGTCGTCATGCTGAAAGGCGAACTTCCATCCAAATTTCAGCTTTCTTACAGAGGGCAGCAGGTTTTCCTCAAGGATTTTTCTGTATTTTTCTCCATCCATTTTCCCTTCTATCCTGACACGTGCCCCAGTCCCTGCTGATGAGAAGCGTCCCCATAACATGATGCTGCCAACACCATGCTTTACAGTTGGGATGGTGTTCTTTGGGTGATGTGCTGTGTTGGGTTCACACCAAATGTAATGTTTTGCATTTAGGCCAAAATGTTCCATCTTGGCTTCGACAGACCATAAAACGTTTTGCCACACGGCTTCAGAATCTCTGGAGTGTTTTTTTTGCATACCTCAACCGGGACTCCAGGTGGGTTTTTTTTGAGTAATGGCTTCCTCCTTGCCACCATACCATACAGGCCAGACTTGTGGAGTGCTTGGGATATTGTTGTCACATGCACACAGTGACCAGTCTTTGCCAATAAAGGCATGTAACTCTTTCAAAGTTGCCATTGGCCCCTTGGTGGTGTGGAAGAAGATAATTATATTAATGTACTCTCAATTATAATTGTTGCTGGTGCTTTATAAATTTAATTTTTCTGCTATAAGTTGAATTGGCTGTCAGTTATGCTTCCCTTTACCCAAGAGTCTTTTGACCTAAATGTTGATAAAAGGAATGTCATGGAACAAAGTGACCTGGTTGATAACACCAACTTTTGCATGATTGTCATTCGCTTTTCACCTTGTAGACACGTATTGCAGTTGGAGTTATTTGCTGAAGGCTTATCAGCCCCCTCCACTCCCACAAAAGCATATAAATGCCAGGAAATGTAATCTTAGCTTAGTGCAAATCATTGTAGATGTTTACCACCTCGGTGGTTTGACTCCATGGTACCATGTTAATAAAATTATCTGATGTAATGTACTTTCCGTTGTGGACAGTGAATTAATGTGGGCTTTCATTTGAGTAACAGGATTTACATCGAGTCAGTTAAAACGTAAACTACAAAATTCTACAACAATGGCCTCTCTGATCAGTCTCCTCCTTACTTGGTCATCCAGTTTGGAGGACGGCCTGATCTAGGCAGGGTCTGTGGTACCACACACATTCCACTTCTTAATGATTGTCTTCACTGTGCTCCAAGGGATATTCAAGGCCTTTGAAATATTTGTATACCCATCCCCTGATGTGCGCCTTTCCACAACTTTATCCTGGAGGTCTTTTTGTAAACGCTCCTTGGTGCTCACGGTTGAGTCTTTGCTGTGAAATGCACTACCCAGCAGAGGAAACCTAAATGAACAGCTAATTTTATTCTAAAATAATCAGAATCACTACAATTTAACACAGGTGGAGGCCAATTAACTTGCTGTGTGATTTTGAAGGTGATTGATTACACCTGAGCTAATTTACAATTGCTATTATAAGAGGGGTGGACACTTATTCAACCAAGATATTGTAGTTTTCTGTTTTTAATAAAGTTTCTGAATTTTGTAGAATATGTTTTTCACTCGGAAGTTGTGGGTTACGATGTGTAAATAAAGGTGGAAAAAAAGTTTGATTTAATGCAATTTAATTCCAGGCTATAAGGCAACAAAAGGTGTAAATTTTGAAAGGGGGTGTAGACTGTATAACCCTTCGAGATATCCTGCTCACAGACAGACAAACGGTGGTGAAAACATAACCTCTGTCCACCTTTGGTGGCAGAAGTAATAAACGAGGCCGAAAACTCTCGACTCACCCATTGCTTCCAGCAAACCCGCTTAGATACCTCTTCCGAAACTTTTCAATGACTTTCAAAATCGAGCTTTGTTCCAGATGCTCTGTATGCCCGTCACCTGCTTCACGTGAGTTTTCCACACCTCCAGACTGACTGCACTCAAAGTACCGGACAGCAGAGATCTGCCCAGGTACGTACACAAAGAGGCAAGATGATGTTATCAAAAGGTCGATGAATATGAAGTTTCTTGGTATTCCACCAAAGTATGCTACAGGCAACATAATCAAGCATTGGACAAGCCTTCTTAACATCATATTCGAATGACAGTGTGTGTGTGTGTGTGTGCCCCCAAGATGCTGCATCTGCTGGTGTACTCTCAGTACAATCGTTTCCAACCAAACCCTATAAATACCTGAACATAACTGCAAAGTGGAATAATATTTGTTCCACGTTCTCATCTACTTGCAGAGACCCCATCATTACAAAGGGAAATCATTTAATCCACGGAAACTTGCGAGCAGTCTGACAAGACCTCTTATTTAGAATTTCTTTCCCTACAACATAAAGTAAAAAAAATTTCCACATGATGCTAATAGGTCAGTTTATTACAAGTTTGTTTCTTATTTCTATATTATGCCATTGACTTTCTGATAGACTCTCGTTCTCGGTTAAGCATGAGTCACATTTGCTCTACGGCTAGGATACGGCAGCCGTACCCCCCCCCCCCCTGAATTGACAGAAACGTGCGGCGGCCACAGAGTTTCTGAGGTGGCCTCAGGGTGGCCTACGCGTATGGCTATCTTTTACAGGCCGTAGGGGTCTCCGTGGAATTAAAGCGCGGAGTTATAATTTTTTCATTTCTAGGTTGGCCGTAGCAAGGACAAGCCGTAGCCATGACGTAGATGTGTTCCACGTCGACCGTACGTAGGGCGTACGGTGGGCTTGCGTTATTCGTGCGTTTTCCATAGGCTCTTATCAATGAAAATGAATTTTGCCAACCCCAAAAAATTACGGCGGCCACACTATTTCCACGTTCGCCTTGGGCCCCCTGCGGTCGCCTTGCGGCACCTTGAGGCTACCTTGCGTCTGCCTTGAAAATTATATGGCCGCCACAGGGACGCCCTAAGGTCACCGTGCGACATCAAATCAAAGACCGTACGGCACCCCACGTTTTCGGTCTCCACAATTTCTAAATACCCCGTGTGGCTACCCAAAAAATAAAAACATATGTGACTGCTACATTGTGTGAGCGTGGAAATACTGTGGCCGCCCTATAATTGCTTTCGTGCCGTAGATTTTTTAGACCCTACGGCCGCCGTGCCAAATGTGACTGAAGCATTAGTTTCCATAGTTGGGCAGTGTTACTTTCCACAAGTAAAATCCACACAATTTGTAGTTGTCTAAAGCCATTAAGATACATTGAAAGCATAGCTTAGACTCAATTCCTCATCGTTTATTACTACTCACCTCAGTCCCGCTTTCTGGGCATGGTCCACAGACTTCGTTACTGTGTGTGTTCATAATGGCAGCTTTGACATATGGAAAGTCCAGGTACGACATCGGCAGGTCCATGTGAAACGTCAGCCGATGGCACCTGTTGAGCAAGAACCGTATGAAGACTCGGCAGAGACGAAAGTACTGTACATTTGGAACAGGTATGCAAGAGGGCATGGTAGAGTTATTGTAAGAAACGACAATGCAGGTGACATTAAATGTATAAGGTAAGGGGCACAGTGGACCTAGGCAGGAGGAGCATGCGTGGTAAGAAGCTCTCTACATTCTAACCGGTGCAATGTACAACTGGATCACATGGAATTCCTTGTCGAAGATTGACAGGTATTTAAAAGTTTATACCTGGGTTGGCCCGTTTGACGTTTTCATCCGAACCCAAGACTCACAATGCTGGGATCAAATCCCATATACTACTCGTATGTTGATTTGTCCATCGTCTACTCATGTCCTTGTAAATCAGATAAAAGTATATTATTACCTTTGCCACTGAAGGTGAAGGAGGTTATGTTTTCACCCCTTTCTCTCTGTTTGTCTGTCCGTTTGTTTGTCTGTTTGTGTACAGGATATCTCAAAAAGTTGTGGACAGGTTGGGTGGGTGTGTGACAAGGACGAACTGATTAGATTTTGGTGAAGATCCAGATCCGGATCCGTATCCGTATGTCATAATTTTTTCAGTGATTCATCACCATTGAGAGATCGGGCTAAAAACAATATAGTACTGTGCAGCACGATATTTCAAAAATGTATTGGGCCCAATATGTTCTCGTGGATCAGACATTACGTGGCGGAGGTATGTGCTCTTCCGAGTGCCCTTCTAGTTTCCTAATCATTGCCTTTGTCTGATATGTGATGTCTGTCCAAGCTCCAGCATGTGCTTTAGATGCTTTAAAAAATAACAACAAACAAACCCTGAACTCAATAATAATATTGCCAAGGAAGAAGAGGACCTGTCCTCGAATCCTGTTCTGTCGTGGGTTGATGATAAAATTGTGTTGCTATTTGAGAGCTAACCAATGGCTGTATATTTGTTCTGCTTCATGGTGTTCCATAAGGTGGGTGCGGACTGCGGAGGGGTGTGGGGGAGCTTGCCCTCCAATCCATTCGTGTTGGAGAGGTAGTAGGCTGCCTATTTTCTTTAATACTGTATATCTTGATGCATTTCAAGGTGAGACAAATGTAAATAACAGTCGGTGTCTCTGATGTAATTCAAGAAAATTTGGAATTTGCTGTAATTAATTTAAAGCTTACAGAGTTCTTTAATAAACACCATGACAAAGTTGCGATGACGCAGGAAAGTAAATTGAGAAAACCTCTTCAAGAAAGTCTAAATCAAGCCATCCTCAGATTGTGCATCAGAAACAAAATGTAACAAGCTAGCATTGAAAAATGAAAGGAGATGCAAAGGTGTATGGAAATTTTAACAAGCTCTCAGCATTCCCTGCTCTCCAACCAGGAATGGTGCACCAAGAGAAAGACTGCTGACGTTCGTTTTCATTTCTCCGCAAGGATTTTCCAGATTGATTGACGAAAGGGCAGGAAAGCTACAGGACCTGTTGTTTGCTTTACCTCTGAGGGTCATCCTCTGAGTATTGTCCTCTGCTCTATCCTCTGGGTGTCAAGCGATGAAGCAGCGCGTACCATTTTTAACATCTTTGGTATGACTCGGTCAGTGTCAGATTCAAACTTCCCAGACTCAGAGAGGATACTCTATACATTTTTGAAATATCATGCTTTTTGTCGTTTTTGGCCTTATCTCTCAATGGTGAAGAATCACTTTAAAAATTAAATTAATCTCGTATCCAGATCCAGATTCGGATCTTCACCAAAATCGAAACAATTTGTCATTGTCACACACGCCCAACAAGCCCACCAAGTTTCATCCGAATCCGTCCTTAACTTTTTGAAATATCGTGCTATATATCGGTTTAGCGCTATCTCTCAATGGTGAAGAATCACTTAAATGATCAGATCCGGATATTCAGCAAAATTGAATCAATTCTTTCTTGTCATAACATCCAACATGTCCACAAAATTTCATCCGAATCCGTCAACAACTTTTTGAGATACCCTGCAGACAAACAAACACGCAAATAAACAGGGGTGAAAACATAACCTCCTTCACCTTCGGTGGCGGAGGTAATAATCGGGATTAAAAAAAAGTTTTTATTTTTACAAGACAGACATGACCGATAGGGTGAGCACACCTGTCATAGATGTACACATCACCATGCCTGCCAGCAGTGCCGTGCCATCGCTCAGTGGTGTTGACGGGGGTCTGGCACACAGCGGCGTGTCCTTTTGCTGCATGGTGGAGGCGATGTACTTTGCGGCGTGAAGATGTGTCAGCAGAGTTAATGAGCAGGAGTGAAGGTGCAGGCAGGCCTTCTCGTGACAGACTGCAGTGCAGCTCCGTCAACCTTGTGCAAAATAAGAAAACCCAAACAATTATTGGAAAAACAGTTCTTTGGGAAAACATGATAAAAATCCTCTAAATATTTCATACAGCACTTCCAACCCCTGTAAGCCAGTCTATTTTAATCCATGGCAGGATAAAGGCCTCCCTGCAGTCAGGGAGGGGGAGGTTGTTTTTTTTTTGTTTGTTTTCATTTTCTTCAAAATTTGCAACTGTTAAAATTAACTATTTTCATTATGGAATGAAAAGCGAGTCTTGTTCGTGAGGGCTAGCATCGATCTGCGTCAGCGGACAGGTAGAACAGGTAAGCCAGTTTCATACTTTGCCAACTGAATTGCGCAGTCCATGCTATTGACATCAGGGACTGCAACCGTGATGCCATTGGAATAGTTTGGAAATTATTGCTACATAAACCCAAAGCTCTTGTTACTGTGAAGTGTTCAAAATAGATCAAGATAAGGATACGCAAAGTTTGGTCGTTGAAAAGGTTCTTGGAATGAGATACTCAAAATACAGTAGTCCAAGCAATGTGAAGTTTATACTTATTTTTCAATATTCAAGTGGATATAATTAGTAAGAATTTTTTTGTTCTTACTATTAACTAATTATACGAGGGCCACTCCAAAAGTAAATGCCCCACAATGTTTTTACAACACTATATTTATTCCACATCATTGTTATGTTACTTGTACGGTGCTTTGGTACATCCTTCCCTCGGAAGCTCAGAGGCGAGTCCGCGTACATCCAAGCCACCTTGCCACCTCGTATCCTCAACACAGTGAAGCCAAATGATT
>CM068962.1:28066744-28078013 GCA_035128595.1 Eptatretus atami | reverse complement strand
TTGGTTAGAGACCAGATTTTAACAAACCATGCTGACACTACTGCCATTGGTTGGACAAGTTATGGAACAAAATTCATGATATCAAAGTACTCACAAATTGGCACCGATGAAAAGTACACGACATGTCTGTGTGTCTGTGTGTGTGAAACACCAAATCGCACCCAAACTACTGGGCCAATTACCACCAAACTTGACACGTAGACTAAATAGGGTGTCCTGTTGAACATAGGCTACTTGGTTTTTTTTCAATGACCATTAATAATGATGATATTGTTAAATTATTAATTAAATTTTCAGTTATATTGTGCTGGTTTGTAGGTGTGGCCTTGATGCCATCCGTTCCTGCACCCTCCCGGTGCCGCTTTTCACTGCTCTTGCTGCATTTCCCTCCCGATTTGGAGGCTGCGAGACGTGTGAGGATTGTGTTGTTGTTTTTCGAGATTTTTCCTTTCTTTAGGTGAGTATTTTATTTATTTATTTTTTGCTTTTTTTGTTCTTGTGGGAGTTAAACCTTTAATTCTTTTTGTTCCGCCATCTCATGTTCCCCTGGTCCAGATTTTTTTTTCGTTTGTTTGACGAGGCCTCCCATGTGCAGACGGTGGTTTCGATGCATTGTTGATGCATTTTCGATGCGTGTTGTGAAGGACTTGGCTGGGGACTTCCTCCTGCCACCCGGCAGGAGTGAGGGCATTGATGGTCGTAGGGTGTCGGAGACGAGGAGTGGCGGGTACAATCCCCCTTGGCGTTCTCTTGAGGGGACTTTAATCGGACGTTCTCTCCGTACGTTGAAGACTTCATCTGGAAAAAAAAAACCCCATGCTGCTTCCGTGGCACTCACTGCCAACCTCAGGAGCAGCAAGGGCCTGTCCACGTGGGGGAAAGACAGTGGCATCTATATGTGGGAGGATTGTGTGTCCAGCGAGTGGGTCGCCCACAGCAGAGCACTGGTCTAGTTTACCAGATAACCTGGGTTGGATTTCTGTTCTGGGCATGTAACTCGCGAGGTACCAGTACGCGGCATGGGACGCACGTGGTCACGAATTCTCTTCAGTTCCGGTGTCCCGGTAGAAACGAATCACGTGATCACGAACCTTATCGAGTCACGGTCCTCTCTCTTTCCTCCTCCACCTCCACCCCTCACTCTCCCCCTCCCTCTCCCTCTCCCTCCTCTTTTTCTTCCCCCCACTCAGTCTCCCCGTCAGCGAGGCGACGGGTGGGATTTGCTAGTTTCTTTATTTCCACGAATATCACGTCATTAAGCACTTCAGGGGGAAGCCACAAAATTATGATCCCACAGCCAGAGAATACCAGAGCTTGGCAAACTCGGTTTCAGTGGAAACGATCCTGATTGGATGATACATGATCACATGACCGCAAGACGCCATCTTGTTACTCATCTTCGCTGAGCGAAACGTGATAGCTATCCGCGTCTGCGTGGACTCGAAGTGTATTACATCTCGTCACATCACAATTTTTCATTCATTCTGAAGTCATTCGGAACTCGTGTCTGTGTGCGGTGAGTTAAGAATAATTATGTTGCTCTTCAAATGAAGCTGAAGGGATTTCAATCAAACTTGGTACAAGTATGTATACATACTAGTGACGTAATGCTGTGGGCAGAGGCATATCAGGCGACGTCGAAGAGTAGTGCCCTTCTCGTTTCGCACTGTTTGTATTTCAAGAAAGTAATTGTAACAGAATATATATTTATATATATATATATATATATATATATATATATATATATATATATATATATATATATATATATAAGCGTCACTTCCACTTGAGCCAGAGACGTGTGCATGGTCGATGCTGTTACACGGTGTCAGATAAGCGAGCCAACCCCCACTATGGAAGTCCAAAAGCCTCTTGGACCAATGAATTTTTAAGGCATCGAATGCTGCCGATGCATGGGACAAATGGGCTGCACGATTCTCCAACTACTTCAAGGCCACTGAGCTCAAGAAGGAAGACGCTGACGCGCAGGTCGCCATTTTGATAGAATTGGCGGGACCGGACTCTCTGGCTATTCACAAGACGTTTACCTTCGCTGAGGGTGACGATGTGAATGATTATGAGTCGGTGCTGCGGAAGTTCACGGATTACTGCAGGCCAAGGAAAAACGTTGTGTACCAGAGGTATCGTTTTTGGAAACGTGACCAGGAGGAGGGTGAGACGATCGATCAATGGCTCATTGAACTCAGAACGCAAGCGGACATGTGCGAGTTCAGACCACAAGAAGAAATCATGATTCCAGATAATATTGTGTTTGGTGTGCGAGATGAGAGATCTAAGGAGATCCTTCTTCGGGAAGGTGAGGTCTAACTGCAGAAAGCTTTGGACATATGCCGTGCCGCCGAATCAAGCAGGCTGTAGCTCGACGGCATGAAGGGTGCCAAGCAAGTCTATGCAGTGGATAAAGAGAGGCAACAACAGCACACCACCTTTCCCAAGCAAGCCAAGGCCAAGCCTGCAGCCAGAGCCATGACAGTAGCTACAAAAAGGTGACAGGACAGCCTTACTCAGCCTGTGTGCGAGTACTGTGGCAAGAAGCACAGTCCTGGGCCGCGCAGGTGTCCAGCATTTGGCAAATCATGTGCCAAGTGTGGAGGCAAGAATCACTGGGCTGCTGTATGCAAGGGTGGAGGCACAAGAAGGGTACGTCTTCTGGATGCAGATCCTGAGCAAGGTACTGAAGAGTTTCTGGTCATAGATTCAGTGCTCATCAGTAACCTGGATGATGACGTCACCCGGTAACGTCACAGGTGCCCAGGTAAACGTAATGTCGCTTGCTACCTTGACAATTGCAATGCCTGAGCACACCACAACGCCCACCAACGTCATTCTCACTGCTTTTTGTGATTGCAAAATTCAGCCATTGGGTACAACAGTGATTCCCTGCAAACACAAAGGGCAGGACTGGAGAATCAAATTCTACGTAACTGAGAAGACCACTGTTCCCAAACCAGGGCAAAACGCATGTTAGAAGCTGGGACTTATCAAGCGTATAGATTCACTGCATGCTCCACTGACCGAGGAGAGGCTGCTCGAGAAATATACAGATGTGTTCACAGGCACTGGTCAGTACAAACAGGAGTACGAAATTGAGCTGAATCCAGATGTCACGCCGACTGTTCAGCCAGCCAGACGTGTTCCCGATGCAAAGTATGAGAAGCTGAAAGACACGTTGGAGCAGCTGGAGAAACGTGGTATAGTGGCCAAGGTCGACAAACCCACCGACTGGGTTAGTAACCTCGTAATCACTGATAAAAAAGATGGCCGCATGAGAATCTGCCTCGACCCAAATCAAGCAAGAGGGATACACAATGCCTCCACCAAGTGATGTACAGAGACAACTGAACAACAAAAAGGTGTTCGTAGTGATTGACATGGCTGACGGGTACTGGCACGTCAATCTGACAGAGAAGTCCTCCTACCTGTGCACATTCAATACACCCTGGGGAAGGATGAGATTCTGCCGCGTGCCTTTTGGCATTCTGTCAGCGAGTGAAATCATCCACAAGAGAAACCAGGAGGCCTTCAGCAACATTCCTGGTGTGCAGGTCATCGCCGACGACATGATCATTGCTGCTGAGACCATGGAAGAACATGACCAAATATTGCACAAGGTTATCCAGAGAGCTCGACAACAACAGGTGAAGTTCAACAGGACCAAGGTACACTTCTGAGTGCCCAAAGTGCTGTACATGGGCAACATCATCACTCCAGAGGGATGGACACCAGACAAGTCCAACATCCAAGCAATTGCTGACATGCCGACACCAGAAGACAAGCCAACATTTCAGCACTTGTTGGGTATGGTCACAAACCTCGCGCAACATATACCGAACGAGTTGGAGACCACGGCACTGCGTCGAATTACTACAGCACTTGTGAATTTTCCCCGAAATACGCTTCACCGGCGGGGAAGACATTTTTCGACATTGTACCTTTGCACATCCACACACTCCTTCCACTGCTTCACAAGGTTAGGATGGCCTATGGTACGTACACGCGCGTCTAAGCTGTCTAGCCTGGGTTTGAATCTCGACCTGTCTATAAACTGTCATCCCATTGTTTCACAGGCAGGGTGATTAATCAATGTGTGTGCCGTCCCTCGGGTGGACCTTCAACTCGGCGTCCCATCTGCCGGCATTCGTTGGTGGACGTTAGATCCCCACGTTTTCCTTCAGGAAGAGTAGTCGAGCTATCACCGGCACCTTGAACAAATGACAAATTCTTGCCCAAAACTACAGAGGGCATTGCATCAGTGGCAGAGCCACACCCTCCGCAAAATCATGTTACCCCGCAGCCTTGTGCTGGACACTAAAGAAGAAGAAAAGGTTGAGGATGGTGTCATAATACAATGATGTTGATTGGTCCCGACTCCCCCAATCCATTTCGGCATCGCCACTTGGACCTCATCGCCAACACAAGCTCTGACCTCAGAGAGCTTCTTCATCGTGACGGTGTGACATCGGAACACCCTCACTTAAGGTGAAAGAGAACAACATGTACAACTCTGTGAGATGTTATCATTTCTACTGTACTATTAGTAATTTTTATCCAACATATTTAAAATTTGCACCAATCACATTAATCTTCTTGTGTGTTTGAGCTTGACTTGTTTACAAATAAAAGTTTTGAGGATGATTCATGGGAAGATCAACGAACAGCAACGGCAAGGTGTCCTCAAGCCAGAACTGCCGTCTTCAGGTTTTAATTCCAGAAAAGCCCAGAAACCTTATTGAAAGACGATGGTAATTTTATTTATTTATTTTGTAGGTTTATTCAAGATTTTTCTTATTTAAGTAGAAAGCACAGGAGCTGAAAGGGACTCGTACTTATGCAGAATAACCTCATGATAATGAATCAACCATTTTCACAACATTCATTCAATAATACTAATAATGGTTGATAATGCGTCAGCCATGGTCATGGTTCTTCAATGGATCGATTTACAGACAGGAGTCGGTCAAGTGTGGTCCAAACCAAATTTTATTAACAGGAAAAACACGAAGCAACACTCGACACCAGCGCAGCATCGTACAAAGCAAAATGTGGCTGACTGGTTGGCTCTTCCTCCACCGCTCAACACTTACCCTTGTTCATCTTCTTTTATAGGTACTCTCACTCCACAAACTTTTGAGAAAGCCCCCCTCTTCACCCACCTACAAATCACAGATACACACGAGACGTTTCATGCCTGGAAGTTGCTAGAAATCACTCGAATAACTAGCATGTCTAGCCTTATCCAACTATCTAAAATCAAATGTGGAGTATGTAATCTCTGCCAGTCTGTCCTTCTGTCCCTCTGTCTGTACATTCAGGACAGGACTTCAAAATCAAATTGCTGCCATTTTGTTTGCTCCGTATTTGGTTCACAGGCCTCCTAGGCTTCTGTTGTACAGGAACCGTGGCAAGTTGTCTGCGTTGGTGCTGCAGTTAAGTGAGTGGGTCTGCATCTGGATATTTGGAGAGGTTATTGTTTCCTGAGAATAATAAGGGAAGTGGCATGTTTGTGCGGTCTTGGGTTTTGATTTTATGAATGTTAAAACAAATTTGTGTGGTTTGAGGCCTCAATGCCGCGTAGGTCGCGGCGGCGGTCTTTCACAAATCAATGGGTCTAAATTATTTTTGGCCAAGAAAATGATGCATTCATTCCATGCCTGACATTGAAAGCTCTTAGATTCTATAAAGAATGAAGAGGGATGGTTTAAAAATGGAGAGGGGGGAGAGGAGTGAGGGAGGGAGGGCATTTTAATCGCCATTTTGACTGGTTTGGCACTATTTGGGGAGAGAGGGGGGGAATACATTACATTTTACATTACAAACTGTATTTCACATGTGCATAGACATGTATTCACATATTAGGTGATGTAAATCAATTATGTACATGACATCATTTCTCGATCTGACAAATTGCCAGTCCCCATTTTTGGAAAACTCGATGTTGAGCATCAAACTCAAGATGTCCAAATGTCATTCGTGTCTATACCCTTGGGTTTCCAATGGGTGTACCTGCTAGTCCTAAATAATAGGCAATTCATTCCAGAGAAAAATGTTAGGAAACTAGCATTAAACAGTGCACATAACATCAATACACCACTTTAAAAAAACAATGATTTATAAATAATTTGTCACAGCCATGATGAGTGGATATGCATCACCTGTAGACAAGACCAGGTGAAGCAGGTGGAATGTCTCACCCACAAAGTTGCTATTGAGCCAGTTGGATTTTTACCAACAATCCAATAGTGACATGGCACTTCTCCTGAGACAAGCTTGACTTCGTGAAGATAATCATCAAAAACCTTCATACTGCTACTAATAAGCTTGATATGAGCTGTCTGACATCCTGCTTTGCTTATCAAGCTGCTACCTGCTGTATACAAGGCCAGCTTCACACCTTAGTGGGGCAACTTAGCTAAATATAGCATAACAATTGTGCATTTTGTGAGGAAAGCACCAAATTTGGCACACCAGTAGCCTATCATATTATGAACAGATTTGGATGTTGGGCCATCTCAAATTCAGCCGCTGATGGCTGTGGCAGCCATTTACCACTGCCATCAAAAATTTTGAGATGGCCCAATATCCAAATCTGTTCATAATATGTTCGGCTACTAGTGTGCCAAATTTGGTGCTTTCCTCACAAAATGCACAATTGTTATGCTAAGTTGCCCCACTACCTGGCTTTCTGACTTTGTCCACTCACGCAATCAACAAATTTGAATCATTGTCTCTCCTCTCCCAATGAAGAATGGAGGGCGCAAAGGCAATGTCTTTGGCCCAGTCTTGTTCCACATATACAGTCGATAAATCACCTCTCTAATGTTGTGTAAATACTCTTCATTTTTTGCAAAAGATTGCTGTACATGATGCTGTACTGTGCCCCCCATTCCAAGTGAAAAGCATACAGCAGCTGCGTCACTCTCTGCTCATCTGGAGGAGATTACATGCTGTTCTGACAAATGGAACATGTCTTTCAATACCTGCAAAGCTCACATTTTAAACCTTTCACTTTGATATAGGATCATCAAACGTAACCACTTATCAGAACCAGAGAGGTTCGGGCCTTTTGAACTCCTCTGCCTCACCATAAGCCATGACCTCTCCAAGGCCGAGCACATATCAAAGCTAGTTTCTAAAGCCAGTCACATGCAGGCTGGGCATCCTCTGCTGTTCCAAGTGATTCCTGGAAGAAAAAAAAATCAAAACTACTCACAGCCTACAATGCTTATGTCCATAGCTTAATGTAGCACTTTTCATCAGAGGTGTTGCCAATTTACAAAAAGATTTGGGGCCCAGGCCCCCTTGAACTTCAGATCCCTACCACCCAAATAAAACATTTATCACAGTGGCATATGTAGATAAATTGGCTCATCCTTATAAAGTGGACGATCAAAGCCAAGGGGTTAAAATTTCATTCAGGACGGCTCAAATGACTCTTACGTTAAACCATCAGACCTGAAAATCAAGAAAACTTTGAGTTTCTGTATCACACCAAACAAAGGGTATCGTTGTATCATTTGTGGTTCGAAATATATCAACAACCAAAGTTGTCCAGGTCTTTTTGGAACACCCTGTAGAACGTAAACTGTAAACTGCTCAGCCTGGCAGAGGTATGCGCTCCACCGAGTGCTGTTGTAGTTTCTCAAGTCGGAGGAACTGCCTTCCAGAGGCTGTTTAAATTGATCCCACTCTTCCCTGCAAGGTTTCCAGTAGGCAGTGCACCACCGTCTCATGTCATCCCCCCCATTCACTCCTGCAATCTTTACTACCCCCATTAACCCAACCTAACTCAACCCTCTTACATCCCGTTACCTGCGTTTCCTACCCTCTCACATATTCACTTTTCCTGTGTTTTTTCATTCCCTTGCTTGTTTTGTCCGACTGGCCCCAGCGTCCCACATTGTCAGCACATTGCCTTTTCTGCCGTTTCTCACTTTCAGTTGCCAAGATTTTGTATCCAAAAAGGCCAAAAATTTCAGTCATGTCTTGCTTACCAGGGCAGTTTACATACTCCCAATGGCTTTTAGTTGATAAAATCCATTGCTTAACTTGTCCCTCAATGCAGACAATCATGAATCTTCACAAAGATTTATATTTCATCAGACAGCTCAAAGGCTTCCTGTCCGACCAAGTTTTTGGGACGGGACACTAGACCTTCACCAACTGTTTCCTCTCCCCCCATAAACCCTGTCATCCTGTCATGCTGGGTGAAACAGCATTTTCCAACTCTCGATTGTTGTCAAAGCTGCTGAGACGATTAGCAAAGAACACACTGCACAAGACTTGTGGGATCAAAAAAAAACAAGGGGCATCTCCCAACCTGTAGACCTCAAACAAAACGAGTTGTCATACATAGCAACACCATTCCAGGCTATTGTCAACTCAAAATTAAATTTTTTAGAAAATGACCTAGTTGTATGGTTATTTACTTGTGGGACTTTAAGTGCAGCCAGGCCATGATTGTGTAACCACATCACGAGATGTTGCAAAGCTATGTATGCCAAGTCAATCGACCCTGAAGTCAACACATCATCAGCAGCCTTGTGATTTATATCCTTCCAGCTCAGCAAATTGCACAGTAAGCTGTTGCACAAATGATCCCGAGGTACAATGGTTGTGTTCTCGCACACGTGCTTCCTCTGTCAAACAGCAAATAATCTTGTTGGCATTTAGTATTTATTAAACAAAATTTACATGCTCATGGAAGAATGAGGTGGTAGAAGAGAGAATGCCACACATTGACAGTGGGGGCAATGGGACAATGTGTGTCTTCATTTTTTTTTTTTTAGAAGGGAGCCACTTTGCCAAAAAGACATCAGTGTGAGAGCTGCCACAACACCTGCAGGACTCCATAATGGCTGCTAGTAGGCTCTGCCTCCACGTCCTCTTTTGCTGTCCATCTGCTGATGTAGTGATGTTACTTTTACCCTTCGAGTTGGAACACTCATTTGAAACCATTAGGTCAATTTGATCGCATTTATGGTGGATTATGATGGGGTGTTTTCACATTTGTGTATTAATATCGGTCGTGCGTCAGGGGCCGCACTTTAGGCCACCAGGGGCCGCCAGTGGCTTGCGGGCCGCACAATAAAGAACAGGGATGTATGTGGATGACTCCAAAAGTCTTTAAAAATCAGTGTTCTGCATTTTTAAGCAACAGGCTTATTCATCTCATATTTCACACACAAGATCTCCAGTCTCATGCCCAGGATTTGCAGAACATTGAATCGATATTTCCCTGCTGAGCTGTCCGAGTAATGTTCTTAGCAAAAGAGAATTGGGACATTTTCCTGTTGAGACTTGTTAGATTTTACAGTTGACCCACTTTGCTCTTGAGAATTATTACTTCTGCCACCGAAGGGTGGACGGAGGTTATGTTTTCACAACTGTCTGTCCGTTTGTCTGTGAGCTGGATCGATTCTGGTGAAGATCCGCATCCCAGATCCAGATACTAATAAAAAAATTTTTTAAAGTGATTCTTCACCATTTAGAGATGGGGCCAAAAACGATATATAGCATGATATTTCAAAAAAGTTGTGGACGGATTTAGGGGAAACTTGGTGAATGAGTTGGGTAGGTGACAAGAACAAGCTGACCTAGATTTTGGTTCAGGTTCGGATGCAGATCCGATTGATCAGTGAGATACAAAACGTAAACTTTTCAGCCTGGCGGAGGTATGCGCTCCACCGAGTGCCGTTCTAGTTTGGTTTTAAGATGAATTTTGTCCCACTCTTACTTGGTGCTGGATTTGTTTGCGAGATATTACTTGTATAGCATAAAAGTTTATGCCAAGATGAAAAATATGAATTGTATGGTCTTGAGAATACATAATTTTCTTCTGAAAAATATTATATAGCATAGACGACGTGTCATAATTTTAAAAGCAATTAGAGTTACCAATGTTCTTTTCATAAAAGTAGAATATTTTCATTTAATAATAAAATGTGTGTCAATGACCTTGAAGAGGGAACAATTTGTAAATTTGATTTAAAAATAAAATCAGGAGTAACATGAAATATTACATGCATTGGAAATGATTTCAGCATGTTTGGGCAGTTGTCCTGTTTTCCATAGTCTAAAATATTTAGAAGCAGAATACAATTGTTGTTTTGATTGCGGAGGCAAGACACGTCACTTGCGAGTAAAGATTTGGCAGCCATATTGCTATTTGGTGGCCATATTGGTATTTGGTGGCCATATTGATATTTGGTGGCCATATTGATATTTGGTGGCCATATTGATATTTGGTGGCCCATATTGATATTTGTTGGCCATATTGATATTTGGTGACCATATTTGATATTTGGTGCCATATATGATATTTGGTGGCCATATTGATATTTGGTGACCATATTGATTTTGGTGTAGACCATATTGATATTTGGTGGCCATATTGATATTTGGTGACCATATTGATATTTGGTGGCCATATTGATATTTTGGTGGCCATATTGATATTTGGTGGCCATATTGATATTTGGTGGCCATATTGATATTTGGTGGCCATATTGATATTTGGTGGCCATATTGATATTTGGTGGCCATATTGATATTTGGGTGGCCATATTGATATTTGGTGACCAATATTATATATTTGGTGGCCCATATTGATAATTTGGTGGCATATATTGAATATTTGGTGCCATATTGATATTTGGTGGCCATATTGATATTTGGTGGCCTATTGATATTTGGTGGCCATATTGATATTTGGTGGCCATATTGATATTTGGTGACCATATTGGATTTGTGCAAATGAGCTAAACAAGGAAATACAAGGAAATCTAACACAGGTGGAGGCCATTCAGCCCCGTCATGCCTGCCTGAACACCATACTAATTTATCAACACAAGATCCAAGGAAGAAAATGCAAATTTCAAAAATTAATTGATTAATTTTTTTTCTTTCTTTCTTTTACTTCTTCCCCTCAGGAGGAGGGCATGGGCTTGGTTAAAAACATACAACATCAACCACACAACATTCCTTGACAAGACCCCCACCAACAGCACTCCGTACACATGCACAGAATCACCCATCAATGCTCAAACTACCGAAAAGTCCTGTCAACATCCCAATATCCCTCCATCTCCATCACTTCCAGATACCTATATAATTCTAATTTAAACTTATCTACTTTTTCTGCTGCCACTATCTTTCCAGGGAGGTCATTCAATGCATGACCTACTCTCTGAGTAAAAGTCCCCTGTCTTACTACCATCTTAACTCTCCTATTCTTCGCTCTCAGGCTATG
>CM068962.1:28047914-28057576 GCA_035128595.1 Eptatretus atami | reverse complement strand
GAGTGACCTGGTCTGAAACCAAATTGATGATGGGAAATCAAGCCATTGGAGAAGAGGAAGGATTTAATGTTGGAAGCAATGATAGATTCCATAACCTTGCTGATTATTGGGAGAAGGCTGATTGGTCTGTAGTTGCAGGGATCTGTTTTTGCACCTTTTTATGCAGGGCAGTGATGTTTGCTGATTTCCAAGCAGATGGCAATGACCTTGAGCAAACGAGAGGGTGAATAGAACAGAGAGAGGGTGAGCAAGAGCAGCAGAGCAGGTTTTAGGACACGTGGGCTGATGCCGTCTGGACCGTTGCAGAATCTGAGTTGAGGTTTGACAGCAAGCTCTCCACCTTGTCAGGAGAAAAGGACACAGAGTCGCAGGGACAGCTGGGTGTGACTGGGTAAGGTGGGTACAGAAAGTGATCGGTTTGGGACACAAGATTTAGAAAACACAATAATTAGAAGTTCTGAAGCTTCTTAAGTAAAAGTCTTATCCAAAGCCACCTGTGCTGCATCTAATGCTCAACTTTATGCTTGACTTTAGTTCAGCAAAAAAAACAAAACAAGTCGACTGAGCCTTTTTATGATTGTTAAAATGTTCATTGCTCAGCCTGCTTAATATTAAAGCCTGGATCATGGCAAGCCAAAGTTTGTGAGACCACCTCAATTTCAGGGGACAAATATTCTGGGGTGAAAGAAGGCTGTACATCCATACAGCAAAAAGAAAAAGGTGTTAAATAGTTTCCATCAGTCCCTGCTCTGACCTCTATTTGGAATGTGGGGACGTTTCGGCCATTACCTCTTGCCTCGTGGTGCCCCTGTGGAAATTTTTAATGCAAATATTCTTCTCGGGACGGAGCACTTTAAACTACTCCATGTAATGAGGGGATCGGGGGAAGAGGGGTGTGAGTGGGGAGGGGAGAGTAAATGGAGTAATTCCACATTAAGAGAGTGTGTGTGTGTATGTGTGTATGTGTGTGTATGTGTGTATGTGTGTGTGTATGTGCGTGTGTGTGTGTATGTATGTGTGTGTGTGTATGTGTGTATGTGTGTGTATGTGTGTATGTGTGGCCCACAATAAAGAACAGGGATGTATGTGGATGACTCCAAAGTCTTTAAAAATCAGTGTTCTGCATTTTAAGCAACAGGCTTATCATCTCATTATTTCACACACAAGATCTCCAGTCTCATGCCCAGGATTTGCAAACATTTGAATCGATATTTCCCTGCTGGCTGTCCGAGTAATGTCTTAGCAAAAGAGAATTGGGGACATTTTCCTGTTGAGACTGTTAGATTTTACAGTTGACCCACTTTGCTCTTGAGAATTATTACTTCTGCCACCGAAGGTGGACGGAGGTTATGTTTTCACAACTGTCTGTCCGTTTGTCTGTGAGCTGGATCGATTCTGGTGAAGATCCGCATCCAGATCCAGATACTAATTAAAAAAATTTTTTTAAAGTGATTCTTCACCATTTAGAGATGGGGCCAAAAAACGATATATAGCATGATATTTCAAAAAGTTGTGGACGGATTTAGGGGAACTGTGTGAATGAGTTGGGTAGGTGACAAGAACAAGCTGACCTAGATTTTGTTCAGGTTCGATGCAGATCCGATTGATCAGAGATACAAAACGTAAACTTTCAGGCCTGGCGGAGGTATGCGCTCACCGAGTGCCGTTCTAGTTTGTTTTAAGATGAATTTGTCCCACTCTTACTGGTGCTGGATTTGTTTGCGAGATATTACTTGTATAGCATAAAAGTTTATGCCAAGATGAAAAATATGAATTGTATGGTCTGAGAATATATAATTTTCTTCTGAAAAAATATATATAGCATAGACGACGTGTCATAATTTAAAAGCAATTAGAGTTACCAATGTTCTTTTCATAAAAGTAGAATATTTCATTTAATAATAAAATGTGTGTCAATGACCTTGAAGAGGGAACAATTTGTAAATTTGATTTAAAAAAAAATCAGGAGTAACATGAATATTACATGCATTGGAAATGATTTCAGCATGTTTGGGCAGTTGTCCTTTTTTCCATAGTCTAAATATTTAGAAGCAGAAATACAATTGTGTTTGATTGCGAGGCACAATGACTAGGGCCTTTGTGCACCTTACTGTATTTCAATAGAATTGTGGCATTGGCCTATTATATTGTGCTGATATTTGGTGGGCCTTATTGTGGCCTTTATATTTGGTGCCATATTGATATTTGGTGGCCATATGTGCATATTGTTGGTGGCCAATTATTGATATTTGGTGGCACATATCGTGCAATATTTGGGTGACCATATTGATATTGGTGGCCATATGATATTGGTGACATATTGAATTTGGTGGCCATATTGATATTTGGTGGCATATTGATATTTGTGGACCATTTGAATATTGGGCATTATTATATTGGTGGCCATTGCATATTTGGTGCCATATTGATATTTGGTGGCCATATTGATATTTGTGGCCATATTGATATTTGGTGGCCATATTGATATTTGGTGTGCCATATTGATATTTGGTGGCCATATTGATATTTGGTCGCATATTGATATTTGGTGGCCATATTATATTTGGTGGCCATATTGATATTTGGTGACATATTGATATTGTGGGCCATATTGATATTTGGTGGCCATATTGATATTTGTGACCATATTGATTATTGGGTGGCCATATGATATTTGGTGGCCATTATTGATATTTGGTGTGCCATATTGATATTTGGTGACCATATTGATATTTGGTGGCCATATTGATATTTGTGGCCATATTGATATTTCGTGACCATATTGGATTTGTGCAAATGACTAAACAAGGAAATACAAGGAATCTAACACAGGTGGAGGCCATTCAGCCCCGTCATTGCCTGCCTGAACACCATACTAATTATCAACACAAGATCAAGGAAGAAAATCAAATTTCAAAAAATTTGATTAATTTTTTTTCTTTCTTTCTTTTACTTCTTCCCTCAGGAGGAGGCATGGGCTTGGTTAAAAACATACAACATCAACCACACAACATTCCTTACAAGACCCCCACCAACAGCACTCCGTACACATGCACAGAATCACCATCAATGCTCAAACTACGAAAAGTCCTGTCAACATCCCAATATCCCTCCATCTCCATCACTTCCAGAACCTATATAATTCTATATTTAAACTTATCTACTTTTCTGCTGCCACTATCTTTCCAGGAGGTCATTCAATGCATGACCTACTCTCTGAGTAAAAGTCCCCTGTCTTATACCATCTTAACTCCCATTCTTCCTCTCAGGCTATGGTCCCTGTCCTATCACTGTCTACTCTGTTGAATAATTCATCTGCATTTATTTTATCTCTACCTTTCATGATTTAAACATCTCCTCGTAACCACCTCCTTTCTCGTGGTAAAGCCCTGTCTCCTTCAGCCGCTCCTCATAGCTGAGTCTAGCTAGTCCTCGAATCAATCTCGTCACCCTGTGCTGAACCCTCTCTATGGCATTCATGTCCTTCCGGAAATGTGGTGATCAGAACTGCATACAATGTTCTAGATGTGCCCTCACTAAATTCCTGTTACAATGTTAACAACCTTTTTGATTTATTAATGATCCCCCTCCGAATACAACATAAACCCGATTTGCTTACCTATAGCTGCCTGTAACTGTGCTGCCTGCTTACCTCCCGTACCTGTTACCACCCCCAGATCTTCTCCTGTGTTGACACGCTCCAAAATTACCCCTTGCATCCTGTAATCTCTATTTTCATTGTTCTTTCCATCCCCAACACCTTACACTTGCTCAGGTTAAATTCCATCTGCCAATCTTTTGCCCAATCTTTGCAAGTTTCAAAACTTTCCTAATCTGGTCACCACCCCCTCTTGCTATCACAATCACCTCCTATTTATCCATTCAACTTTAAAGTATTCCAAATGCATCCTTGGTGTCCAAAAAAACCATCTACAGTTTTAAATCACTTAAATATGTCATTTGAGAGCAATGATATGGTGAGATTTTTGATATTTGGTGGCCATATTGGAATTATGCAAATATCATATTTCCACAACAGATTTCTAAGGACTTTTAGTATGGTGTTCTGGGGACCCCATAGAATGCATTGTGATTAAAAAAAAATTATGTTGCAATTTGTTCCAAGTCGAACCTTATTTTGCCTGGACTATTCAGGTGGGTTATTAAACAATGCGAGCAACCGTTAGGAATGGGTATGATCAAATATAAAGAACACAATCGGGCTTGTAAAGGTGACAGGCAACATCGGAGTCAGGTTGAAGTCATGGCAGGAGAAATCATATATGAAGCCAAATATACAAGTTATAAACAATTCATATTACATCCACATGTAATCTGATGGCTAGAAAAATCCGACAGGCAATGAGATACATGATTCATGCGTTAAGACTCATTCAGAACCTTAATTAGCTAAAGTCATTGCTGCCTAGTTGTAGCTAGCGGCCTACCTAGAGGCGGAGCAAGACGAGACAGCTCAGGTCCGTTGGTCTGGGGGAAGGATAAGTATGGATGAATAATTTCGTCAAATATGTCGGGTTTCCTCCAAATTTCATTCGTTTAGTGTTTGAACAACAGTATCTACTCTTCAAAGAGGGAATCATACGTTGGACAGAATTGAATGAATAGTTGGTGGTTATTGGGTCGCCGAAATAGGTGACCCTTATTGTCAGTAATTCTGTCTGTTTGTTTGGATGTTTGTTCGTTGTCATCAGAATAATTGGTAGTAAACGTGGACAGATTTTGACCAAAACTGGGGTGGTAGGTACATCTTATGATCTCGTGCTTTGGAAATTGTGATGGTTGCTAGGGACGCTTTGGTTCCCTAGCAACAACCGAAAAACTTCAAATCGGTACCGTTCACGCGAAATCAATTCCGAAAGCCATTATCCCACGTAGGGTTATGAAATTTGGCACGAATGATCTACAGGTGATCTCTATCAAATATATTCCGGTTTTTGTGATATATGGAATACTTACTCGCGCGCCCCCTACAATTAGGGTATGCGTGAAAATTGGCGAAAATTGAAGGCCCTAGCGACCGGTGAGTGCACGATACGAATGAAACTTTGCAGGTTCATGGTACTCAATGAGTTCATGGTACTTTGCCTCAGGACATATTGACCGATTTCGCTTAGGTCAGGGGTCAAAGGTCATTCGTGCAAAAATTGATAATATGCGAGAGCTGGAGGTGCCTCGCGCCAAATGCTGCTCCTCCTAGGATTATGGTGGATGGTCATGAAAATTCACACTATTGTCTGGAATACATTTGACACAAACGATCGAGCCGGATTTTCGATTTAGACCTTTGTTCACCTACAGCCCCCTCGAACTTTGGGGATTTCCGATTTTCAAACCGCATTTTCGGTACTTTTCATTCAAATGGATACCGAGTCGTTATCAGTAGATGGAACTGGATGAGATTTGATATGCATAACTTTAAGGTGATTCCCTATCCGCTATTATTGACATCCATTTTCTCTATATCTTATAAGTTTTCCATGCTCAGCGACCCATCGCCGCCTACCGGCTTGTAATCATTTTTATTTCCGGGAGGTGTGCCCCACAAAATGCCACGATAAGCTATTTATACACATCAACACGAAGTTCATCCAAGACGGAAACCCCTTTGGGGAAGGGGGGAAATCAAGTCCCTTCAACCTCCATCGAGGGACCCTAATTATAATTAGTCCCCCTGGCAAGTTTGGTTTGACAAACAGACAGACACAACAAATTGAGTATTTTTGTATGATTTAATTTTTTAAAATGAAAGTTTTTTTTTTTATTGTGATGGTAACCTCTCTTGTGAAAATAATTTTGCAAAGTAAATTTGTGGGTTAAAAAAAAAATTTAATTTTACAAAGAAGGAGTAAATTTCATGTTGATTGTTTAAACTCCATTTGTATCCTCCTCATAGATTAACATTAATTTGTCAAAGCACAAGTGAATCTTCTGAGTTGATGTTATGAAACAACTCGGTTTGAAATGCATGGCAATTGTGTCATGAAATATTTTAATCAGGAATGAAAAGAAATAGCAAACCACCAAAAAGTCGTTTTTGTTCTCACCGAGTACAATGTCTCCTCACAGATCAATCATAGGCGCTCTGTGATGCCCTCTTGCGGTGGCCTTCTGAACCCACACTTAAACATTCCTTTATCACCATCAGAGCAGCACTGAACAAAACTAAAAAATCGCTGCCTCCTTCAGGCGAATGCCAAGCTTGGCCCGCCAGTTTGTGAAACACTTGTGTGTGTGTGTGTGTGTGTGTGTGTGTGTGTTGTGTGTGTTTTGTTATGTCTGGCTTCCTTCTTGGGACCACGGTGCAGTAATTGGTGTTTATTTTGATGCAGTATTGTATCCATTGGAAGAATGAAACAGAAATGTCAAATATGAGTCACATTTTTAGTCACATCACATGAAAATGAAATGGCACAGTTAAAGTAATCTTCTTTTCCGTAAATTTGTAATAAAAACTGAGAAAATGAATTTAGTCTTAAATGCAAAGCTTTCTCTCTACTATCGAGAGTTTCACTCTTGATCTCTGATGATTTAAACGTTAATCTTAAAGAGAAAACTGTAACTCGTGTTTTATTGTCTTGGAGAAAAATCAATTTCCCAACTGATGAGAAAATTGCAGGTACATTTATAAGACTACATTTCATCAAAAATAGACACGGTCAGGTTTGGGCAAACCCCTTTCTGCTTCAAATTAAACCCAGAGTTCATTTATTCTATTTTATGGAAGTTACACTATCTTCATCATTGTCTTGGCAATGTCATCGTTGACAGCTGGTTGGCCTCACACAAACTGTGTGTCCATGACACATTTCCTTGCGGAAATTCTTGTTCAAGAGGAATTGATTTTGTTCAGGTCTGGGCCAAACTTTGCAAAATTAGAAAACATTCTTTGTGTTTTGTGGGCACCATTTGAGCAAACAATGCTGATAGAAAGTCTACACCCCCTTTCAAAATTTTCACCTTTGTTGCCTTATAGCCTGGAATTAAATTGCATTTACCAGACTTTTTCCACCTTTATTTACACATCGTAACCCACAAATTCCGAGTGAAAATAAATTCTACACATTTCAGAAAATTAATTAAAAATAAAAAGTAGAATATCTTGTTGGATAAGTGTCTAGCTAGTCTGTCTCTGTCCTGTTCTTATAATAGCAATTGTAAATAACTCAGGTGAACCAATCACCTTCAAAATCACACACCAAGTTAATTGCCTCCACCTGTGTTAAATTGTAGCGTTCTGATTATTTCAGAATAAAATCAGCTGTTCCTTTAGTTTCCTCTGCTGGGTAGTGCATTTTACAGCAAAGACTCAACCGTGAGCACCAAGGAGCTTTCAAAAGACCTCCGGCATAAAGTTGTGGAAACGCACAGATCAAGGATGGTATACAAATATTTCATAGGCCTTGACTATCCCTTGGAGCACAGTTAAGACAATCATTAAGAAGCAGAAGTCGATATAGTACCACCAAGAATCTGCCTAGATCAGGAAGTCCCTCAAACTGGATGACCAAGCAAGAAGGACACTGATCAGCGAGGCCACCAAGAGGCCAATGGCAACTTTGAAAGAGCTACAGGCCTTCATGGCAAAGATTGGTCACTGTGTGCATATCTCAAGCACTTCACAAGTTGCCTGTATGGTAGGGTGGCAGGAAGGAAGTCATTACTCCAAAAGCCCACCTTGAGTTCCATTTGAATATGCAAAAAAATACCACCTGGAGATTCTTAAGCCATGTGGCAAAAAGTTTTGTGGTCTGCCCAAACCAATATGGACATTTGGTCCTAAATGCACAACATTACATGTGGGCAAACCCAACACAGCACATCACCCAAAGAACACCATCCTACTGCGAAGCGATTGGTTGGTAGCAGCATCATGTTATGGGGATGTTATTCATCAGTCGGGACTGTGGGCACATGTCAGGATCAAAGAAAAAATGGATGAGAGCAAATACAGAATATTCCTGAGGAAAACCTGCTGCCCTCTGTAAGAAAACTGAAATTTGGATGGAAGTTCACCTTTTAGTGTGATAACGACCGAAGCGCACAGCAAAGAGCTTCACTGGAGTGATTAACAAACAAAACATAAATATCCTTGAGTGGCCCAGTCAGAACCCCGACCTAAATGCAATCGAAAATCTCTGGCATGATTTGAATATCGCTGTAAATCAACGTTCCCCACGCAACTTGACTAGCTTGAAGTTTTGTGCAGAAGAATGGATAAATATTGCCCAATCAAGGTGTGCAAAGTTGGTGAAGTCCTATCCCAACAGACTCACAGCTGTAACTGCTGTCAAAGGAGCTTCCACCAAGTATTAACTCAGGGGTAACACTTATCCATCCAAGATATTCAGTTTTGTAGTTTTAATTATTATCTGAAGTTTGTCGAATTTGTTTTTTCACTTGGAAGTTGTGGGTTACGATGTGTAAATAAAAGTGGAAAATGTCTGATTGAATGCAATTTAATTCCAGGCTATAAGGTAACAAAAGTGAAAAAATTGAGAGGGGAGTGTAGACTTTCTATCGGCACTGTACGTGGCAGGACACCTGCTAAAATCCCACTGTAGGACACCTGCTGAAGCCACATCGGCACACTGGGAAGACACCTGCTCGAACCTTTCTGCAGTACACCTGTTCGATCCTCACCTACAGGACACCCTGCTGAAATCCCACTGTAGACACCTGCTCAAGCCACATCGCGACACTGGTAAGACCCTGCTTGAACCTTTCTGGCAGTACACCTGTTCGATCCTCACCTACAGGACACCTGCTGAAGTCGAAGTGTCGAGTGTGGGTACCTCTCCAGATCTATTATGATATTGGAATAAAACAAATGAAGCAAATTGGGGATCAAGAACTTGGTGGATGCGAGTATGCAAATAATTCTTAACACACTCAGTTTATTTTCATTTAAAAAATATACAATGTCAAGGTTTGTAAAGAGCTAACACACAGAATATATAACAAGGGGAGCAGAAGACGAGAAGCGTGGGAGGAGGGAAGCACAAAACAGTGGAGGGAGGAGAGACATTAGAGATATTTGTGGATGGGAGAGAGATGGGTGGGGTACACGGGGTAAACAAGATGGACACTCCAGGGAGGTTCAGGAAGGAAGCAGCAAATTTGAAGCAGGGGTTTGGGGTGGATTAACAGGGGTCGAAAAAGATCATGGCTTTGGAGGGAAGATAAAAGATGGTGGGTGAACAGCTCTTTTGAAGACCTGGAGAGAAGGGTAGGATTAAAGAGAGTGTGGGAGTTTGTTCCAAAGGCAGAAAAAGAGGAATGAAGAATGAAGATGAGCAGTGATTCTTGATTTCGGTCATTTTACGAGAAGGGGGTTTCTGGTGGACCTTCAGCACCCTGCAGAAGTATGGGAGGAACAGATAGCAGACAGAGAAAAGTGTGTGTGGGGGGGTGAGGCCAGAGAGGAGACAGTAAGAAGCAGAAAGACCACCGACCTGCTGCGGTGAGAGAGTGAGAGACCCAAACACTCAGCCTCATTGCGGGAGATACCAATGATCCGAAATCTTGGTTTCAACAGCGTGAAGCCGAGAAAGGTGAGAGGTGGGAGCACCAGCCAGAGGGGAGAGCAGTACTCCATCAAGCTGCGGATAAAAGCATTTTAGTGTCAGGAGCTCAGGTGTGCC
>CM068962.1:28020259-28036396 GCA_035128595.1 Eptatretus atami | reverse complement strand
CAGTAGAGAGAGAGACAGAGACAGAGAGATAGAGAGGACAGACAGAGAGAGAGACAGAGACAGACAGACAAAGGACAGACAGACCCAGCATACAGAGAGAAGACAGAGAGAGAGACAGATGAGAGAGACGATAGAGACAGAGAGAGGACAGAGAGAGAGAGAGAGAGGAGAGAGAGAGAGAGAGGAGACGAGAGAGAGAGAGGAGAGAGGAGAGAGAGAGAGAGACGAGAGAGAGAGAGAGAGAGAACAGACAGAAAGGACGAGACAATAGAGAGAGAGACAGACAAGACAGAGAGGAGAGGACAGAGGAGACGAGAAGAAGACAGAGACAGAGAGAGAGAGAGCGAGAGACCAGAGATGAGACAGACGAGAGAGCGGCGAGAGAGACAGAGACAGAGACAGAGACAGAGAGAGAGAGAGACAAAGACCAGAGACCGAGACAGAGAGAAGAGGAGAGAGAGACAGAGACAGAGAGGGAGAGAGAGAGAGAGACAGAGAGACAGAGAGACAGAGACCAGAGAGAGAGGACAGAGAGAGACAGAGAGACCAGAGACAGACAGAGACAGAGACGAGGAGACAGAGAGAAGAGATGAATAGAGAGAGAGAAGAGAGAGAGAGAGATGAAAGAGAGGGAGAGGTGAGAGAGAGAGAGAGAGAGAGAGGAACTACTGTATGTGCATACAGGACAAGGCCGCCACCACCTGACTGCATGTCGACACTTGGCTGTGTACCTGGTTGGACCTCTTCATCCGGTCACTATTTAGTCCAGCCAGCGTAGTTCTGATATTTCAGATCAATTGATCCAAAATTTGCATAAAAGCCACCAAAATTGGTACACATGTAGAATATGTTATCCGAAACAATTCTAGATATGGAGCCACCCGAGGATTGTGCCGTGGTCAGCTTGCGACCATTTTCCAAAAAATGGCCGCCATTCTTACTTAGCGAAATTGGCTATATGCTCTTATACCTTTGCAAACTTTGTTGCGGAAGTTATGTTTTATCGCTGTTTTGTATTTATTTATTTATTTGTTGAATATGTGTGTTTGGTTGTTTGTCTTGTTTGTTATTCGCATAACTCCAAAAGTATTGAAACTGAATCGCAGCAATTTGGGGGATGATTGTTATTGTCCGAGGACCATTTGATTAGATTTTGGGACATCGGTCAAGTCAAGGTCAAGGGTCATTGAAAAGGTCAAAATCGTGCTTTTTACCAATAGCGCGGTCAATTTGTATCCAATTTGCAGGCAATAATGCCAAAATGTTCAGAATTCAATGCGCCCATCTTGTGATATGTGACATGACCAATGACCGTATTAACCCTTAATTGCGGTTGGGGAGTCAAGGTCAGGGGGGGAGTCACGACATGCAAAAGTGTTTGCGGTTTAGTCATAACACGGTCAATTCTTATCGATTTGCATGAAACCAACACCAAAATGTTGACTGTTCTGTTCCCCCACACTCTAATACAATACAGAAATTAAGAGTACAAAGTCAAGGTCGAGGTCATGAAAAGGCGTCAAAATTCGTCATTTTGCCATAGGGCGGTCGGATTTTATCCAATTTGCATGCAACCAATGCCAAAATGGTTGTGAGATTCAATGCCCAATCTTGTGAATATACGATAAGGACCAGGAAATTTAATGTTTTTAAGCCGTCATAAACACATAATGAGATGGCAGATGTGGTATGGGATTAATACCTCACAATCAAACGGTTTTGGAGGGGGGAGGGCAAAATGTAGCGTTGGCGAAGGTATGCGGCCTCACTAAATGCCTTGTTGCTAGCTTTTCTTATGTATTTGGTGGTAGATATAAGGAAAGTGTAAAATTCAGTAAATTGACCATTGAAAAGCGATTCAAATATTATGAGCCAGTATTTTCGGGTTAAAAAAGCCATTATTTTGATGTAAATTGCTGCTCTCCTGAAACTTTTCGCTGAAAGTACCCATTTATTGCCTGGAGAACCAAGAGTCAAATGATATTCTTTCACATTCAATGGGTTTGGAATCAACAAAAATTTGCATTATAGATTACAGTACTTTACTCTAGTTTTGAAAGAAACTGATAATCGTGATAATGACAAATGTCTTGGCAGTGCCAGGCTTCCAACATCTGCACCAGACGTGCCGTCAAGACAACAGAAAGTGACAGCAGGTGCATCAGACTGACTTCAGAACGCCTTCAAGGCACACCAGCAAGGTCGCTTTTGCTACCCCAGGTGTAGCTACCTGCATCAGATAACGCGCAGGGCATGCTTGATCGATGACGGAAGAACTCGCCAGGTTCCCATCGCGGTTCTGGGTAGCCTAATGTAGAGCCTTGCAAATAAGCCATATCATTCTTCCACAGATTGCTTCCTTCCTTGGGTGCTTTTGTCTTCTGTCTGTTCGAAGAGGGGAGTTTGTCCTCTTTATAGGTCAGTCAATAGTCTTGTTCATGTCGATGAGGCAAATCCTTTGAGTATGCCTGAAAACTGTTCTTGTTTCAATCTGCTGGAGTCGAATTGTTTCAATCACTCAGGATCGCAATCTCCTTGGTGCTATGGACCAAGGCAAATCTGACTATCCTCCTCGAATGGATTCCCCCAGCTCTTCAAATGGACAGCCACAAGTGATTGTACATCTTTCGGCAAATGCCTTCCTGTGCACGCGGTGTTTCTTCATGGTGACGTGTCTCTCATTGGCATTTGGATGCATGTTCAGCTCCTCAAACTCCATGATCACTCGTGCCACCTAGGGGTCCGGCGGACCACCAGCGCCAGAGCCTGGGATGTCCGTCAGGCCACGGCACCTCCGTCACCTTGACACGGCATTGTTTTGTTCAGCGCTTGGGTCAAGAGAATTGCTGAGAATGCCCTCTTGGTCTTTTGCACTGTGAAGTGGCCTGCCTTGAACCATTGTAGATCATTCTAAACCTACAAGAGAATAATCAATGACAGAATCCGTGTTGTTAAGTAGAACTGGTGGCCATTTGGTCCAAATGCCGCCAAAGTAACCAAGGCAAAAGCTCGAGTGGCTCCATATCCAGAAATTGTCAGAAACATTAATCACATATGCTACCAATTTTGTGGCTTTTATGGTGAAAAAGTCGAACAATGGTTTGCTTGTGCAGTTAACTACTATGATATAACATTACAGTGAAACAGGCTTTACATTGCTTCACTAGTTCTTGCCCTGTGTCTTGCTCATTTATTTGATGTTTTGAACAATTACGTGCTATTCTATATGTGTTTACGTTTTATCTTATTATGTCCGCTACGACAAGTCCCCATAACTACCATAAAATATTCTCTCAGCTCCTATAACCGGGTTCTGTGATAATTTGTATGAGTTAATTAGCCTTCAAGTTTAAATTATTTTGTTGCACATAATATATCTTTACAATTTAACGAGCTTAGTTTCCCCCCAAAAAAAGTCATTTGTACTTCATTTTTTATTTGTGAAAATGCAATCCCTCGAGTTTCAAGCTAAACACACACACACCACACAACACAACCAACAACACACCAACACACACACACACACACACACCATACTACACACACACACACTACATCAACACAATACACACACACAACATACATACACACACATACACACACAACCACATACATACACACAACCATACACACACATACACACACACACACATACAACACACACATACACGACACACACACATTACACACACAAACACACACAGCACATACAACATAACATACACACACCACAACACACTACACACATACTAACACACACATACACACACATACACACACACCATACACACAACACACAAAACCACATACATACACACACACCCACACGCACACACATACACACACACATACACACTTCCCCCCCAACACACATACACACACAACATTACATACACACACTACACCAAACATACATACATACACACACATTACCACACACACACACACACACACATACATACATACACACACAGTACACACACAGCCATACACACACACACATACACACACATACACACACACATCCATACTACACACACATACAACACACATACACACACGAACACACAACACATACATACCATTACCACACACATACACACACACATACACAACACACACATACACACCATACACACACACATACAACATACACACACACTACACACACCACACATACATACACACACACATACATACATGACACACACACACACACACATACACACACACACATACACCACACACACATACATACATTACAACACATACCACACACACTACATACATACCATACACACACACATACATACACACACATACACACACAATAACCATACACACACGCATATACACACATAACACACATACACACATTACACACATACACAGCATACACACCACATACACACATAACACACACACATACATACACAATACACACATACATACACACACATACATAACACATAACACACACATACACCACATACACACACACACATACAATACACACATACACACATTACACACATACACACAACATACACACATACCACACAACACCATAATACACACACACACGCACATACCACACAAACATACACCACACATACAACGACACATACACACATACACACACACACTCTCTTAATGTGGAATTACTCCATTGTACTCTCCCCCCCCACTTCACACCCTCTCCCCCGATCCCCTTTCATTACCTGGAGTAGTTTAAAGTGCTACCGGTCCCGAAGAAGAATATTTGCATTAAAAAGTTCCCCAGCGCACCACGACGGCAAGAGTAATGGCCGAAACGTCCCCACATTCCAATAGAGGTCAGAGCAGGACTGATGGAAAACTATTTAACACCTTTCCCTTTTGCTGTTATGGATGTACAGCCTTTCTTTCACCCCAGAAATTTGTCCCCTGAAATTTGAGTGGTGCTCACAAACTTGGGCTTGCCAGGATCCAAGGCTTTAATATTAAGCAGCTGAGCAATGAACATTTTAACAATCATAAAAAGGCTCAGTCGACTTGTTTTGTTTTTTTTTGCTAACTAAAGTTCAGGCATTAAAGTTGAGCATTAGATGCCAGCACAGGGCTTTGGATAGAACTTTTTACTTAAGCAGCTTCAGAAACTTCTAATTATTGTGTTTCTCTAAATCTTTTCCCAAACGATCAACTTTCTGTACCCACCTTACCCAGTCACACCCAGCTGTCCCTGGACTCTGTGATCCTTTCTCCTGACAAGGTGGAGAGCTTGCTGTCAAACCGTCAACTCAGATTCTGCAACCGGTCCAGACGCATCAGCCCACGTGTCCTAAAAACACTTGCTCTGCTGCTCTGCTCACCCTCTCTCTGTTCTATTCACCCTCTCGTTTGCTTCAAGGTCATCTGCCATCTGCTTGGAAATCAGCAAACATTCACTGCCTGCATAAAAAGGCTGCAAAAGCAGATCCCTGCAAACACAGACCAATCGCCTTCTCCCGAATAATCAGCAAGGTTATGAAGTCTATCATTGCTCCAACATTAAATCCTTCCTCTTCTCCAAGGCTTGATTTCCCATCCATCAATTTGGTTGCAGACCAGGTCACTTCTACCCCCTGGATATCTGTTTCTGCTCTCCCAACACTGGATGAAGTCCTCAATGCCGACATGAAATCAGAGCAGCGTATCCCTAGACATATCGCTCCTTTTGACACGGTCTGGCACCCTTGCCTGCTCACCAAACTCTTCTATGGATCCAAGCCATCTCCATCAGGCGCCTCGCAGGACTTCCTCTCCTGGTCGCAAGCCAACATGTCGGCCCTAAATGAGTTCTGTCATCCCTCTTCCTGCCAGGCTGAGTTCCTCAAGGTAGCGTTCTGGGCCCCTTGTTCTTTTCTGGTTTTCATACAATGATCTCGGGCCGACTCTATGGAAAAATCCTCTTTATCTCTTTGCTATGACTCCACCCTCTTGCCGTTTACTATCTGTCATCCCTCAGATCAAGCAAGCATCAGCTTTCTTCATCTCTTGCAGATCGGATAAAAGTCACAAAACGGTCCCCAACACGTTGGAAAACATGTCTTTCAACCTGACAAATCTCACACTCTCAACGATGTCTCTCCAAAGACCATCTGGAAAGAAACGTCCATATACTTCTCCAAAAATCCTCTTGAAGAATGCCTTCAATTTCAGACTCTTGGGCTTCACCATCTTTCCATATAATTTCATAGGGAAAGCCACATTTCAAGCTGCTTCCAAAGCCAGTCACTGCGAGATGGGCCATCCTCCGTCATGCAACGTCCTTTCCCTTGGCAACCTGGCTCCTGACCACTACAATGTTTTATCCGCGCTTCGATGGAGTACTGCTCTCCCCTCTGTTTGGTTGCTCCCACCTCTTCACCTTTCTCGGCTTCACGCTGTGATCCAAGACATTTCGGATCATTGATATGGCTCCCGCAATGAGGCTGAGTGTTTGGGTACTCTCACTCTCTCACCGCAGGCAGGTCAGGTGGTCTTTCTGTCTTCTACTGTCTCCTCTTCTGGCCCAACCCCACCCACACACACTTTCTCTGTCTGCTATCTGTTCCTCCCATACTTCTGCAGGGTTGCTGAAGGTTCCACCCAGAAACCCCCTCTCGAAAATGACCGAATCAGAATCACTGGCTCATCTTCATTCTTTCATTCCTCTTTTTTCTTGCCTTGGAAACAAACTCCCACACTCTCTTTAAATCCTACCCTTCTTCTCCAGCGTCTTTCAAAAGAGCTGTTCACCACCATCTTTTATCTCCCCCTCCAAAAAAGCCCATGATCTTTGTCGACCCCTGTTAATCCATCCTAAACCCACCTGCTTCAAATTTGCTGCTTCCTTCCTGAACCTCCCTGGAGTGTCTCCATCTTGTTTACCCCGTGTACCCCACCCATCTCTCTCCCATCACAAAATCTCCTAATGTCTCTCCTCCTCCCCACTGTTTGTGCTTCCCTCTCCCACCGCTCTCGTCTTCTGCTCCCCTTTTTATATCTGTGTGTTAGCATCTTATACAAACCGGACATTGTATATTTTTGAATGATAATAAACTGAGGGTGTTAAGAATTATTTGCTACTCAACATCCACCAAGTTGCTTGATCCCCAATTTGCTTCATTTGTTTTTATTCCAATATCATAATAGATCTGGAGAAGTACCCACACTCGACACTTCGACTTCAGGGCCTTGTAGGGAGGATCGAACAGGTACTGCCAGAAAGGTTCGAGCAGGCGTGCTACCGTGTGCGGATGTGGCTTGAGCAGTGTGTCCTACAGTGGCGATTCAGCAGCGTGGTCCTGTAGGTGAGGATCGAACAAAGGTTGTACTGCCAGAAGGTTCGAGCAGTTTCTTCCCAGTGTGCGATCGTGGCTTCAGCAGGTTCCCAGTGGGATTTTAGCAGGGTCCTTGCCACGGACAGGGCTCGATAGAAAGTCTTACACTCCCCTCTCAAAATTTTCACTTTTGTTACTTATAGCCTAGGAATTTTAATTGCATTCAATCAGAATTTTCACCTTATATTTACACATCGTAACCCACAACTTCCAAGTGAAAACAAACTTCGGACAAAACTTCAGCATAATTAATTAAAACTAAAAACAAAACTGGACATATATTGGCAGTGTGATAAGTGTCCACCCCCTTTGAGTTATACTTGGTGGAAGCTCCTTTGACAGCAGTTACAGCTTGTGAGTCTGTTGGGATAAGGACTCCACCAACTTTGCACCCTTGATGGGCAATATTTATTCCATTCTTCTGCCACAAAACTTCAAGTAGTCCAAGTTGCTTGGGAACGTTGATTTACAGCAATATTTCAATCATGGCCAGAGATTTTCGATTGGATTTAGTCGGGTTTCTGACTGGCCACTCAAGGATATTTTCTTTTTGTTGTTAATCATCAGTGTAGCTGGCTGTGCCTTCGGTCGTTATCACCACTAAAAGGTGAACGTGTCCATCCAAATATTCAGCTTTTCTTACAAGGCAGCAGGTTTTCCGCAAGGATATTTCCTGTATTTTGCTCCATCCATTTCCTTTGATCCTTGACATGTGCCCCGTCCCGACCTGATGAATAACATCCCCATAACATGATGCTGCTACCACCAGCTTCGCAGGTAGGGATGGTGTTTCTTTGGGTGATGTGCTTGTTGGTGGTTTGCACCACATGTAATGTGCTGCATAGGCCAAAAAGTTCCATATTGTTTGGGGAGACCACAAAACTTTTTGCCACATGGCTTAAGAATCTCCAGGGTGGTATTTTTTTTTGCATACCTCAAATGGAACTCAAGTGGCTTTTGAGTAATGACTTCCTTCTGCCACCCTACCATACAGGCCAAACTTGTGAAGTGGCTTGAGATATGCATACAGGTGACAAATCTTGCATGAAGGCCTGGTAGCTCTTTCCAAGTTGCATTGCCATCTGGGTGGCCTCGTTGATCAGATGTCTTAACTTGCTTGGTCATCCAGTTTATGGAGGACGTCCTGAGTCTAGGCAGATTCTTGGTGTGGTACTAACGACTTCTGCTTCTTAATGATTGTCTTAACTGTTGCTCCAAGGATAGTCCAAGGCCCAGGGAATATTTTGTAACCCATCCTTGAATTCTGTGCGTTTCCACAATTTATGCCGGAGTCTTTTGAAAGCCTCCTTGGTTGCTCATGGTTGAGTCTTGCTGTGAAATGCACTAGCCAGCAGAGGAAACCTGCAGGAACAGCATGATTTTATTCTGAAATAATCAGAATTCACTACAATTTAACACAGGTGGAGGGCATTAAACTGTGATGTGATTTTGAAGGTGAGTTGCGGTTCCACCTGAGTTAATTTACAATTGCTATTATAAGAAACAGGGACCGACTAGCTAGAACTTATCCCAAACAAGATATTCCTACCTGTTTATTTTTAATTAATTTTCTGAAATGTGTAGAATTATTTTTTCACTCGGAAGATTGTGGTTACGATGTTGTAAATAAAGGTTGAAAAGTCTGCGTTAAATGCAATTAATCCCGGCTTATAAGGTAACAAAGGTGGAAATTCCTGAAAGGGTGTAGACTTCTATCAGCATTGTTTGCTCCAAATGGTTGCCCGCGCAAAAAACAAAGAATGTTTTCTATTTGCAAAGTTTGGCCAGACATGAACACAAAATCAATTCCATCTTGAACAGAATTTTCCGCAAGCGAAAATGTGTCATGGACAAACACAGTTTGTGTTGAGGCCAAACCAGCTGTCAACGATGAACACTGCCAAACAATGATGAGATAGTGTTAACTTCCATAAAATAGAATAAATGGAACTCTGGTTAATTTAAGCAGAGGGTGTTTGCCCACCTGGACCGTGTCTTTTTGATGAAATGTAGGTCTTATAAATGTACCTGCATTTTCTCATCAGTTTGGGAAATTGATTTTTCTCCAAAGGGAAAATAAAAACACGAGTTACATGGTTCTCTTTAAGATTAACGTTTAATCATCAGGAAATCAAGAGTGAAATCGCGATAGTAGAGAGAAAGCTTGCATTTAAGATAAATTCATTTTCTCAGTTTTTATTACAAGGATTTACGGAAAGAAGAGAATTACTAACATGGCCATTTCATTTCATGTGATGTGACTAAAATGTGACTTGCAATACTTTGACCATTCTGTTTTCATTCCTTCCAATGGATACGAATACTGCATCAAAAAACCACCAATTACTGCACCGTAGGTCCCAAAGAAGAAGCCAGGACATAACAAAACACACACACACACACACACACACACACACAACACACCACAAGTGTTTCACAAACTGGTGGCAAGCTGCCATTTCGCCTGAAGGAGGAGCGATTTTTTAGTTTTGCTTCAGTGCTGCTCTGATGTGATAAGAAATGTTTAAGAGTGCGGTTCAGAAGGCCACCGCAAGAGGGCATCACAGGGCGCCTATGATTGATCTGTGAGAGAATTTGTACTCAGGTTGAGAACAAAAACACTTTTGGTGGGTTTTGCTAGTTCTTTTCATGTCCTGAATTAAAATATTCAGACATGCAATTTTCAAAACCGAGTGTTCTAACATCCAACTCAAAGATTCACTTGTGCTTTGACAAATTAATTATATCTATGAGGAGATACAAAATGGAGGTTTAAAACATAAACATGAAATTTACTCTTCTTTGTTAAAAATTAAAGTTTTTTTAAACCCCAAATTACTTTGCAAAATTATTTTCACAAGAGGAAGTATACCATCACAAAAAAAAAAAAAAACTTTCATTTTTAAAAATTAAATCATACAAAAATACTCAATTTGTTGTGTCTGTCTGTTATGTCAAACCAAACTTGCCAGGGGGACTAATTATAATTAGAGGTCCCTCGATGCGAGTTGAAGGGACTTGATTTCCCCCTTCCCCAAAGGGGTTTCCGTCTTGGATGAACTTCGCTTGTTGATGTCGTATAAATAGCTATCGTGGCATTTGTGTGGCACACTCCGCGAAATAAAAATGATTACAAAGCCGGTAGGCGCGATGGGTCGCTGAGCATGGAAACCTATAAGAGTATAGACAAAAATGATGTCATATAGCGGATTAGGGAATCACCTTAAGATTATGAGCATATCAAAATCTCATCCAGTTCCATCTACTGATACGACTCGTATCCATTGAATGAAAAGTACCGAAAATGCGGTTTGAAAATCGAAATCCCCAAGTTCGATGGGCGTGCTGTAGCGTGAACAAAGGCTCTAAATCGAAAATCCGGCTCGATCTTTGTGTACAATTAATTCCAGACATTAGTGTGATTTTCTACCATCCAACCATAAGTCCTAGGAGGAGCCAAGCATTTGGCGCGAAGGCACCCTCCAGCTCTCGAGTATTATCAAATTTTTGCACGACATTGACCTTTGACCCCTGACCTAAGCGAAATTCCGGTCAATATGTGTCCTGAGGCAAAGTACCATGAACTCATTGATACCATGAACCTGCAAAGTTTCATTCGTTTCGATGCACTCACCTGGTCGCTAGGGCCCTTCAATTTTCCGCCAATTTTCACGCATTACCCTAATGTAGGGGCGCTGCGCAGTAAAGTATTCCATATATCACAAAAACCGAATATATTTGATAAGAGCATCCACCTGGTAGATCATTACGGCAAAATTTCATAACCCTACGTGGAATAAATGGCTTGTGCGGATTTGATTCGGTCGTGAACGGTACCGATTTTGAAGGTTTTCGGTTGTTGCTAGGGAACCAAGCATCCCTAGCAGACCATCATCAATTTCCAAAGCACGAAGATCATACAGAATGTACTACCACCGAGTTTTGGTCAAAATCTGTCCACGTTTACTGACCAATTATTCTGATGACAAACGAACAAAACATCCAAACCAAAACAGACAGATACTGACAGATAAGGGTCACTATTTCGGCACCCATAACCACCAACGATATTCATCAATTCTGTCCAACGTATGATTCCTCTTTGAAGAGTAGATACTGTTGTTCAACACTAAACTGAATGAAATTTGGAGAAACCGACATATTTGACCGCATTACAAGACTTTCCCTTACCCCCACAGAACCAAACGGACCTGAGCTGTCTCGTTCTTGCTCCGCCTCTAGGATAGGCCGGCTACCTACACTAGGCAGCAATGATCTTTACTAATTAAGGTTCTGAAGATGAGTCTTAACGCGATGAATCATGTTTCTCATTGGCCTGTCGGATTTTTCTAGCCATCAGTACATTGGGACTGTATATGAATTGTTTATAACTGGTAATTGTGCTCATATAGGATTTCTGCCTGACCGATGACTCAACTCTGACTCCGATGTTGCCCGTCACCTTACAGCCGATTTTGTGTTCTTTATTTTGATGATAACCCCATCCTAACGGTTGCCTCGCATTGTTTAATTAACCCACCTGATAGTCCAGGCAAAAGTAGTTCGACGTGGACAAATGTGCAACATAAGTTTTTTTTTTAATCAACAATGCATTTCTATGGGGTCCCCAGAACACCATACTAAAAGTCCTGAGAAATCGTGTGAAATGAATTAATTTGCATAATTCCAATATGGCCACCAAATATCAAAACTCTCACCATATCAATTGCTCCAAATTGAATATTTAAGTGATTGAAAAACTGTAGAAGGGTTTTTTGGACACAAGATGCATTTGGATACTTTAAAAGTGAATGGATAATAGGAGTGATGTGGATAGACATGAAGGAGGTGGCTGACCAGATGTTTAGGAAGTTTTGTGAAACTTGCAAAGATGGGCAAAAGATTGGCAGATGGATTTAACCTGAGCAAGTGTAGGTGTTGGGGATGGGAAAGAACAATGAAATAGAGATTACAGGATGCAAGGGGTAATTTTGGAAGCGTTGTACACGGAGAGGATCTGGGGGTGGAACAGTACGGAGGTAACACGGCAGCACATTACAGGCAGCTAATAGGTAAAGGCAATAGGTTTATGTTGTATTCGGAGGGGGATTCATTTATAGAATCAAAACAGGTTGCGTTACATTGTACAGGAATTTTAGTGAGCAATCATAGAACATTGTATGCATTCTGATCACCACATTTCCGGAAGGACATAGATGCCATAGAGAGGGCTTCAGCACAGAGTGACGAGATGATTCGGGCGACTAGCTAGACTAGCTATAGGAGCGTGCTGAAGGAGACAGGGCTTTACACACAGGAGAAAGGAGGTGGTTTACGAGGAGATCGTTTAAGATCATGAAAGTATAGATAAATAAATGCAATGAAATTATCAACAGAGTAGACAGTGATAGGACAGGGCCATAGCCTGAGAGCGGAAGATAGGAGAGTTAAATGGTGTAAACAGGGACTTTTACTCAGAGATAGGTCATGGCATTGAATGACCTCCCTGGAAAGATAGTGGGCAGAAAAGTAGATAAGTTTAAATTAAATATATAAGGTATCTGGAAGTGATGGAGATGAGGGATATTGGGATGTTGACAGACTTTTCGGTAGTTGAGCATTGATGGTGATTCTGTCATGTGTATGGAGTGCTGTTGGTGGGTCTTCAAGGAATGTTGTGTGTTGATGTTGTATGTTTTAACCAAGCCCATTGCCCTCTCCTGAGGGGGAAGAAGAAAAAAGAAGAAAAAAAAATTAATTCAATTAAATTTTAAAATTATGATTTTCCTTCTTGGATCTTGGTCGTTGAAATTAGTATGGTGTTCGAGGGCAGCGCATGACGGGCTTGAATGGCCTCCACCTGTGTTAATTTCCTTGTATTTCCTTGTTTTAGCTCATTTTGCCCAACATTCAATTAATTGGGTCACCAAATATCAATATGGCCACCGAATACAATATGGCCACCAAATATCAAATGATGTCACCAAATATCAATATGGCCACCAAATATCAAATGGCCACAAATATCAATTATGGCCACCAAACAATAGCGTCACCAAAATATCAATATGGCCACCAAATATCATATGGCCACCAAATATCAATATGTCACCAAATATCAATATGGCACCAAATATCAATATGGCGACCAAATATCAATATGGCCACAAATATCAATATGGCGCACCAAATATCAATATGCCCAAATATCAATATGGCCACAAATATCAATTATGCCACCAAATATCAATTGGCCACCAAATATCAATATTGGTCACCAAATATCAAATTGCCACCAAATATCAATATGTCCACCAAATATCAATTATGGCCACCAAAAAATTTTCCCAATTATGGCCACCAAAATATCCAATATGGCCACATATCAATATGGGCCACCAAATATCAATATGCGTCACCAGAATAGCAAATGATGAGCCACCAAATGCAATATTTGGCCACCAAATATCAATATGGTCAACCAAATACAATTTGGCGCCAATAGCAATATTGGCCACCAAATATCAATATGTCACCAAATAGCAATATGGCCACAATATCAAGAGGTCAGCCAAATAGCAAAATGCCACCAAATAGCAATATGGCCACCAAAATCAATATGGTCACCAAATAGCAATATGGCTGCCAAAATAGCAAATATGGCCACCAAATATCAATATGCCACCAAATATCAATATGCCACAAATATCTATGGTCACCAAATATCAATATGGCCACCAAATATCAATATGGCCACCAAATATCATATCGTCACCAAATATCAATTGGCCACCAAATATCAATATGGCACCAATATCAATATGGTCACCAAATATCAATTATGGCCACCAAATATCAATGATGGCCACCAAAATATCAATATGCGTCACCAAATATCAATATGGCCACCAATCAATATGGCCACAAATACAATTTAATGGCCACCCAAATACCAATATGCCACCAATACAATGGTTATCTGCCAATCTTTTACTCGCAGTGACGTGTTCTTGCCTCCGCAATCAAAAAACAACAATTGTATTCTGCTTCAAATTATTTTAACTATGGAAAACATAGGTACAAGCTGCCAAACATGCTGAAATCATTTCCAATGCATGTAATATATTCCATTTACTCCTGATTTTTTTTTTAAATCAAATTTACAAATTGTTCCCTCTCAAGTCATGACACACATTTTATTATTAAATTGAAAAGTATTCTACTTTTATGAAAAGACATTGTAACTCTAATTGCTTTTAAAATTAATACACGTCGTTATGCTATATAATATTTTCAGAAGAAAAATTATATATTCTCAGACCATTACAATTTCATATTTTTTCATCTTGGCTAACTTTTTATGCTATACAGTAAATATCTCGCAAACAAATCCAGCACCAAGTAAGAGTGGGACAAAATTCATCTTAAACCAAACTAGAACGCACTCGGTGGAGCGCCATACCTCCGCCAGGCTTGAAAAGTTTACGTTTTGTATCTCACATGATCAATCGATCTGCATCCGAACCTGGAACCAAATCTAGTCAGCTTGTTCTTGTCACCTACCCAACTCATTCACCAATTTCCCCTAAATCCGTCCACAACTTTTTTGAAAATATCATGCATAATCGTTTTTGGCCCCATCTCTAAATGGTGTAAGAATCACTTTAAAAATTTTTTTATTAGTATCTGATCTGGGATGCGATCATTCACCAAATCATCCAGCTCACAGACAAACGGAACAGACAGTTGTGAAAACATAACCTCCGTCCACCCTTCGGTGGCAGAGTAAATAATCTCAAGAGCAAAGTGGTCTCAACTGTAAAATCTGAACAGGTCTCAACGAGGAAAATTCCCAATTCTCTTTTGCTAAGAACGATTACTCGGACAGCCTCAGCAGGGAATATCGATTTCAAATGTTCTGCAATCCTGGCATGAGACTGGAGATCTTTTTATTCTCTCTCTCTCTCTCCCTCTCTCTCTCTCTCTCTCTCTTGGCATTCTTGGCAAAGAATGATTGGCAACTTTTCAGAGAGGCGGCATGTTCCCGTCATCAGTGGTGTTGGCTTTGCAGAAGGAAAAGGTGAGTTGCTTTCCAGAAAATGTCTCACTGCATGAATCATTGTACCTGAGACAGGAAGTTGGGCAGGCTAAGTGGATGTGTGAAGGGATAAACTAGTGAAGGAGGGCTGGGAGAATGTTGATAAATGAGTCCCAGGCACAATTTCCAGAGATGATGGAATTGCGCCACAATCGAGTTAACGTGGCCGGAAATTATGATGAGGTTCCAGATTATAAACCGATGCTGTATGATCTCCTACGATGTGATGTTTCATGACGAGCCAATACAAACACTGCCATTTTGATTCCTCCTTTTAAGGATAGTTTTGACGCACTTTCCTCCAAAATTGGGACACTGGAAACATAGAGGGTTCCAGTTGAATCTGAGAGATATTGAATACATTACAAGAAAAGATATCTCATTGCCGGACGGATTGTTTCCACCTTCGGCATGCGGGTGCTCTGTGGTCTAATGAACAGCATGGGCTATGTGAGATCGCGCCAGATGGACAGGTTTGGGAATTTTTGGCGATTTTCTAATTTTTACATTCGTTTGCATGGCGACGTGTGACGTCACCGCTGAGAAGCGTAATGACGTCATGACATCATCAGTCATTCACCGACGTCATTACGTCTGTCGTCGACAGACCATCACCGCTGAGAGGTGTAATTCCACTCCGAGAAAACAGCGTCTGCAATGTAAAACCCTCTTCTGCACATGCTGACTACCTCAGAA
>CM068962.1:28000937-28020234 GCA_035128595.1 Eptatretus atami | reverse complement strand
AGGTGAATTTGACACAAAAAATGTAACAAAGAAACATTGTATATAAAGAAATTCTATTAAATCACAGTTGAAACACTGGATATATTGAGTTCAAAACGACCCTCACTTTAGAAACTTCGCGCAGAGTTGAGGGTTGGCTCGTGGTATTATAAAGGGGTGACAATTTATCCACCATATATATTTGCGTTTGTAATTTTAATTAATTTCTGGAAAATTTGTAGAATTTTGTTGTCACTTGAAGTTGTGGGTTACGATGTGTAAATATAGTGTACGGATCTGAAACCATATGCATTTCAACATACAGATGTCGTTAAGTATGTGTGTTTGTATTCAGATCCCCTCTCTTTTTCTAGTGGGAGAATCAAAGGCGTGCGTTGCCGATTTCTTTAGTTTAGGTTATTACATCTACAAGCTATCTAACAATACCAATCCCATTCTGCCATGAACCCTCGGCCCATCACGATCCACCACCAACCAGCTGCCTTCTCGCACCCTGACGCCAAGGCAAGATCTCGCAGCTCCGGGTTTCTCGGGCTTCCCACCAAACGTTGTAACTTTCACGACGACCTTGCAACCTTGATATGGTGCTCGTACAAGTACGAACCCGCTGGAAGAGTGCGGTGGGTTTTCCCGGCAGGGCCGAAACCCCGCCCAGAAGGGAGAGTCGCGTGGAGCCTGCCGAATCAGGGCGGGAGTGAAGGCTGTTCGAAGCGAGCCCCGCCCCGTTGCGAGGGAAGGTCATAACATTCCCGAGCACTCTCTGAGGCGGTGTGTTTTTTTGGAGTTTGCTACGAAGGGTCGTTACGAAGGGTTGTGACGAAGGTTTTTCGGAGGTTTTCGATGGGGTCTGCTGAGGTTGGAGTCAGTGCAGTTCTTTTTGAAGCGGTAGGGTTGAGCAGAAGGTCGTGAAGGGGCGAACGTTGTCTCTGCTGGCCCTCTACCCAAGGAAAGGAAAGGCGACCCTGCCACCTCTCCGTGTACCCCGCTTATCACCACCCGAGCTCCGCCACGAACCACGAGTCCCACACATGTGAACTGGGATCGAACCAAACGACCTTTGTTGCGGTCGCCCATCTGGAAGCGCGCCCTTCCTCCGCGGTCAGGTACCCAGTTGGACTCTGACCCCCAGCTTGTCTCTCTCATCCGGCCTGCAGCGGTTCCAATAAAGAATTCTGGCGTTTTTTCATTTGTGCGTTGCTGTCTGCGTGTGGGCCCGTCTTTAAGTAGAACTGTAATAAGTGTTTTTGATCTTGTAAATATTGCCTTGCTTGCATATTCACGCTAAGTTCTGCTTTGTGTCTCATTTACTGTAAATAAAATCATCACAGAAATGTTCCCAGTTCGTTTCCGTCCCTTCTTGCATTGGCCAGCATTGGTTCGGATCTGAGTTTGAGCGGGTATATATCCCCGGTAATCGGACAATGTGTAGCCGGGACACCCTGGGCAGGGCACGCTCGATGCATTCTGGAGCGCGGAAAGGTGGGTGGCCAGAGTAGGTTAGTCGGTCAGTGTAATTTACCGCTGCCGGTAAGTGAATCTGGTTCGGCCAAGTTGTTCTGAGGGCGTGATCCCCGGTAGACGAGACCGCGTGTTACTTGGTACATTGGATCTAGACAAAAATAACCCTTACGCCACGCGGTCGAGATAATTGGCGTTTCCTATGGTCGGTTAAACGACCGCCGGCTCGCGGAGAGTTATCCGAGCGTACGGCCTACAATTCCGGGGAGTTTGGTGGAGACGACGAAGCTTTCCTCACCTCGTGCGTCGATCTCGCCACCGACCCCCGGCCCGAACAAAGGTTGAAAAAGTCTGATTTAAGCAATTCATCCAGATCTAAGGCAACAAAAGGTAAAAATTTGAAAAGGGGGGTTGTCGATTTTCTATGAGCACTGTATATTTAATGGCATCATTATTTCGGAGGATGACATTCTGTACTTCACCTTTTAAGTTCCACATATTGCAGGCAGGATGTACTTACACTCCTCTTTAAGGCTGTCTAGTATGTGTTCGAATCTTGACACAGCTATAAACTGTCATCCCAGGTGTTCTTGCAAGGCAGGATGAGCCATCAGAGCATACACCGCCGGTCTCTCAGATGGACGATTAAATAAGTGTCCCATCTGCTCGATTAGCGGAGTGGACAAAAATGATCCTATGATGTGCTTCACAAAGAGTAGGCGAGTTAGTTAGTAGCACCTGGATAAATTCCAAATACCTGCTTGGGCAAAGTGGTCTGGTCTTCTTGGAGGTTCCTTGACACCAAGTTACAGGGCTTGCATCTGGGCGCTTGATTGGCTATTGGCGTTTTGATGCTGTCTGGCAAGCAGCCCGCTTCATTGTAACAATTGATTGATGTGGATTTACATGTTACATGTGAATGCAACCTTGTTCAGTATCACTGGTTGAAAACCTTTCAGTTACAGTGGCCCATGCAAAAGTATTCACCCCCCCCCCCCACCCCCCCAAAGTTTTCACATGTTGATGCCACCTGAACGTATGTCATGATGCTTTCAAATCAAACTTAATATACTATTCTTCACAAACTTACTCTCATATGATAAGCTAATAAAAAAAATGCAGAATAAAATGTGAATAAGTTTGATTAACAGAGAAAATCATATGATTCGTCAGTTGTATAATAGTTTCAAAACCCTTATGCCTAATTAACCCTATTAATCTCTCTTAGAAGCAAATATGATTTGTATTGAAGGTAGGAAATGAATGTTAACAGTTTCACCTGCAATGTAATCAGTGTGTTATAACTTAAAAATCAAGCTCCACCACTGATTTCAAATGTTTTAAAGGTGCAACCGTCACTTTGTCAACCAACGTCGCAAACATGAAGAACGAAGGGGCTTTCCAAAGAAACTCAGACATAAAGTGTGGTGAGAAGCACCGTTCAGGAGAGCGGTTATAAGAAGAATTTCAGTCACTCATTTACTCCTTTGTTACCCACGTGTTGTTTTGCAGTATATATATATTATTAATATATAGAGCTGTCAGTCCTCGCCTATACACCGCCCAAAATTAAAGCGTATTGCGTCAAAAGAAGTGTTAATGCCTTGGAAGAAGATCACCCATGGGGTGGGGTACTCTGCTCATTCATTTAAATGTGGCATTTATTGTTTTGGGTGTGAATACTCAGACAAGTTATCTGAAAGGAAAGTATGCTATAAATCTGGGCCATTCTGTCAGACACAAGATGGTTGTTATATCTCATCGCATTGAAACTTATGAAAATGACGAATTTGATTCCACTGTGTTCCAAAATTTTCCTTCTGATTGGGTAATTATAGGTGCAGGCAGATTACCCAAGCTTATGGGGCGATGTTTGTTCCAAGCATGTAACACGTTCTTCTGACATATCTTTTTTGGGCGGTGTATAGGCAACCGACAGCTGCCTCCAATGGCTCAGAAAATTAAAATAAATAACCCGGCTCACGTGCATGAAATGCAAAAACATACCACCTGCTTATAATATTTGAAAACACGTCTCTCCACTGGGAAAAACGCAGGGATAGGAATACTGTACTGGTAAATGGTGGAGATTTGTAATAACCATCCCCACCTGGAGCGGTGCTTCACATACACATTAACAGAGGAATTTGTGGTCCCCCTCCCCTCCCCAGACCACTGCAAAGATTAAAAAAAAACAAACCCTATACACTAATTGGGGTCATGCTGATCCTATGTAGCAAGTCGGATGTAATTGGTCCACAAACTGTAGGGTAGTAGTATGTGACAAATACACACACACCACACACGTCCGTGAATTTCGATCAGGATGAAAAGTTACTACGCTGGATGTATGCAGTGTGTAAACATGTATACGTTAGGGGCATGAAAGTTTACGAACGAGCCCTCACGACTTCGACGGATGAGTACATGTCAACAATTTTGTCTTTTTTATGAGACAATTAAAGATAGCTTGAGTTTGGGGAAATCAAGCCAGAAACATGGGCTGCTCTACCTCTGTTATTTATGGGTACTATACAGCTACATCTGCGCTACAAATTCCCTGCCACACAACAAATGTCTGCATTTAAAGCAGCAACATAGATAAGATCACACACCACACCACAATATATATATATATATATATATATATATATATATTACATACTGTCATGGCCAAAAATATTGGCCACCCTTGCACTTTTTTCAAATAATGCAACATTTCTTCCAGGAAAAAATGTTGAAAATTAAATTATTTTGGGATCACAGATGTATTTTATTTGGTTTGCAGTGGAACAAAAACAAAAACAAAAAACTGAAAAAAAAGTACAAAATCTTAGCTATATTCCATGCCAGAATTCCTAAACTGGCCCAGAAAATGATATATCGGCACCTTTTATAAGTTGTTGTCAGAAATAATTGGATTCACGCAGGGTGGATTCCTCCTTTACTTTGGAAATTGAACTCATCCTGTTGTTGATTTGTAGGTGATTACAATATAAAATCCACTATTCAACCAGTTGAATAGGGGAAAGGGAGTCATTTCGGCTGTTGTGTCCTGTGTGTACCGCATGAGCATTGGAGAAAAGAAAGAAAACCAAGAGCATTGTCTGGTGAGCAGTCTAGACCACAAGATTTGTAGCCAAGCATGACAATCTCAAGTCTACAAGTCATTCCAGAGACCTTAATGTTCCTTTGTTCCAACCGTACACAATGTTATCAGAAGTTTAAGGTCCATGGCACTGCCACCAACCCGCTGTGATGTGGCACAAGGAGAAACTTGATTCGAAGATTCAGCGAAGGATTGTTCGAATGGTGGAGAAAGCACCTCGATCAATTGCCCAAACAAGATTCAATGCTGACCTTCAGACCACAAGGTTACGACAGTTTCAACTTCGCACCATCCGTCGCCAACTCGATGAAAGGGGTTCTATGTAGGGAGACCCAGGAGACCCCACTGCTGAGAGAGAGACGTAAGGAAAGCCCAGACTGGAGTTTGCCAAAACAACACCTTGAACAAGCCCAAAATCCCTTCTAAAGGATGTTCTGTGGACAGATGAGACAAAATTTAGAAGCTTTGGGAAAGCACAGCATCTCAATGTTTACAGAAAACAAATATGAAGCCTTCAAAGAAAAGAACACCTTCCCTACAGTCAAACATGTAGGAAGGCGTTTAGTGTTTGGGGTTTGCTGTGCCTGCCTCTGGTACTGGGGCCTTGAATGTGTGCGTGCATCATGAAATCAGGAGATTACAAGGCATTTTGGAACGCAAATGTTCAACACGCAGTGTCAGAAAGCTGGGTTCCGTCGAAGTCATGACGGGTCTTGCAGAGTGGACAACGACCCCAACACATTGAAATAAGCACCACGAAATTGGTTCAAGACAAAACGCTGGACTGCTGTATGAAGTGACCAGCAATGAGTTTCAGATCTAAATCCCAATTGAACACTGTGGCGAGATCTGAAAAACAGCAGTTGGTAGGAGGCACCCTCAAATCTGGGAAAAACTGGAGTAGTTTGCACAAGTGATTGGCCATAACTGCCAGTAGAGAGTTGTATGCAAGCTCATTCATGGCTTTAGGAAGTGCCTTTGACTGACAAGTTAATTTGGTACAAAGGTTGTGCTCCAAATATTAAGTCGAGGGTGTCAATAATTTTATCAATGTCATCTTTCTTTTTTTTCTGATTTAAAAGGGATATAAATTAAGTTCTGAATCAAAAAAACAAATGTTCTGTCAATTAACTCAACAGCGAAACAAGGAATTGTGGAGACCAAACACTTTTGTCCATTTCAACTTATTTTTTAGAGAAAAATTGTGATTATTTTGAAAAAAGCGCAAGGGGTGCCAATATTTTTGCACGGAACTGTATAGACGTCGACATTTGCATTAAAAAAAATACACAAGATATTTCTGCTTGTCTTTGTGTTTTCTGATTTTAAACTCACCCCACTGTTTAACACTCCCCAATTAAACCATGATTCTTTATACTCCAATTGACCCCCTCCTCCCCACACCCTCACCCACCCCAATCCCTCCTTCAAATTTCCAATTTTTCCTCCTGAGAGTATTCGTTCTGTATCCATCTTGCCACCCCATGACATCATCTGCTTGCTCCCACAATTCCTCCCAACAACATTGTGTTTGTCCAAGTTCCCTCTATCGTTTGCCTTCAACTCTGATGGTGTTTGTTTTGGGTTTGTTTTCCTCTCCTCTCTCTCTCTGCTGTCCTTTTTGTCCTACTGTGTCCTGATCCGTTCTGTGTCCTAATCCAGTTATTCATGAGCATCGGACTATGTAAACAAAAAATATAAACTTTATTCCCTTGTCCCATCACATATTGGCGTCAAAACTCTTGCTCAGGTTTTGTATATCATCGAGAGGCTTTTTGTTGTTAAAAGTGCGATGTATTATTTTTTGAAAAGACCCCAAGCTCAACCTCCATTTTCGAATGAACCTTCCTAATACATCTAACTTTTCTTCATAGTTTAAGAATTTATCCCAGGCCAAGTAAGCTGCTATATAGACATATTTGTCAGTCTCAAGAAGGACGTCAGGATTAATTAATTGCCGAGGAGGAAACCAGAAAATCTCAAACAGTATTATAATCTTTTCAATGATGAAAGCTTGTGGAAAAAACCTCAATGAATGTGTTATATAATCTTGCAAAATAGGTTTTGCAAAAAAAAAAAAAAAATTGGCCACATTTAACACCAATGTAAAATTTGTCCCCCTATCCTGGTGAGATTGTTTACCTGTAAGTATAACGGTGAGGATATTGTCCAAGTTAGAGGGACCCCAAAGCTATTTCAACACGGCTTCTACCACTTGGGTATGGGAGCTTTGTGACTGTGATCCCAGATCAGCATGATTTTATCTCTTACCCCCAGCACCTTGGTACTCGCTTTGCTGACCTCGAAAGATTGACGGGCCGTAGGTCGACCCAAACTGGTGTATTTTTGGGAAAAGCAGGGATTTTGAACTCAGGACCACCAAGATCCCAAGCCAACCTCCTTAACCGTGAAGACAGTCACCAGGCACAGTTTACTCATAAATCTATACTAATTAATGTGTGTGGTGTGTGTTGTTTTCAGTCATTAAGCATTCACATATCATTCTATTTGCTAACTTCACCCCTCCTCCCCCTCACTTTCTCTCCCACAACCCCCTTTCCCCACTCCCTTCTGTCCTCTCATTCACTTCCCCCTGCCCTTATATACATGCGCACCTCTCACACCCCCCCTCTCTCTCTCTTCCTCATCTCTCTCTCTCTCTCTCTCTTCTCTCTCTCTCTCTCTCTCTCTCTCTCTCATCTCTCTCTCTCCCAACACACCACACTCTTCCTCGCATCCCCATCCCTCCGCCAGTCGTATAGCAACATTTTGGTGAGATGTTCGCTCTGCCACCTTCTCCCCTTCCTCGCTCTCCTCACCCCCTCCTAGCTTCCCCTCCCTCCTCTCCCTCCCCTGCCTCCATCAATCCTCTCTCTCTCCTTCCTCTCTTTTCCATCCCCTCCCTCCTCTTCTCTCCCTCCATCTTTTCTCCCCCCAACCCTTAAATCCTTTGTCAGCAATCAGCAGGTTATATTTGCTTGTTATGAAATACAGTAAGTCTTGGCTCTAGCGGCAAGAACAATTATTCAGCCAATGAATATTAAGCCAGACCAGATGGAAGTGAAAATGCTTGGCTAATTGAACTGTCTGCAAGTTTCATTGACACCAGATCTCTGAATTCTCAATTGCATCCACTGTTAGAGTCCTGTCATATCGGTTCATATGATTTTGAACCATATATCCGATCTGGTGGACTTGAGCTTCCCCGCCTCACGGACCCTCTGGTAGCTTGTTACCTGTTGCTGGTGTTTGAGCCTGAGGAGTAACTGCTAAATCATCTATCTGGTTCTTCCCGCCACTTTGTCTTTGCTCCTTTCACACTTCTTTCTACTTTTTATCACATTTCTCTTTATTTATTCTAATCTTGCTTTTTTCTTTTCTTTTATCTCTTTACCCTTTATTTCTCTTTCTTTAATCTACCTGTCTAGGGAGAAGTGAATTCTTGCCAGAATTTTTTTTCTTCTGTAGGCTTCACTTGGGCTGCACCTGGATGGTTTTGAGGGTTAGAGGAGTAGCTTCTGAAACTCGAATCCTATCCAGGTTCCTCCCGGTGACATCCATCGTTCCTCTTTACTCATTGGGTTTCCTTTTGATGATTCCAATGCAGTACAGTATTATGGTTTTCCATTTGATTTTGCGTATTATGTTTTTTATGGTTTGGAGGTCATGATAAGCTGTTAGCGTTGCCAGAGACATTAAACATGTGGGACAACTTGATACAAACACAGCCGATGACCCTGTCATCTGGGGAAGTGATGAAAACTTCTCTGAGCGTTCAGTGTGAGGCAATGTCATCTTCTCACGTTGCGTTTCTTTTCCAGAGCTATGGGGCAAATGTGGAGAAATATCCCCCCTTGGGAAAATTCCCCTACCCCCCCTTGGCTGACAATCCCTGGGGGATTGTCTGTGCTTCTTCATACTAAAACCAGAAATCCTCTGTATGTTGATAGTATGTCTGAACTTTATAGAATCGAAAACGGCTGGCTGAGGGTGGGTGAGGTGACTTGCAATTTTCTTCCTGTACATGTGACAAGGTGCAAAGTGTGTTTCATCACTGACAACCTGCCAGAGGGAGGAAGTATTGACACCATATTTCACTCCAGGAGGAAAGTGGGTATGACGAGTTCTCCAAATGGAAAAACGGGGGTCAAAACAAGGGAAAGGCCAGAATATACCATTTTTAAGGGTTCTTTCATATGACTCCATGCTGGGTGTTGGCTAATGGTATAGGGTGTGGGCTTGGGATCTAGGATCTGAGTTCAAATCCCCCTTGGCTGATTGGAATTAATATCAGGTGGGTTGAATTCTGCCTGTCATCCTTCTTGAGGTCGGTAAAATGAGTCCAGCTTTGCTGGTATCCTGTGTCGGAGCGGCGACCCGTCAGGATTGTTTCCAATAGCAAAGGAGGACTGCTTCTGCAGCAACCCAACACTCTCCACAGAGATGGTCCCAATTGATGGATGCTGACTTGGCCAGGGTTCAGTCAGAATCGAACTGCCCAACGTCCCATTTTCAGAGTTTGGAGAATCTCCAACCACACACTGCCATGGATTCTTAGTCAATGCCATATCTGGATTTTTTTAAGTTAAACATTTATTTTAGAAAAGTTAGCTGTTACATAATTAGTCAGATTAAACCTTTGCCAGCCGTGCTTACTACAAGTTAACATCTGGCTAAACTAATGTTCCCACTTACAAAAAGTCTTGTTTCTACATGACTGAGCATCGCACCAGGTCGGACAATCAGGCCACTTAGAAAGCGTTTCATTCAATGTTCCTTTCAGTATCATCAACTCACCCCATGCATTTATATATTATATATATAATATATTATATATAGTAAATATATTAGGGCCAATTGTTGTATGTATGTATGTACCATTGTGCTATCAGAGATATTAGTCCACTTTACCCATTGGTTTGGACAGCTGGCCTGACTCCACCCACAATAATAACCTGAAAAAAAAATCATACGTTTTTCTACATTTTATCAAAAAAAGCAAAAAGCTTAAGGACTTTTTGGAAATGCTTAACATTCACATTGCCATGTCCTTCCTATAAATTTTCCTTCAGTCTTCGTCGTATGGCAGCACAAGTTGCAGGGTGGTAGATCATGGTCAGAGGGGATCATTGTTGCTGAGGGCATGTCTTGCCGCTGATGTATGCCCTCTGCTGGTTAGGGGCAGAATTTGGAATTTGGCCATGGTGCCAGTGATTTAGCTTGCTCTACTCTTCACAAAGAACACCATGGGATCTTAATGTCCACCAACAAATGCTTTCAGAGAGGACACCCATTTAATATCCACCGAGGGACAACACACACATTGATGAATCACCCTGTGTGTGATACACTGGGATTGACAGTTTATGCCGTCGGTCGAGATTAAAGCCCAGGTAGACAGCTTAGAGATGAGTTGTGCGTACCTCTAGGCCGTTCCTGTCAGCCCTTTCTGCTACAGTGTTAAAAACAACCGGGTGACTGTTAATAGGATCATCAAATATCGAAAGGTTTGGAGCCGTTTGGCATCATCGGTCTTGTGAAGGTGTCATTGCGTATAGGCCTCAGCTTCAGGCCTCAGGTGCAGCTGGTGTCAGCCTATGGGGCGGGGCCCAGTGCAATTGGAATTATCCGAGCTATATAACTACCAATGTATTTATATACTAGCGGGGTACGTACCACATTGTAAGCAAGAACTGAATCGTGCTTCTAATTGCTCAGGTCGCTCACCTTGCAGTTTGTATTTTTCATTTATGCAACAGCTTTCTAACGGTTCTGTGATTTTTCCCGGTTTGTATCGCTTTGATGTCTGCCGGCACAACAAAATTTCAGCTTTTCTATGTACCTGAAGTACCGAACATGTTAATATCAATTCAGTTTATTTTAATTCACGGCATTTAATTAAATTATACCTCGTGTTCAGAAATAATGGCATCCCAAAAGATGGGCATTGCTGTGAGTTGTGAGAAAGACCATGTGGCTGATGGTATGGGCAATGGATCCAACGTGTCCGAAGTCACGACCCGGTAGTTTCTTTATGAGACGAGAGTTAGCACGAGTCTCGCCAGGTGGAGAATGTCAGTAAGAGTCGGTTCCGAGGCAGTTGTGGTTCTCCAGAGTGTGGTTCTCCGGCTGTTGAGAGAGTGAGTGCCGTGGAGCTTGATCGAAAATTCCAGGGCATTCGCTAATTCTGAATTCCGAGGTTGAACGAGTCCCGGCACGAAGTCCCCTCCTGCCTTATCCATTCTACATCATGCCTTTCCCAGTGCCAAGAGCAAAAGATACCAAAACTGTACCTTATATATTATTTGTGAAGCTCCCCGTTTTTTCATGTTTTCGCGTACAAGTCCGTTGTTTAAGATTTAGCTCCAGGGTAGGCGTTCATTCTGTATTGTAAGCAAAAGCAGTCCTCAGGTCTTCTTCCCTGCCTTTATTTTATGACTAGCGAAAGTACCTGCGTTGCCAGGGAAATTCGATGAAATACCCTGATAATTTAAATTTTGCGTTGATTGACAGCAAATCACTACAACCCTCAACCTCTAACTTCACAAAACCCATTACTTTATCGCCCCGGGGAAAACCAGGCAGTGTATAAGCACAATATTCGATCGAGGCTGAAGGCTATTATCTGGTTATCTGGGGTGCAAGTTTTTTTATCATTAGTTAAATATAGCCCTTCGGACCTTCCTCTGGATGAAAGAGAGGCCATGCCCAAAGTTGGTCAATTGGTTTCTGGCAGAGTCCGAATGTATAAATGAACAAACAAACTTTCTTTTTATATAAGATAACAGATTACCCACCATCTGCGTGGGGTCGAGTTCACACATTACTTACTGAAAAAGTGTAGTCTGTGTTTTGCAAGAAGACTGTAGATGCACTGTGTTGGTGTGCACTTCAAAGGTTTCCAGGGTGGTCTAAAGGGTACGTTTCCAATGGTAGTTAGTGTCATAAGCGGCCGAAAGGGTCTCATCCCTCAAGCATGTAAAAAGGCGTCTAAAAGGTTCAAGTGGTCTAAGCTCGAAATAGTCAAAGCATCCAGCTATCTAATCTGTCTGAGAGGGTGCTAAGAGGCGTCTATTGGTCTAAGAGGTCTTTAGGATATTGGGGTTAATAGAATGGGTCTTTGGGTCTAAAGCGTCTTTAAGGGCTAGAGTGTCTTTCGGGTCTTGAGGATTTCGAGGTCTTTTAAGGGTGTTTTATGGCGTCTTTGGGGTTCTCATGGGTCTAAAGGGTCATAGGGAATCTGTGTGGGTCTTAATGTGCCTCGGGTTCTTAAAGCGTCTTTAGGGTTATTTTGGGTTTGTGAGGTCTTTAATGGGGTTTTCAAAAAGGTTTCTGAACGGATCTCAGCGTCGAAAGGGTCAATGTTTCAAAAGGTACATTGCAATAGTTACGTAATTAATAGGCGTTACGTTGCTAGTCAGGGTGCAACTGAGTTCAAAGATACAATAATTTTAGACACATAGTCACACGGCCACAGATTGGCTCATGAAAGAGGATCTAGGTCAAGCGTTCTCTAAGTCTTGTCTGGATTTTGGTCAAAGAGTGGTCTTCGGTTCTAAAAGGCTGAGATGCGTGGATGAAACTATTCCTGAGGACATCCCTGAGTTCGGACTGTTGGGCCAAATGTGGGTCGGCCAGGTGGTCTTTGCCAACAAAACGCGAACACACAGCATCTACAGGAACACAGACACACAGACACATTAGACACACCAGACAACAAATTTATTTTAACGTATTAAAAGCTCCAAAATCAGTTGGAATTTTATTTGAAAACTAGGAGACCGGAAGATATAATGTTTCGTAGCAAAGAAGCGTATATTTTAAACACTACGTGTACAAATGCTGATCTATCTCTTCTATCTTCTGGGACGTTTCATTCGATGGTTATAGCATAACCTCATAAAACGTGTCAAGTCTGAAGCCTTGGCCTAGCATCGGTGCTTAAATCTTCCTTATTTATTAGACTCCTACTGGTGTAAATGAACACTTCGTTTTACTTCTGTTTGAATCTGGCATGGTTGCCACATCATGTGAGCAAATTTTCACCTCTCTGCCACTTGTATTTTTTTAAAACGCTTGTACACGCCCTTGGAGGCCCTGTTGCCAAGTCTCACCGTCTACAATTCCAATAGAAGAGACGTAATTACTCTTTTATGAAAAATGTTTTTGTGTTTTTATTAATCTGCAAAATTACCGTTGTGAACGCACAGTCATCTTAAAAGATTGGCCTTTTTAAGTGGTCGGGCAACTTAGCATAAACAATTGTGCATTTTGTGAGCGAAGCACCAAATTTGGCACACTAGTAGCCTATTCATATTATGAACAGATTTGGATATTAGGCCATCTCAAAATTTTTGATGGCAGTGGAAAATGGCTGCCACAGCCATCAGCGGCTTGAATTTGAGATGGCCCAATATCCAAATCTGTTCATTAATATGATAGGTACTAAGCTGCCAAATTTGTGCTTTCCTCACAAAATGCACAATTGTTATGCTATATTTTAGCTAAGGTCTGCCCCACTATGGGGCAACTTTTAGCATAACAGGTCTTATGTCACCCGTGATGCTAACTTGTGGGAAGATTGTGGGAAGGAGAAGACTAAAAAAAAGGTAAACGAAATAATTAGTATTAGGATTAGACATATTGAAAATGAAATTACAGTGGATATGAGTGATTTATGAAGGGCTACAAGCGTGTTGTCTCTGGCAGCGTGATTAGGGAACTTGCGACAAGAGCTAATCTGAACACATGCATAAGAGATATCACCTGATCCCATTAAATATCCCTTTCTTAGAGGCCATTTTCTTGCGCACCTGATAAGAAAGTGCGCAGGAAGCTATCGAATCCTGCAGCAAAATATTCGGGAAGAGTACTATGACAAGTTATAGCTGCGTATTTCCAGTGTCACTGAACCCATCTGTCTCTGAAGTGTCTATTTTTGTGCCTCTGAACTAGTCACTGCGATGCGGTTCGATTGAGCTATACTATATTCTACCCATATAGCTGAACAGGGCCTCCAAGCATCCTATTACAATCAGCCGACAGGAGAAACCCTCGTGTTTGAAACTGCTCTGTTGTAACGACACGCCTACTTCAAGCTATGGACAGAGACATGGTGTCAGGATTGGTTTTCTGCGAGTTAAGTTATGCCATTTCAACACTGTTGATCACCAAGGTTCATGGTGGAGGAAACTTTGCCCATGTGCGATATTGGTTGCACTGTATGGCACTTGAGTGTGTTGCAGATAATACGCGAGGATACACAATCCAGTCCGACTTAGGATGTGTTAACGGAACTGTGTCCTGACTTTGAATCTTTATTGCCGCAAGGCCGGATAGGGGACCCAAGTTTTTCGTCTACCATTTACCTAATTTGTGGCCATCATCGCGCAGTGTGAGTTGAGCCCCATTATGTACACTAACGATATTTCAGTTTAAATATTCTTCCCTGCTCAACCCAAGGTGAGGGTGACCATTGCCCTTTTTTTTTGTATACCTTGTCGAGGCTCGTGGGAGCTAACACACAAACGTACACAAGGGGGCATGAGGACAAGAGGGTGGAGTGGGAAGGACAAAACAGTGGGGAACAGAGACATTTTAGGAATCTGTGGAACGGGAGAGGGATGGGCGGGGGAACAATGGGGAATACAAGATGGAATTACAGGGACTTTCAGGAAGGAAAGCACCGGGATTTTGAAGGATGGTGGGCTTGGGTGGATTATCGGGTAGAAAAATCGAGGATTTTGATGGGGGATGAATAAGAGGTGGTGTGTGCAACAGCTGTTTTTGAAGGCCTGGAGGAGAAAATGGGATTGTATAGAGTTGAGGGAGTTTATTCCTAAAGGGCGGGGAAAAGAAGGAATGAAGATTGAAGATGAGCAGTGATTCTGTTTTGGTAGTTTTTACCAGAAGGGGGTTGTTGGTGGACTTGAGCGCCCTGCGGAAATGTGGTGGGGACAACATCCAGAGAGAGATGCCAATGCGGGAGATGCCAATGATCCGAATTCTTGGTTTCCACCAGGTGAAGCCGAGGAAAGGTGTGAGGCAGGAGCACCAGCCCAGAGGGAGAGCAGCCACCCATAGGCTGCGGACGAAAGCTTGATAATGTGGTCAGGAGCTCAGGTGGGCCGGGAAGGAACTTTGCACGACGAGGATTCCCACTGTCGGCCGACTGGCTTTGGGAGGCGAGGTTTGAAATGTGGCTTTCCAGAAAGGTCCATGGGCAGATTAAGTGAGACCCAGAAGCCTTGAAAGAAAGACTTCTTCCAGAGGATTGTTGAGAATTGATTGGCAGGGGTGGTGTCTAAACGGTCCTTTTGGAGAGACATATGGAGGTGTAGATTGTCCGGCATTGAAAGACATGTTCCACGTGTGGACCAGTTTTGTGATTTATCCAGATGCACACGTGAGCGAAGAAGCTGCTCCTTACCGAGTCTGAGGAATGACCGATGCGTACGGCAGGGTGGAGTCATCAGGCAAAGAGATATAGAGGATTTCCAGAGAGTCGTAGAGGCATGCACGTCCTTAAAACTTTTCCAGTCCTTGCCAAACTGGAGGCCTTGCATAGTTAGGATGAAGGAAAAATCTATACCAATTAAAAGCAAATGTTTGTGTTTGTGTGGTGTGTGTGTGTGTGTGGTGTTGTGTGTGTTTGGTGTGTGTTTGTGCTTGTGTGTGTGCTTGTGTGTTGTATGTTGTGTTTGTTGTGTGTGTTTTGTGTGTTTGTGTGTGTTGTTTGTGTGGTGTGTTGTGTGTGTTTGTGTGTGGTGTTGTGTTGTGTGTGTGTTGTGTGTGTTGTGTGTTGTTGTGTTGTGTGTGTTGTGTGTGTTGTGTGTTTGTGTGTGTTTGTGTGTGTTTGTGTGTTTGGTTTGTGTGTGTTTGTGTTGTTGTGTGTGTTGTTGGTGTGTGTGTTGTGTGTGTGTGTGGTTTGTGTGTGTTTGTGTGTGCTGTGTGTTTGTGTGTGTGTGTGTGTGTGTGTGTGTGTGTGTGTGTCAGTCAGTGTGTTCCTCCATGAACTCGAAAAACTATAAACCGAGCACCCTGAAATTTTGCAGTGCATATAAGAAAACTCCAAGGATGTGCAAGAGTGAAAATTGGGTGCTGGGTTAATTAAAACACCCTTTTGAAGATAATTAGGAGGTGCTCATCATTAAAAACTCCAACAAGCCGAACCAAGATGATGGCACGCCATGTTGTTCAGGCCGTCTGTGGTTTCTGTATATTCTTCAGCCGCCATTTTGTTGGTCTATCGAGGCAGGCTCGTTTGCGAAACACGATCACTCTCACGGACTAATGAAATGCATATGATCGAAATATATATGTCGGATATTAGAGATCGGATCTGTTGTGAACAAAAGAAGTCGAATTTTGAAGTGAAACCGAAAATTTTAACAAAATAGCGATTCTTATAACTCAGTGTATTTATTTAAACAAAGCATTAAGCTTGCTTCTCTTTTAGTTTACTGTTGGCACGATTATATTGAGTGGGAGTAAAAATTATTGGATGGCCAGAAAGTTTAAATTAATTGAGTGAAAACGCGTGTGGCTTCGTAACTGCTTTTTCGATCCATGCGTGCACAGTCCACACAGGGTCATTTTTTTTTTTCGGTAATTACATACCGAAGTCTGGGGGTCTTCAGGGCGTTTCCTGGGTAACCTCGCTGGGGCCTGACAGCCGCCATGTTTTTTGCCCGGATCTAAGCTTTCATTTTTGAAAGTATCAGCAGTTTCTTGCCCCCCCCCCCTTTAAAAAAGTGTGATGTTCCCACATTCGGACATTGCACGGCCGTTTCCAGCGTGCATTGTGTCTTGAGGGCATTGGTAATCGCTTGCCAAGCCTGCGTTCCGTTGGAGTGCTTGACCACTTTAACCGAGCCCGTACATGTACAGTTCGTGTGTCCTGATCGGGATGTACAGTCGACAGTTACTACAAGGTGGAGGGAAGTACACAGCACCACACGACGGGTACACAGACACACGACGGGTACACCAGCACACACGGACGGGTACACAGCACACACACGGACGGGGTACAAGCACACACGGAACGGGTACACAGCACACACGACGGTCACAGCACACACGGACGGGTCACAGCACACACGGACGGGTACACAGCACACAAGACGGGTACCACAGCACACCGGACGGTACACAGCAACACGGCGGGTGCCGTGAGGGCAGCTTTCATCCCGACCTTATGGATAGTAGAGTTCCCACAATAGGGTCCCGTGACCGTTTTTCCGGGCCAAGGTTTGAAGGTTGATTTTTAATCAAATTTGGGGTGCTTAATTAAAATAGCTGGGGCATGAACTCGTGAAAATGTGGGGCTAACTCGCCAGATGCGAAATTCAAAATGGCCGCCATGCTAGTTCTAGTATATCAAAAATGCTACTGGTTCTACATGTCCGATTTTTATGATTTTTGGGTCAATATATGTTTTGAAGGTCAAGGATGTTATTATACTGTATTTACATCAGATTGTATATATTTAAGGGTTAAGTCACAAAATATGAAATATAACTTTTCGGGGCCAAATCCAATATTGTCGTCGCGTACATCTGGAAATATTAAAAAATCAATTTTCTTCTATATATTATTGGCAGTTGATCTTTTTCATGCAAGTAATGTTTGTTTTATGTGGTAGTGCACAACAAATTGAGACAGAAAGAAGGTCGCAATCATTGTCTTTATTGTTCAGAACATGATGTGTACATATATCAATTTCTCAACTTTTACACTGTTCAGAGTAGGTTATACCATTTTTTGTATGTCCCTCCTGTACTTATCTAGAACAGTAATATGATGAAAAGAATATCAACATTCCTATTTTTGTCTGTAGGCAACAGTGTTTCAATGGGAAAATGAAATAAAACCTGAATTATCTTGAATTCCCGGCAATTGACGCTTCCCGGTAAGTATTCTTGTAATTTGCATTGACCAAAGTTTTGATGTACTGTCCAAACTTTTATCTAGACGTCATAATAAAATAATTAACATCTCTTATATTTTGACTGTGGCAATGTTTTACAGTTGTAAATTAAATGAAATGAAATCTCCATTGAAACACATACATTAATTCTTCAGGCACTATTCTGAGTCGCTTGGTCAGTCACAAATTCATTCATTACTTCAGCCTATCATCGTGCACAATGTCTGTTCGTGTTCAAACCAAGTCATGTAAACTTCTTGGGAGTGCATCATGGGTATACCTCACTGACACAATCTACCGTCTTCCATGTCCATCCATGGTTGGTGGAATTTGGGGGTGCATCGGCTTTGTCTAGTTTAAGTGATTGTAACTTGGTAGTTAACTCGCGTCACATTGCGATTGTGAGAATCTGGGAATCTGGTGGGATGCGGGACGTGGACTTGTTTTTTCATCTGACCCCACTTCCGTGCTTGGCTTTCACCTAACGTTTTACTGATTGTGTCATATATAGATGTTGTCTATAGCTGAATGTGGCTTTGCTGAAGCACCTCTTGTGTCTGGAAGTGTTTTGCCAACATCTTTCAAAGATGCGTGCCTCCTGAGTTCCTGTTCCTTTTTCATAAACTGTGTTTTCCAGTCCATAGAAGCCAGATGTTGTATCAGATCCACTATGGATGTGTAATGTTATTATTTTAGCTACATCATCAGAGCAAAGGTCTCTGCAGCTGATGATTTTGTTCTTCCGTTTGATAGCAAGGGTGCCCTCAGTTTGATGTGCAACATATGCAGAAAGAATCACTACATCTGTGTCCTCAGGCATCATCACTACTGTCTCCTTTTTTCCTGCTTTTCGGATTTGCGATGATGAAGAACAGCATTGTGTCCGCTCATGTGCTACATTCAATTCTTCCATCCTTTCTTCGGAGGAGATGTTCCAACATTTTGCCTGATTGAGTACACAAAAGTCAATTTTCATGTTCTTTACAAGCTTGGTGACTTCATCCCTTTAGAATTTTGAAGCCTTTGTTTGTTTCCCCGATTGCTGAACAGCACCTGGAATTCTTTGTGGCAGAAACCATCTGATGTTTTCTGTACACATTTCTGGACCCATCTCTTATGCTGTCGTGGCATTTACACGCTCATGCTCACTGTCTTTGATGGAATTTACACCAAAGGCATTCATTACAAAAACAATTGGCGTGGCATGCCCATACCACTTTATGAATATTAATCCATAACAATCTAGTTGGATTCTGATTTACAACATCTGGCTTATATGGACATGGGAAAAAACACAGTTTATGAAAGGACAGGAAACTCAGAGGCACGCAATCATCTCTCTCTTTTTTGTAATTTTAATTAATTTTCTGAAATTTGTAGAATTTGTTGTTCACTTGGAAGTTGTGGGTTACGATGTGTAAATATAGTGTTACGGATCTGGAAACCATATGCATTCAACATACAGATGTCGTTAAGTATGTGTGTGTAGTCAGATCCCCTTCCTTTTGTCTAGTGGGAGAATCAAAGGCGTGCGTTGCGATTTCTTTTAGTTAGGTTATTACATCTAACAAGCTATCTAACAACCATCCCATCTGCATGAACCCTCGGCCCATCACGATCCACCACCAACCAGCTGCCTTCTCGCACCCTGACGTGCCAAGGCAAGATCTCGCAGCTCCGGTTTCTCGGCTCCCACAAACGTTGTAACTTTCACGACGACCTTTGCAACCTTGATACTGTTGCTCGACAAGTACGAACCCGCGTGGAAGAGTGGGTGGGTTTTCCCGGCAGGGGCCGAA
>CM068962.1:27989384-27999426 GCA_035128595.1 Eptatretus atami | reverse complement strand
GGAGAGCAGCTTGAAATGTTGGCTTTCCCATGAAATATTCATGAAGATGGTGAAGCCAAGAGTTTGAATGATAGGACTTCTCAAGAGGATTTTTTGAGAATGATATGGCGTTTTTCCAGATGGTCCTTTTGGAAGAATCGTGGAGTGTGAGATTTGTCAGGTGTTTGAAAGACATGTTCCACGTGTTTGGGACCAGTTTGTGATTTATCCAGATCGCACGAGAATGAAGAAAGCTGATGCTTGCTGACTGAGGGATGACAGATAGTACGGCAGAGGGTGGAGTCATCGCAAAGAGATAAAGAGGATTTTCCAGAGAGTCGGAGAGAATCATTGAGGAAAACCAGAAAAAGAGAACAGGGCCCAGAACGCTACCTTGAGGAACTCCAGCCTGGGACAGGAAGAGGGGGATGAAAGAACTCCATTTAGGGCCACATGTTTGGCTGCGACAGGGAGGAGGAAGTCTGCGAGCCATGAGTGGAGATGCGCCTGGATTACCATAGGAAGGTTGGTGAGCAGGGCAGGTGCCAGACCGTGTCAAAAGGACGCGATATGTCTTAGGGATACGTCTGATTCATGTCTTGGCATTGAGGACTTCCATCCCATTGTTGGGAGAGCAGGAAAACAGCATATCAGGGTAGAGTGACCTGGTCTGAAACCAAATGATGATGGGAATCAAAGCCATTGGAGAAGAGGAAGCGAATTTTAATGTTCGGAAGCAATGATTAGATCCATTAACCTTGGCTGATTATTGGGAGAAGGTGATTGGTCTGTAGGTTGCAGGGATCTGTTTTGCAACCTTTTTATGCAGGGCAGTGATGTTTGCTGATTTTCCAAGCAGCATGGCAGGATGACTTGAGCAAACGAGAGGGTGAATAGGAACAGAGAGAGGGTGAGCAAGGCAGCAGAGCAGGTTTTTTAGACACGTTGGGTGATGCCGTCTGGCCCGGGTTGCAGAATTGAGTTGAGGTTTGACAGCAAGCTCTCCCACCTTGTTCAGGAGAAAAGGACACCAAGTCCAGGCGACACTGGTGTACTGGGTAAGGTGGGTACAGAAAGTGATCGGTTTTGGGACACAAGATTAGAAAACACAATTAATTAGAAAGTTCTTGAAGCTTCTTAAGTAAAGTCTTATCCAAAGCCACCTGTGCTGCATTTCTAATGCTCAAACTTTATGGCGTGACTTTAGTTCAGCAAAAAAAAACAAAACAAGATCGTACTGAGCCTTTTTATGATTTGTTAAATTGTTTCATTGCTCAGCTGCTAATATTAAGCCTGGATCATGGCAAGCCAAAGTTTGTGAGACCACCTCAATTTCAGGGGACAAATATTCTGGGGTGAAAGAAGGCTGTACATCCCATACAGCAAAAAAGGAAAAAGGGTGTTAAATAGTTTCCATCAGTCCCTGCTCTGATCTATTTTGGAATGTGGGGACGTTTCGGCCTTAACCTCTTGGCTCGTGGTGCCCCTGTGGAAATTTTTAATGCAATATTCTTCTCGGGACGGAGCACTTTAAAACTACTCAAGTAATGAGAGGGATCGGGGGAAGAGGGGGTTGAGTGGGGAGGGAGAGTAAAATGGAGTAATTCCACATGAAGAGAGTGTGTGTGTGTATGTGTGTATGTGTGGTATGTGTGTTATGTGTGTGTGTATGTGGTGTGTGTGTGTATGTATGTGTGTGTGTGTATGTGTGTATGTGTGTGTATGTTGTGATGTGTTGTATGTGTGATGTATGTGTGTGTGTGTATTGTGTGTGTATGTGTGTGTATGTGTGTATGTATGTGTGTGTATGTATGTTGTGTATGTGTGTATGTATGTGTGTGTGTATGTGTGTATGCTATTGTGTTGTATGTGTGTATGTGTGTATGTGTGTATGTTGTGTATGTGTGTATGTGCGTGTGTGTAGTATGTTGTGTTGTATGTGTGTGTATGTATGTGTGTGTGTATGTATTGTATGTAATGGTGGTGTATGTGTGTATGTATGTATGTGTGCTGTGTGTTTGTTGGTGTGTGTGTTATGTGTGTGTGTGTGTGTGTATGTATGTATGTGTGTGTGTATGTATGGTGTGTGTGTATGTGTGTGTGTATGTATGTATGTGTGTGTGTATGTGTGTGTATGTGTTGTGTGTTGTGTATGTGTGTGTGTATGTGTGTGTAGTATGTATGTGTGTGTGTATGTGTGTGTATTGTGTGTGTATGTGTTTATGTATGTATGTGTGTGTGTATGTGTGGTGTATGTGTGTGTGTTTGTGTGTATGTGTCGTAGTGTATGTGTGTGTATTGTATGTTATGTGTGTCTGTGTGTGTGTGGTGTATGTGTGTGTATGTATGTATGTGTGTGTTGTATTGTGTTGTATGTATGTATGTGTGTGTATGTGTGTTGGGGGGAAGTGTGTATGAGTGTGTGATGTGTGTGCGGTGTGTGTGTGTGTATGTTGTTGTGTGTGTGTTGTGTATGTGTGTGTTGTGTATGTGTGTGTATGTGTGTGTGTATGTATGTGTTGGTTGTGTGTGTTGTGTGTATGTATGTGTGTATGTGTGCTGTGTGTGTATGTGTGTTGTATGTGTGTGTGTGTGTATGTGTGTGTATGTATGTGTGTGTGTGTGATGTGTGTGTATTGTTTGTGTGGTATGTATTGTGTGTGTGTGTGTATGTGTGTTGTATGTATGTGTGTGTGTGTGTTATGTGTTGTATGTATGGTGTGTGTGTGTATGTATTGTGTGTGTGTGTGTGTGTGTGTGATGTGTGTGTGTGTGTGTGTTGTGTGTGTGCTGTGTTGTTAAGCTGAAACTCGAGGGATTGCATTTCACAAATTAAAATGAGTACTGAACTTTTTGGGGGGAACTTTAAGCTCGATTTAATTAAAGATATATTATGTGCACCACAAAAATTAATTTTAACCTTGAAGCATAATTAAATAATACCAATTATCACAGGGAACCGGTTATAGGAAGCTGAAAGAGAATATTTATCGGTAGTTATTGGGGACTTGTCGCCCCTAGACGGAACATAATAAAGATAAAACGTTAAACACATAAAATAGCACGTATGTTCAAAACATTCAATAAATGAGCAAGACACAGGCAAGAACTAGTGAAGCAATGTGAAAGCTTTTCACTGTTATGTTATATCCATCAGTAGTACTGCAGCAGAGCAAACCAATGTTCGACTGTTCAAAAAGCACCCAAAATTCGGTACATATGTTGATAATGTTATTTCTGAACCATTCTGGATATGCGAGCCACTCGAGATTTTGCCTTGGTTAGTTTGCGGCCATTTGGAAAATGGCCACCATTCTTACTTTAACAACACGGGATATCTGTTCATTGTTATTCTCCTTTGTAGGTTTACAATGATCTACATGAGTTCAGGCAGGCCACTTCACAGTGCAAAAGACCAAGAGGGCATTCTCAGCAATTCCTCTTGACCAAGCGCATGAACAAAACAATGCCCGTGTCAAGGGTGAGGAGGTGCCGTTGGCCTGACGGACAATCCCAGTGCTCTGAGGCGCTGGATGGTCGCCGGACCCCTAGGTGGCCAGAGTGATCATTGAGTTTGAGGAGGCGAACATGCATCCAAATGCCAATGAGGAAGACACGGTTCACCATGAAGAAAACACCGCGTGCACAGGAGCATTTGCCGAAGTGTACAATCACTTTGTGGCTGTCATTGAAGAGCTGGGAATCCCTTCGAGGAGGATAGTCCAGATTGCTGGTCCTAGACACCAAGGAGATTGCCGATTCCTGCAGTGATGAAACAGTTCGCCACTGCCAAGCAGATTGGAACAAGAAACAGTTTCAGCATACTCAAAAGGATTGCCTCATCGACAGATCCAAGACTATTGACGAACCTATAAAGAGGAACAAACTCCCCTCTTCGAACAGACAGAAGACCAAAAGCACCCAAAGAAAGGAAGCATCTTGTGAAGAATTATATGGCCTTATTGCAAGGCTCTACATAGGCTACCAGAACGCGGATGGGAACCCTTGGACGATGTTCTTCCCGTCATGAAAAATCAAGCATGCCCTCCCGCGATTATCTGATAGCAGGTAAGGCTACACCTGGTAGCAAAAGCGACTTGCTTGCGCTTGTGCCTTGAAGGCCGTTGCTGATGAAGCTCAGTCTGATGCACCTTGCTGTCACTTCTGTTGTCCTGACCGGGCACCGTCATCGTGCCAGATGTTGAAGCCTGGCACTGCCAAGGAATTTGTCATTATCACGATATAGTTCTTTTCAAAATAGAAGGGTAAAGTATTAATCTATTAATGCAATTTTTGTTTGATCCAAACCCATTGAATGGAAAAGAATATCATTTGACTCTTGTTCTCCAGGGCAATAATGGGTACTTTTCAGCGAAAAGTTTCAGGCAGAGCAGCAATTTACAAATCAAATAAATGGCTTTTTTACCGAAAAAATACTGGCTCATAATATTTGAATACGCCTTTTCATGGTTCAATTTACTGAATTTTACACTTTCTTATATCTACCACCAATACAATAAGAAAAACAGAACAGGCCACGTAGTTAGAGCGCATACCTTCGCCCAACGCTACATTTTGCCCTCCCCCCCCCAGAAACCGTTTATTGTGAGGTATTTAATCCCATTACCACATCTGCCATTCTCATATTTATGGGCTCTTTTAAAACATATTTCCTGTTTCCTATCGTATATCACAAGGATTTGGGCATTTTGAATTCACACATTTTGCATTGGTTGCATGCAAATGATAAAAATCGACCCGCACATATGGCAAAAATTGACGATTTTGACCTTTTCATGACCCTCGAACCTTGACTTTGTTGACTCTTATTTTGTAATTGGTATTAGAGTGTGTGGGAAACAGAACAGTACAACCATTGGTGTTGGTTTCATGCAAAGTCGATAAGAATGACCGTTGTTATGGACTAAAACCGGCACATTTTTGCAAATGTCTGTGACCCCCCCCTGACCTGACTCCCAACCGCTAATAAGGTTAATTACGTCATTGTGTCCATGTCACATATCACAAGATGGGCATTGAATTCTGAACATTTTGGCATTAGTTGCCTGCCAAATTGGATACAAATTGACCGCGCTATGGTAAAAAGACGATTTTTACCTTTTCATTGACCTTGACCTTTGAACCTTTGACCCGATCGCTCCCAAAATCTAATCAAATGGTCCTGGACAATTAACCAATATCCCACCAAAATTTGCTGCGAATTCAGTTCAATACTTTTGGAAGTTATCGAATAACAAACAAACAAACAACAAACACACATATTACAAATAAAAAATAAATACACAGCGATTCAAAAACATAACCTTCAACAAAGTTTGCAAAGGTAATAAATGAGCATATAGCCCATTCTTCTAAAGTGAAATGGCGGCCATTTTGGAAATGTCGCCGAAGCTGACAAGGCACAATCTGGGTGGCTCCATATCTAGAATTGTTCGGAATACATTATTCTACAATTGTGTACCAATTTTGGTGCTTTTTATTGAAATTTGAACAATTGATCTGAAATATCCAGATACGCTGCTGGACTATATGACCGATGAAGAGGTTCCACAGGTACACAGCCAAGTTGTCGAATAGCATATGCTCAGGTGGTGCGCTTGTCCTGTCATGCACATACAGTAGTTCCTCTCTCTTCTCTCTCTCTCTCTCTCTCTCTCTCTCTCTCTCCTCTCTCTCTCTCTCTCTCTCTCTCTCTCTCTATCTCTCTCTCTTCTGTCTCTGTCTCTGTTCTCTGTCTCTCTGTCTCTCTCTGTCTCTCTCTCTCTGTCTCTGTCTCTTCTGTCTCTCTGTCTCTCTCTTCTCTCTTCTTGTCTCGTCTTCTCTCTCTCTCTCTGTCTCTGTCTCTGTCTCTCTGTCTCTCTCTCTCTTTCTCTTGTTTCTCTTCTCTGCCTCTTCCTGTCTCTCTTGTCTCTCTCTCTCTCTCTCTGTCTTGTCTCTCTCTCTCTCTCTGTCTCTCTCTCTGTTTCTCTGTCTGTCTTCTCTCTCTTTGGTCTGTCTTTCTGTCTGGTTTCTGTCTCTCTCTCTGTCTCTCTCTCTCTCTCTCTCTCTCTCTCTCTCTCTCTCTCTCTCTCTCTCTCTCTCTCTCTCTCTTCCCTCTCTCTGTCTCTTATCTGTCTCTCTCTCTGTCTCTCTCTCTGTCTCTCTCTGTCTTGTCTGTCTGTCTGTCTTGTCTGTCTGTCTCTGTCTCTCTCTCTTCTGTCCCTCTTCTTATCTCTCTGTCTTCTGTCTCTCTCTCTATCTGTCTCTCTCTCTCTCTCTCTCTCTCTCTCTCTCTCTCTCTCTCTCTCTTCTCTCTCTTCTCTCTCTCTCTCTCTCTCTCTCCCTCCCTCTCTCTCTCTCTCTCTCTTCTCTCTCTCTCTCTTGGCATCTTGGCAAGAATGATTGGCAACTTTTCAGAGGCGGCATGTTCCGTCATCAGTGGGTGTTGGCTTTTGCAGAAGGAAAAGGTAGTGCTTCCCAAGAAAAAATGTCTCACTGCATGAATCATTGTCCTACAGGAAGTTGGGCAGTGCTAGTGGCATGTGTGTGAAGGGTAAACTAGTGAAGGAGGGCTGGGAAGAATTGTTGATAAATAGTCCCAGGCACAATTCCAGAGATATGGAATTGCGCCACAATTCGAGTTAACGGGCCGAAATTATGCTGAGTTCCAGATTATTAACCCGATGCTGTTATGATCTCCTACGATTGTGATGTTTCATGACGGAGCCAATACAAACACTTGCCATTTTGATTCCCTCCTTTTAAGGATAGTTTTGACGCACTTTTCCTCCAAAATTGGGACACTGAACATAGAGGGTTCCAGTGAATCTGAGAGGGATATTGAATACATTACAAGAAAATGATATCTCATTGCCGGACGGATTGTTTCCACCTTCGGGCATGCGGGGTGCTCTGTGGTCTAATGAACAGGATGGCTATGTGAGATCGCGCCAGATGGACATTTGGGAATTTTTGGCGATTTTTCTAATTTTTACATTCGTTTGCATGGCGACGTGTGACGTCACCCTGAGAAGCGTAATGACGTCATGACATCATCAGTCATCACCGACGTCATTACGTCTGTCGTACGACAGACCATCACCGTGAGAGGTTATTCCACTCCGAGAAAACAGCGTCTGCAATGTTAAAACCCTCTTCTGCAACATGCTGACTACCTCAGAGAAGGTGAATTTGACACAAAAAATGTAACAAGAAAACATGTATATAAAGAAATTCTATAAATCACAGTTGAACACTGGATATATTATGTTCAAAACGACCCTCACTTTAGAAACTTCGCGCAGAGTGAGGGTTGGCTCGTGGTATTATAAAGGGGGTGGACATTTATCCACCATATATATTTCTGTTTGTAATTTTAATTAATTTTCTGAAAATTTGTTAGAATTTGTTGTCACTTGGAAGTTGTGGTTACGATGTGTAAATATAGTGTTACGGATCTGGAAACCATATGCATTTCAACATACAGATTCGTTAAGTATGTGTGTGTAGTCAGATCCCCTTCCTTTTGTCTAGTGGAGAATCAAAGGCGTGCGTGCGATTTCTTTTAGTTAGGTTATTACATCTAACAAGCTATCTAACAAACCATCCCATCTGCATGAACCCTCGGCCCTCACGATCCACCACCAACCAGCTGCCTTCTCGCACCCTGACGGCCAAGGCAAGATCTCGCAGCTCCGGTTTCTCGGCTCCCCAAACGTTGTAACTTTCACGACGACCTTGCAACCTTGATACTGTTGCTCACAAGTACGAACCCGCTGGAAGAGTGGGTGGTTTTCCCGCAGGGCCGAAACCCGCCCAGGAAGGAGAGTCCGTGGAGCCTGCCGAATCAGGGCGGGAGTGAGGTCTGTTCGAGCGAGCCCGCCCCGTTGAGGGAGGTCCATAAATTCCCGAGCACTTCTCTGAGGCGGTGGGTTTTTTGGAGAGTTGCTACGAAGGGGTCGTTACGAAGGGGTTGTTACGAAGGTTTTTGGAGGTTTTCGATGGGGTTGTGGTTGAGTCGTGCAGTTCTTTTTGAAGCGGGGGTTGAGCAGAAGGTCGTGAAGGGGCGAACGTGTCTCTGCTGGCCCTCTACAAGGAAAGGAAAGACGACCCTGCCCCCCTCCGTGTACCCCGCTTATCACCACCCGAGCTCCGCCCGAACCACGAGTCCCACACATGTGACTGGGATCGAACCAAACGACCTTTGTTGCGGTGCCCCATCGTGGAGCGCCCCTTCCTCCGCGGTCAGGTACCCAGTTGGACTCTACCCCAGCTTGTCTCTCTCATCGGTGCGAGGGTCCAATAAGAATCTGGGTTATTTTCATTTGTGCGTGTGTCTGCGTGTGGGCCCGTCTTTAAGTAGAACTGAATAATGTTTTTGATCATTGTAAATATTCCTTGCTTGCATATTCACGCTAAGTCTTGCTTTGTGTCTTCATTTACTGTAAATAAATCATCACAGAAATGTTCCCAGTTCGTTTCCGTCCCTTCTTGCATTGGTCCAGCATGGTTCGGATCTGAGTTTAGCGGGTATTATCCCCGGTAATCGGACAATTGTAAGCCGGGAACACCCTGGGCAGGGCAGCTCGACTGCATCTGAGCGGAAAGGTGGGTGCCAGAGTGGTAGTCGGTCAGTGTAATTTACCGCTGCCGGTAGACTGAATCTGGTTCGGCCAAGTGTTCTGAGGGCGTGGATCCCCGGTAGACGAGACCGCGTGGTTACTTAGGTACATTGGATCTAGACAAAATAACCCTACGCCACGCGGTCGAGATATTGGCGTTCCATGGTCGGTTAAACGACCGCCGGCTCGCGGAGTTATCCGAGCGACGGCCTACAATTCCGGGGAGTTTGGTGGAGACGACGCAAGCTTTCCTCACCTCGTGGTCGATCTCGCCACCGACCCCCGGCCCGCAACAATAGGTTGAAAAAGTCTGATTTAAAGCAATTTCATTCCAGGATCTAAGGCAACAAAAGGTAAAAATTTTGAAAAGGGGGTGTCGATTTTCTATGAGCACTGTATATTTAATGCATCATATTTCGGAGGATGACACTGTACTTCACCTTTTAAGTTCACATATTGCAGGCAGGATGTACTTACACTCACCTCTAAGCTGTCTAGTATGTGTTCGAATCTTGACACAGCTATAAACTGTCATCCTGGTGTCTTGCAAGCAGGATGAGCCATCAGAGCATACACCGCGTCTCTCAGATGGACGTTAAACAAGTGTCCCATCTGCTCGGATTAGCGAGTGGACAAAAATGATCCTATGATGTGCTTCACAAAGAGTAGGCGAGTTGTTAGTAGCACCTTGGATAAATTCCAAATACCTGCTTGGCAAGTGGTCTGGTCTTCTTGGAGGTTCCTTGACACCAAGTTACAGGGCTTGCTATCTGGGCGTTTGATTGCTATCTGGGCGTTTGATTGCTGTCTGGGCAGCAGCCGCTTCATTGTAAACAAATTGATGATGTGGTTTACATGTTACATGTGAATGCAACCTGTTCAGTTACACTGGTTGAAAACCTTCAGTTACAGTGGCCTGCAAAAGTATTCACCCCCCCCCACCCCCTCCAAAGTTTTCACATGTTGATGCCACCTGAACGTATGTCATGATGCTTTCAAATCAAACTTAATATATATTCTTCACAAACTACTCCATAGTGATAAAGCTAAAAAAAAATGCAGATAAAATGTGAATAAGTTTGATTAACAGAGAAAATCATATGATTCTCAGTTGTATAAGTATTCAAAACCCTTTGCCTAATTAACCCTAAATCTCTTCAGAAGCAAATGATTTGTTTGAAAGGTTAGAAATGAAGTGTAATCAGTTTCACCTGCATGTAATCAGTGGTTTAACTTAAAAATCAAGCTCCACCACTGATTTCAAATGTTTTAAGGTGCAACTCACTTTGTCAACCAACGTCGCAAACATGAAGACGAAGGGGCTTTCCAAAGAACTCAGACATAAAGTGGTGGAGAAGCACCGTTCAGGAGAGGGTTATAAGAAGATTTCAGTCACTCATTACTCCTTTGATTACCCACGTGTTTGTTTTTGCATATATATA
>CM068962.1:27959564-27989374 GCA_035128595.1 Eptatretus atami | reverse complement strand
TATATAGAGCTGTCAGTTGCCTATACACCGCCCAAATAAAGGTATGCGTCAAAAGAAGGTGTTACATGCTTGGAAGAAGATCACCCATGGGGTGGGTACTCTGCTCATTCATCTAAATGTGGCATTATTGTTTTGGGGTGAATACTCAGACAAGTTATCTGAAAGGAAAGTATGCTATAAATCTGGGCCATTCTGTCAGACACAAGATGGTTGCATATCTCATGTCATTGAACTTATGAACTGACGAATGATTCCACTGTGTTCCAAAATTTCCTTCTGATTTGGGTAATTATAGGCTGCAGGCAGATTACCCAAGCTATGGGGCGATGTTGTTCCAAGCATGTAACACGTTCTTCTGACATATCTTTATTTGGGCGGTGTATAGGCAACCGACAGCTGCCTCAATCGCTCCAGAAAATAAAATAAATAACCCGGCTCACGTGCATGAAGCAAAAACATACCACCTGCTTATAATATTTGAAACACGTCTCTCCACTGGAAAACGCAGGGATAGGAATACTGTACTGTAAATGGTGGAGATTTGTAATAACCTCCCCCACCTGGAGGCGGTGCTTCACGATACACATTAACAGAGAATTTGTGTCCCCCTCCCCTCCCCAAGACCACTGGCAAAGATTAAAAAAAACAAACCCTATACACTAATTGGGGTCATGCTGATCCTATGTAGCAAGTCTGGATGTAATTGGTCCACAACTGTAGGAGTAGTAGTGTGACAAATACACACACACACACACACGTCCGTGAATTTTCATCAGGATGAAGTTACTACGCAGGATGTATGCAGTGTGTAAACATGTATACGTTGGGGCATTGAAAGTTTTACGAACGAGACCCTCACGACTTCGACGGATGAGACATGTCAACAATTTTTGTCTTTTTATGAGACAATTAAAGATAGCTTTGAGTTTTGGGGAAATTCAAGCAGAAACATTGGTGCTGCTCTACCTCTGTTATTATGGGTACTATACAGCTACATCTGGGTACAAATTCCTGCCACACAACAAATGTCTGCATTTAAAGCAGCAACATAGATAAGATCACACACCACACCACATATATTAATATATATATATATATATATATATATATATATATACATACTGTCATGGCCAAAAATATTGGCACCTTGCACTTTTTTCAAATAATGCAACATTTCTTCCAGAAAAATGTTGAAATTAAAAATTATTTTGGGATTCACAGATGTATTTATTTGGTTTGCAGTGGAACAAAAACAAAAACAAAAAACTGAAAAAAAAGTACAAAATCTTAGCTTATTCCATGCAGAAATCCTAAACTGGCCCAGAAAATGTATTATCGGCACCTTTTATAAGTTGTCAGAAATAATTGGATTTCACGCAGGTGATTCTCCTTTACTTTGGAATTGAACTCACCTGTGTGATTTGTAGGTGATTACAATATAAAAACCACTAATTCAACCAGTTTGAATAGGGGAAAGGAGTCATTCGGCTGTTTTGTGTCTGTGTGTACCGCATGAGCATGGAGAAAAGAAAGAAAACCAGAGCATTGTCTGAGCAGGTCAGACACAAGATTGTAGCCAAGCATGGACAATCTCAAGGCTACAAGTCCATCTCCAGAGACCTTAATGTTCCTTTGTCCACCGTACACAATGTTATCAGGAAGTTTAAGGTCCATGGCACTGCAGCCAACCTCGCTGGATGTGGCCACAAGAGAAAACTTGATCGAAGATTGCAGCGAAGGATTGTTCGAATGGTGGAGAAAGCACCTCGATCAACTGCCAAACAGATTCAAGCTGACCTTCAGACACAAGGTACGACAGTTTCAACTCGCACCATCCGTCGCCAACTCGATGAAAGGGGGTTCTATAGTAGGAGACCCAGGAGGACCCCACTGCTGAGAGAGAGACGTAAGAAAGCCAGACTGGAGTTTGCCAAAACACACCTGAACAAGCCAAAATCCTTCTGAAAGGATGTTCTGTGGACAGATGAGACAAAATTAGAACTTTTTGGGAAAGCACAGCATCTCAATGTTTACAGAAAACAAATATGAAGCCTTCAAAGAAAAGAACACCTTCTCTACAGTCAAACATGTAGAAGGGTCAGTGTTTTGGGGTTGCTGTGCTGCCTCTGGTACTGGGTGCCTTGAATGTGTGCGTGGCATCATGAAATCAGGAGATTACCAAGGCATTTTGGAACGCAATGTTCAACACAGTGTCAGAAAGCTGGGGTCTCCGTCGAAGGTCATGGGTCTTGCAGCAGGACAACGACCCCAAACACACTTGAAAAAGCACCCACGAATGGTTCAAGACAAAACGCTGGACTGTACTGAAGTGACCAGCAATGAGTTCAGATCTAAATCCCAATTGAACACCTGTGGCGAGATCTGAAAACAGCAGTTGGTAGGAGGCACCCTTCAAATCTGGGAAAACTGGAGTAGTTTGCACAAGTAGATTGGGCCAAACTGCCAGTAGAGAGTTGTAGGAAGCTCATTCATGGCTTTAGGAAGTGCTTGACTGCAGTTAATTTTGTACAAAGGTTGTGCTACCAAATATTAAGTCGAGGGTGTCAATAATTTTATCAATGTCATTTCTTTCTTTTTTTCTGATTTAAAAGGATAAATTAAGTTCTGAATCAAAAAACAAATGTTCTGTCATATTAACAGCGTAACAGCGAAACAAAGAATTGTGGAGACCAAACACTTTTGTCAATTTCAACTTATTTTTTTAGAAAAAATTGTGAGTTATTTGAAAAAAGCGCAAGGGTGCCAATATTTTTGGCCACGACTGTATAGACGTCGACATTTGCATTAAAAAAAAAACACAAGATATTTCTGCCTTGTCTTTTGTTTTCTTGATTTTAACTCACCCCCACTGTTTAACACCCCCAATTCTAAACCATGATCTTTTATACTCCAATTGACCCCCCTCCTCCCACACCCTCACCCCACCCCAATCCCTCCTTCCAAATTTCCAGTTTTCCCTCCTGAGAGTTTCGTTCTGTATCCATCTTGTCCACCCCATGCATCTCTGCTGCCCCACATTCCTCCCAACAACATTGTTTGTCCAAGTCTCCCTCTATCTTGGCCTTCAACTCTGATGTTGTTGTTTCCTCTCTCTCTCTCTCTCTGCTGTTCCTTTTGTCCTACTGTGTCCTGATCCGTTCTGTGTCCTAATACCAGTTTATCCATGAGCATCGACTATGTAAACAAAAAATATAAACTTTATCCCTTGTCCCATCACTATTGCGTCAAAACATCTTGCTCAGGTTTTTATATCATCGAGAGCTTTTTTGTTGTTGAAAAGTGTCGATGTATATTTTGAAAAGACCCAAGCTCAACCTCCATTTTCGAATGGGAACCTTCCTAATACATCTAACTTTTCTTCATAGTTAAGAATTTATCCCAGGCCAAGTAAGCTGCTTATAGACTATATTGTCAGTTCTCCAAGAAGACGTCAGGATAATTAATTGCCGAGGAGGAAACCAGAAAACTCAATACAGTATATATAATCTTTTCATGATGAAAGCTTGTGGAAAAACCTCAAGAATGTGTTATTTAATCTTGCAAAATAGGTTTTGCAAAAAAAAAAAAAATTGGCCACATTTAACACCAATGTAAAATTGTCCCCCTATATTTCCTGTGGTGGTTTACCTGTAAGTAAAGGTGAGATATTGTCCCAAAGTTAGAGGTGACCCAAAGGCTATTTCACCGGCTTCTACCACTTGGGTATGGGAGCTTTGTGACTGTGATCCCCAGATCAGCTGATTTATCTCTTACCCCCAGCACACTGGTACTCGCTTTGCTGACCTCGAAAGGATGACGGGCCGAGTCGACCCAACTGGTGTTATTTGGGAAAAGCAGGGATTTGAACTCAGGACCACAAGATCCCAAGCCAACCACCTTAACCGTGAAGACATCACCAGGCACAGTTTACTCATAACATCTATACTAATTAATGTGTGTGTGTGTGTGTGTGGTGTGTGGTTTTCAGTCATTAAGCATCACATATCATTCTATTTGCTAACTTCACCCTCCTCCCCTCACCTTTCTCTCCCCAACCCCCTTCCCCACTCTCCCTTTCTGTCCTCTCATCACTTCCCCTGCCCTAATACAATGCAGCACCCTCCTCCCACACCTCTTTCTCTCTCTCTCTCTCTCTCTCTTCTCTCTCTCTCTCTCTCTCTCTCTCTCTCTCTCTCTCTCTCTCTCTCTCTCTCTCTCTCTCTCTCTCTCCCACACACACACTCTTCCTCGCACCCATCCCTCCCGCAGTGTATAGCAACATTTGGTGAGATGTCGCTCTGCCCACCTTCTCCCCCTTCCTCGCTCTTCCTCACCCCCTCCTAGCTTCCCCCTCCTCTCCCTCCCCTGCCTTCCATCAATCCTCTCTCTCTTCCTTCCTCTCTCTTTCCATCCCCTCCCTCCTCTCTCTCTCCCTCCATCTTTCCCCCCCAACCCTTAATATCCTTGTCAGCAATCAGCAGTATATATTTGCTTGTTATGAAATACAGTAAGGTCTTGGCTCTAGCCGGAGAACAATTATTCAGCCCAATGATATTTAAGCCAGACCAGATGGAAGTGAAATTGTGACTAATGTGAACTGTCTGCAAGTTTCTATTGACACAGATCTCTGAATTCTCAATTGCATCACTGTTGAGTCCTGCATATCGTTTCATTATGTTTGAACCATATATCCGGATGCTGTGTGGACTGAGCTTCCCCGCTCACGGACCCTCTGGTAGCTTGTACCTGTTGCTGTGTTTGAGCCTGAGGAGTAACTGCTGAAATCTATCTATCTGGGTTCTTCCCGCCATCTTTGTCTTTTGCTCCTTTCACACTTCTTTCTACTTTTTTTTTCACATTTCTCTTTATTTATTCTAATTCTTGCTTTTTCTTTTCTTTTATCTCTTTTACCCTTTATTTCTCTTTCTTTATCTACCTGTCTAGGGAGAAGTGAATTCTTGCAGAATTTTTTTTCTTCTGTAAGGCTCACTTGGCTGCACCTGGATGGGTTTGAGGGTAGAGGAGTAGCTTCTGAAACTCGAATCCTATCCAGGTTCCTCCTGGTGACTCCATCGTTCCTCTTTACTCATTTGGGTTCCTTTTGATGATTCCAATGCAGTACAGTATATGGTTTTCCATTTGATTTTGCGTATTTATGTTTTTTATGGGTTTGGAGGCTCATTGATAAGCTGTTACGTGCAGAGACATTAAACATGCTGGACAACTTGATACAAACACAGCCGATGACCCTGTCATCTTGGGGAAGTGATGAAACTTCTCTGAGCGTTCAGTGTGAGCAATGTCATCTTCTCACGTTGCGTTTCTTTCCAGAGGTAATGGGGCAAATTGTGGAGAAATATCCCCCCTTGGGAAAATTCCCCTACCCCCCTTGGCTGACAATCCCTGGGGATTGTCTGTGCTCTATCATACTAAAACCCAGAAATCCTCTGTATGTTGATATGTATGTCTGAACTTTATAGAATCGAAAACGGCTGGGCTGAGGGTGGGGAGGTGACTTGCAATTTTCTTCTGTACATGTGACAAGGTGCAAGTGTTTTCATCACTGACACCTGCCAGAGGGAGGAAGTATTGACACCATATTTCACTCCCAGAGGAAGTGGGTATGACGAGTTCTCCAAATGGAAAACGTCAAACAAGGAAGCAGAATATACCATTTTAAGGGTCTTTCATATGACTCCATGCCTGGTGTTGGCTTAATGGTTAGGGGTGTGGGCTTGGGATCCTAGGATCTTGAGTTCAAATCCCCCTTGGCTGTTGAATTAATATCAGGTGGGGTTGATTCTGCCTGTCATCCTTCTGAGGTCGGTAAAATGAGTGCCAGCTTGCTGGTATCCTGTGTCAGAGCGGCGACCCGTCCAGGATTGTTTCCAATAGCAAAGGAGACTGCTTCTGCAGCACCAACACTCTCCACAGAGTATGGTCCCAATTGATGGATGTGACTTGGCCAGGGTCAGTCAGAATCGAACTGCCAACGTCCCATTTTCAGAGTGGAGACTCCAACCACACTGCCATGGATTCTTAGTCAATGCCATCTGGATTTTTTTAAGTTAAACATTTATTCTAGAAAAGTTAGCTGTTACATAAATTAGTCAGATAAACACTTTGCCAGCCCGGTGTTACTACAAGTTAACATCTGGCTAACTAATGTTCCACTTACAAAAAGTCTTGTTTCTACCATGACTGAGCATCGCACCAGGACGACAATCAGGCCACTTAGAAAGCAGTTTCATCAATGTTTCCTTTCAGTATCATCAACTCACCCATGCAGTTTTATATATATATATATATTTAATGGGGGCAATTGTTGTATGTATGTATGTACATTGTGTCTATAGATATTATGTCCACTTTATACCCATTGGTTGGACAGCTGGCCTGACTCCACCCACAATAATAACCTGAAAAAAAAATCATACGTTTTTCTCATTTTATCAAAAAAAGAAAAGCTTAAGACATCTTTGGAAATGTTACATTCACAATTGCCATGTCCTCCCTATAAATTTTCCATTCAGTCTTCGTTCGTATGCAGCACAAGTCTGCAGGGTAGCATCATTGGCTTCAGGGTGGCATCATTGGCTGAGGGCATGTCTTTGCCGCTGATGTAATGCCCTCTGCTGGTTAGGGCAGGAATTTGGAATTTGGCCATGGTGCCAGTGATAGCTCGTCTACTCTTCACAAAGAACACCATGGGATCTTTAATGTCCACCAACAAATGCTTTCAGAGAGGACACCCATTTAATATCCACCCGAGGGACAACACACACATTGATGAATCACCCTGTGTGTGATACACTGGGATGACAGTTTATAGCCGGGTCGAGATTAAAGCCCAGGCTAGACAGCTTAGAGATGAGTGTGCGTACCTCTAGGCCATCCTGTCAGCCCTTCTGTACAGTGTAAAACAACCGGTGACTGTTAATAGGATCATCAAATATCGAAAGGTTGGAGCCGTTTGGCATCATCGGTCTTGTGAAGGTGTCATTGCGTATAGGCCTCAGGCTTCAGGCCTCTGGTGTCAGCCTATGGCCCAGTGCAATTGGAATTATCCGAGCTATATAACTACAATGTATTATATACTAGCGGGGTACGTTTACACATTGTAAGCAAGAACGAATCGTGCTTCCTAATTGTCTCAGGTCGCTCACCTGCATTTGTTTTTTTCATTTATGCACACTTTCTAACGGTTCTGTGATTTTTCCCGGTGTATCGGCTTTGATGTCTGCCGGCACACAAAATTTCAGCTTTCTATGTCACCTGGAAGGTACCGAACATTAATATCAATCAGTTTATTTAATTCACTGCATTTATTAAATTACCTACCTCGTGTTCAGAAATAATGGCATCCCAAAAGATGGGGCATTGGCTGTGACGTTGTGAGAAAGACCATGTGGCTGATGGTATGGGCAATGATCCAACGGTGCCGAAGTCACGACCCGGAGTCTTTATGAAGCGAGAGTTAGCACGAGTCTCGCCAGGTGGAGTAAGTCAGTAAGAGTCGGTTCCAGAGGCAGTTGTGGTTCTCCAGAAGTTGTGGTTCTCCGGCTGTTGAGGAGAGAGTGCCGTGGAGCTTGATCGAAAATTCAGGGCATTCGTAATCTGAATCCGAGGTTGAACGAGTCCCGGCACGAGTCCCCTCCTGCCTTATCCACTTCTACATCATGCCTTCCCAGTGCCAAGAGCAAAAGATACCAAACTGTACCCTTATATATTTATTTGTGAAGCTCCCCGTTTTTTCATGTTTTGCGTACAAGTCCGTTGTCTTAAGATTTAGCTCCAGGGTAGGCGTTCATTCTGTCATTGTAAGCAAAGCAGTCCATCAGGTCTTCTGTCCCTGCCTTATTTTATGACTAGCTGAAGTACCTGGCGTTGCCCAGGGAAATTCGATGAAATACCCTGATAATTAAATTTGCGTTGTTGACAGCAAATCACTACAACCTCAACCTACGAACTTCACAAAACCCATTACTTTATCGCTCCCGGGGAAAACCCAGGCAGTGTATAAGCACAATATTCGATCGAGGCCTGAAGGCTAATTATCTGGTTTTATCTGGGGTCAAGTTTTTTTATCATTATGTAAATATAGCCCTCGACCTTCCTCTGGATGAAAGAGGAGGCCATGCAAAGTTTGGTCACATTGGTTCTGGCAGAGTCCGAATGTATAAATGAACAAACAAACTTTCTTCTTTATATATTAGATAACAGAGTACCCACCATCTGCGTGGGTCGAGTTCACACATTACTTACTGAAAAAAGTGTAGTCTGTGTTTTGCAAGAAGACTGTAGATGATTGTGTGGTGTGCACTTCAAAGGTTCCAGGTGGTCTAAAGGGTACGTTCCAATGGTAGTTAGTGTCTAAGCGGCCGAAAGGGTCTCATCCCTCAAGCATGTAAAAAGGGTCTAAAAAGGTTCAAGTGGTCTAAAGCTCGAAATAGTCAAGCATCCAAGCTATCTAATCTGTCTGAAGGGTGTAAAGGGTCTTATTGGTCTAAGGGTCTTTGGGATATTTGGGGTATGAAGGGTCTTTGGGGTCTAAAGCGTCTTAAGGGTCTAGAGTGTCTTCGGGGTCTTGAGGATTTTCGAGGTCTTAAAGGGTGTTATGGGTCTTTGGGGTCTCATGGGTCTAAAGGGTCATAGGGATCTTTGGGGTCTTAAATGGTCCTCGGGGTCTTAAATGGTCTTTAGGGTATTTTGGGTTTGTGGGTCTTAATGGGGTTTTCAAAGGTCTAACGGATCTCAGCAGTCGAAAGGGTCAATGTTTCAAAAGGTACATTGCAATAGTACGTAATTAATAGGCGTACGTGTAGTCAGGGTGCAACTGATGTTCAAAGAGTACATAATTATTAGACACATAGTCACACGGCTTCACAGATGGCTTCATGGAAGGATGGAGTCTTAAGGGTCTTCAAGGTTCTTCTAAGTCTTTGGGGTCTTTGGGATTTTTGGGGTCAAGAGGGTCTTCGGGTTCTTAAAAGGCTGAGATGGTGGATGAAACTATCCTGAGGACATTCCCTGAGTCGGACTTGGTTTGTGTGCCAAATGTGGTGTTTGTCGGCCCAGTGGTCTTTGCAAAAAACGCGAACACACAGACACAGACACACAGACACACAGACACATAGACACACAGACAACAAATTTTATTTGTTAGACTGGTATAAAAGCCTGTCCAAATGACAGGTTGGAATTATTTTATTTGAAATATTCAAGGAGACCGGAAGATATAATGTTTCGTAGCAAGAAGCGTTATTTTAAAACACTACGTGTACAAATGCGATCCTATTCTCTCTATCTTCTGGGACGTTTCATTTCGATGGTATAGCATAACCTCATAAACGTGTCAAAGTCTGAAGCCTTGGCCTAGCATCAGGTGCTTAAATCTTCCTTATTTATTAGACATCCTACGGATGTAAATGAACACTCGTTTTACCCTGCGCATGTTGCACATCATGTGAGCAAATTTCACCTCTCTGCACCTTGTATTTATTTTAAACGCTTCTGTACACCGCCCTTGAGGCCCTGTTGCAAGTCACCGTCTACAATTCCAATAGAAGAGACGTAATTACTCTTTTATGAAAAATGTTTTTTTGTGTTTTTATTAATCTTGAAAAATATACCGTTGTGAACGCACAGTCATCTTAAAAGATTGGCCTTTTAGTGGGGCAACTTAGCATAACAATTGTGCATTTTGTGAGGAAAGCACCAAATTTGGCACACTAGTAGCCTATCATATTATGAACAGATTTGGATATTGGGCCATCTCAAAATTTTTGATGGCAGTGGAAAATGGCTGCCACAGCCATCAGCGGCTGAATTTGAGATGGCCCAATATCCAAATCTGTTCATAATATGATAGGCTACTAGTGTGCCAAATTTGGTGCTTTCCTCACAAAATGCACAATTGTTATGCTATATTTAGCTAAGTTGCCCCACTAGTGGGGCAACTTAGCATAACAGGTCTTATGTCACCCGTGATGCTTGTGTGGAAGATTGGGGAAGGAGAAGACTAAAAAAAAAGGTAAAGAAATAATTAGTATTAGGATAGACATATGAAAATGAAATTACAGTGGGATATGAGTGATTTATGAAGGCTACTAAGCGTGTGGTCTCTGGCAGGTGAGTAGGGAACTTGCGACAAGAGCTAATCTGAACACATCGTAAGAGATATCCACCTGATCCAATTAAATTATCCCTTTCTTGAGGCCATTTTCGTTGCAGCACCTGATAAGAAAGTGCGAGGAAGCTATCGACCTGCAGCAAAATATCTGGGAAGAGTCACTGAATGACAAGTATAGCTGTATTTCCAGTGTCACTGAACCCATCTGTCTCTGAAGTCGTCTATTTTCTGTGCCTCTGAACTAGTCATCTGCGATGCGGTTACGATGCAGCTATACTATATTCTACCCATATAGCTGAACAAGGCCTCCAAGATCCATACCAATCAGCCGACAGGAGAAACCCTCGTTGAAACTGCTCTGTAACGACATCGCCTACTTCAAGCTATGGACAGAGACATGGTGTCAGGATTGGTTTTACTGGAGTTAAGTTATGCATTCAACACTGTTGATCACAAGGTCATGGTGGAGAAACTTTGCCATGTGGATATTGGTGCACTGTATTGGCACTTGAGTGGTGCAGATCAATACAGCGATGGCCATACACAATCAGTCCGACTTAGAGATGTGTTAACCGGAACTGGTGTCCCTGAACTTTGAATCTTTATGCCGCAAGGCTCGGTAGGGGACCCAAGTTTTTCTGTCTACACTTTACCTATTTGTGGCATCATCGCGGAGTGTGAGTTGATGCACCATTTGTACACTAACGATATTCAGTTTTAAATATCTTCCCTGCCAACCCAAGGTGAGGGTGACCATTGCCCTTTTTTTTTTTGTATACCTTGTCGAGGCTCGTGTGAGAGCTAACACACAACGTACAGCAAGGGGGCATGAGACAAGAGGGGTGGGAGTGGGAAGGACAAAACAGTGGGGAACAGAGACATTAGGAGATCTGTGGAAGGGAGAGGATGGGGCGGGGACATGGGGAATACAAGATGGACATTACAGGGACTTTCAGGAAGGAAAGCAGGGAATTTGAAGGAGGTGGGCTTGGGTGGATTATCGGGGGTAGAAAAGATCGAGGATTTTGATGGGGGATGATAAGAGGTGGTGGTGAACAGCTGTTTTGAAGGCCTGAGGGAAGAATGGGATTGTATAGAGTGAGGGAGTTTATTCAAGGCGGGGAAAAAGAGGAATGAAAGAGTGAAGATGAGCAGTGATTCTGATTTTGGTAGTTTTACCAGAAGGGGGTTGTTGGTGGACCTTGAGCGCCCTGCGGAAATGTGGTGGGGACAAATCGCAGAGAGAGATGTCAATGCGGGAGATGCCAATGATCCGAAATGCCTTGGTTTCCACAGGTGAAGCGGAGAAAGGTGGGAGGCAGGAGCACCAGCCCAGAGGGGAGAGCAGCACTCCATCAGGTTGCGGACAAAAGCTTTGTAAGTGGTCAGGAGCTCAGGTGGGCCGAGGAAGGACTTTGCACGACGGAGGATTCCGTCGGCGACTGGCTTTGGAGGCGAGGTTTGAAATGTGGCTTTCCCAGGAAAGGTCATGGCAGATAGTGAGACCCAGAAGCTTGAAGAAAAGGACTTCTTCCAGAGAATTGTTGAGAAATTGGATGGGGGGGGGGGGGGGTTCTAAACGGTCCTTTTGAGAGACATAGTGAGAGTGTGAGATTTGTCCGGATTGAAAGACATGTTCCACGTGTTGGACCAGTTTGTGATTTTATCCAGATCTGCAGTGAGCGAAGAAGCTGCTCCTTGCCGGTCTGAGGAATGACCGATGGTACGGCAAGAGGGTGGAGTCATCAGCAAAGAGATATAGAGGATTTCCAGAGAGTCGGAGAGGCATGCACGTCCTTGCAAAACTTTTCCAGTCCTTGCAAAACTGGAGGCATGCATGTTAGGATGAAGGAAAACATCTATACCAATAAAAGGCAATGTGTGTGTTTGTGTGTGTGTGTGTGTGTGTGTGTTGTGTGTGTGTGTGTGTGTGGTGTGTGTGTGTGTTGTGTGTGTGTGTGTGTGTGTGTGTGTGTTGTGTGTGTTTTGTGTGTGTGTGTTGTGTGTGTTTGTGTGTGTGTGTTGTGTGTGTGTTGTTGTGTGTGTTGTGTGTGTGTGTTTGTGTGTGTGTGTGTGTTTGTGTGTGTTGTGGTGTGTTGTGTGTGTTGTTGTGTGTGTGTGTGTGTTTGTGTGTGTTGTGTGTGTTTGTGTGTGTGTGTGTTGTGTGTTTGTGTGTGTGTGTTTGTGTGTGTGTTGTGTGTGTGTTGTGTGTGTTGTGTGTGTTGTGTGTGTTTGTGTGTTGTGTGTGTTGTGTGTGTGTGTGTGTGTGTGTGTGTGTGTGTGTGTCAGTCAGTGTGTCTCCTCCAAACTCAAAACTATAAAACCGAGCAGCCTGAAATTTTGCATGCATACTAAGAAAACTCCAGGAAGTGCAAGAGTGAAAATTGGGTGTTTGGGTTAATTAAACACACCCTTTTGAGATAATTTAGGAGGTGCTCATCATTAAAAACCACAACAAGCCGAACCAAGATGATGGCACGCCATGTTGTTCAGCCGTCGTGGTTTTTGATTCTTCAGCCGCCATTTTGTTCGGTCTATCCGAGCAGGCCTCGTTTTGGAAACACGATCTACTCTCACGGACTAATGAAAGCATATGATCGAAATATTATGTCGGATTTGAGAATCGGATCTGGTGAACAAAAGAAGTCGAAATTTTTGAGTGAAATCCGAAAATTTTAACAAAATAGCGATTCTTATAACTCAGTGTATTTATTTAAACAAAGCATTAAGCTTGACTTTCTTTTAGTTTACTTGTTGGACGATTATATTGATGGGAGTAAAAATTATTGGATGTGCAGAAAGTTTAAATTAATTGAGTGAAACGCCGTGTGCTTCGTAACCTGCTTTTGCGATCCATGACGGCACAGTCCACACAGGGGTCATTTTTTTTTTTCGGTAATTACATACGAAGTCTGGGGGTCTTCAGGCGTTTCCTGGGTAACCTCGCTGGGGCCTGAAGCCGCCATGTTTTTTGCCCTGGATCTAAGCTTCATTTTTGAAAGTACATCAGTTCTGCCCCCCCCCCTAAAAGTGTTGATTTCCCCAATTCGGACATTGCGGCCGTTTCAGGTGCATTGTTGTCTTGAGGGCAATTGGTAATCGCTTGCCAAGCCTGGCGTTCCGTTGGAGTGCTTGAGCCACTTACCGAGCCGTACAGTCAGTTCGTGTCCTGACGGGATGTACAGTCGACAGTTACTACAAGGTGGAGGAAAGTACACAGCAACACGGACGGGTACACAGCAACACACGGACGGGTACACAGCACACACGGACGGGTACACAGCACACACACGGACGGGTACACAGCACACACGGACGGTACACAGCACACACGGACGGAGTACACAGCACACACGGACGGGTACACAGCACACACGGACGGGTACAAGCACACACAGACGGGTACACAGCACACACGGACGGGTACACAGCACACACGGACGGGTGCCGTGGTGGCAAGCTTTCATCCGGACCTTATGGATAGTAGAGTTCCCACAATAGGGTCCCGTGACCGTTTTTCCGGGACCAAGGTTTGAAGGTTGATTTTAATCAATTGAGGGTGCTAATTAAAATGAGCTGGGGTGAACCTCGTGAAAATGTGGGCTAACTCGCCAGATGCGAAAATTCAAAATGGCCGCCATGCTAGTTCTAGTATATCAAAAATTGCATATCTTTGGTTCTACATGTCCGATTTTTATGATTTTTGGGTCAAATATATGTTTGAAGGTCAAGGATGTCATATACTGTATTACCATTCCAGATTGTTATATTTAAGGGTTAAGTCACAAAATATGAAATATAACTTTTCGGGGCCAAATCCAAGATTGTCGTCGCGTAACATCTGGAAAATATTAAAAAATCAATTTTCTTCTCATAATATTATTGGCAGTGAATCTTTTCATGCAAGTAAATGTTTGTTTATATGTGGTAGTGCACAACAAATTGAGACAAGAGAGAAGGACGCAATCATTGTCTTTATTTTCAGAACATGATGTGTACATAATATCAATTTCTCAACTTTTACACTGTTCAGGTAGGTTTATACCATTCTTTTGTATGTCCCTCCTGTACTTTATCTAGAACAGTAATATGATGAAAGAATATCAACATTCCTTCATTTGTCTGTAGAGCAACAGTGTTTCAATGGAAAAATGAAATAAAACATGAATTATCTGAATTCCCGGCAATTGACGCTTTCCCGTAAGTATTCTTGTAATTTGCATTGACCAAAGTTTGATGTACTGTCCAAACTTTTATCTAAGACAGTCATAATAAAATAATATTAACATCTCTTATATTTGACTGTGGCAATGTTTTACAGTTGTAAATTAAATGAAATGAAATCTCCATTGAAACACATACATGTAATCCTTCAGGCACTATCTGAGTCGCTGGCTCCAGTCACAAATTCATCATTACTTTCAGCCTCATCATCGTGCAACAATGTCTGTTCTTGTTCAACCAAGTCATGTAAACTTCTTGGGAGTGCATCATGGGTATACCTCACTGACACACATCTACCGTCTTCCATTGTCCATCCATGGTTGGTGGGATTTGGGGGTGCATCCGGCTTGTCATAGTTTAGTTGAATGTAAACTTGGTAGTTAACTCGCGTCACATGCAGATTGTGAGAATCTGGATCTGGTGGGATGCGGGACGTGGACTTGTTTTTCATCTGACCCCACTTCCGTGCTCTGGCTTCACCTAACGTTTTACTGATTGTGTCATTATAGATGTGTCTAATGTGAATGTGGCCATTTGCTGAAGCACCTCTTGTGTCACTGGAAGTGTTTTGCCAACATCTTTCAAAAGATTGCGTGCCTCCTGAGTTCCTGTTCCTTTTTCATAAACTGTGTTTTTCCCATGTCCATAGAAGCCAGATGTTGTATCAGATCCACTATGGATGTGTAATGGATTAATATTTTAGCTACATCATCAGAGCAAAGGTCTCTGCAGCTGATGATTTTGTCTTTCCGTTTGATAGCAAGGGTGCCCTCCAGTTGATGTGCAACATATGCAGAAAGAATCACTACATCTGTGTCCTCGGCATCAATCACTACTGTCTCCATTTTTCCTGCTTTTCGGATTTGCGAATAGATGAAGAACAGCATTGTGTCCGCCTCAATGTGACTACATTCAAATTCTTCCATCCTTTCTCCGGAGGAGATGTTCCAACAATTTTGCCTGATGGAGTACACAAAGTCAATTTCTCTATGATTCTTTACAAGCTTGGTGAACTCATCCTTTAGAAACTTTTGAAGCCTTTGTTTGTTTCCCCGATTGCTGAACCAGCACCTGGAAGTTCTTTGTGGCAGGAAACCTATCTGATGTTTTCATGTACACATTTCTGGACCCATCTCTATATGCTGTCGTGGATTTACGACGCTCATGCTCACTGTCTTTGATGAATTTTCCACACCAAAGGCATCATTTACAAAAACAATCTGGCGTGCATGCCCATTACACTTTATGAAATATTAATCCATAACACATCCATAGTGGATCTGATACAACATCTGGCTTATATGGACATGGGAAAAACACAGTTTATGAAAAAGGAACAGGAACTCAGGAGGCACGCAATCTTTGAAAGATGTTGGCAAAACACTTCCAGTGACACAAGAGGTGCTTCAGCAAATGGCCACATTCACTATTAGACACATCTATAATGACACAATCAGTAAAACGTTAGGTGAACCAGAGCACGGAAGTGGGGTCAGATGAAAAACAAGTCCACGTCCCGCATCCCACCAGATCCAGATTCTCACAATCTGCATGTGACGCGAGTCAACTACCAAGTTTACATTCAACTAAACTATGACAAGCCGGATGCACCCCCAAATCCCACCAACCATGGATGGACAATGAAAGACGGTAGATGTGTGTCAGTGAGGTATACCCATGATGCACTCCAAGAAGTTTACATGACTTGGTTGAACAAGAACAGACATTGTTGCACGATGATGAGGCTGAAAGTAATGATGAAGTTTGTGACTCTGGAGCCAGCGACTCAGATAGTGACTGAAGGATACATGTATGTGTTTCAATGGAGATTTCATTTATTTCATTTCATTTACAACTGTAAAAACATTGCCACAGTCAAAATAAGAGATGTTGATATTATTTATTATGACTGTCTTAGATAAAAGACAGTTTGACAGTACATCAAACTTTGGTCAATGCAAATTGCAAGAATACTTACCGGGAAAGAGTCAATTGCCAGGAATTCAGATAATTCATGTTTTATTTCCTTTTTCCATTGAAACACTGTTGCTCTACAGACAAAATGAAGGAATGTTGATATTCTTTCATCATATTACTGTTCTAGATAAAGTACAGGAGGGAGATACACAAAGAATGGTATAACCTACCTGAACAGTGTAAAAGTTGAGAAATGATATTATGTACACATCATGTTCTGAAAATAAAGACAATGATTGCGTCCTTCTCTTCTTGTCTCAATTTGTTGTGCACTCCCACATATAAACAAACATTTACTTGCATGAAAAGATTCACTGCAATAATATTATGAGAAGAAATTGATTTTTACTATTTTCCAGATGTTACTCGACGACAATCTTGGATTTGGCCCCCGAAAAGTTATATTTCATATTTTGTGACTTAACCCTTAATATAACAATCTGGAATGGTAATATATGACATCCTTGACCTTCAAAATATATATTTTGACCCAAAAATCATAAAAATCGGACATGTAGAACCAAAGATATGCAATTTTTGATATACTGGAAGTAGCATGGCGCCATTTTGAATTTTCGCATCTGGCCGAGTTGGCCCACATTTTCACGAGGTTCACCCCAGCTCATTTTAATCAGCACCCTCAAATTGACTAAAATCAACCTTCAAACCTTGGTCCCGTAAAAACGGTCACGGAACCTATTGTGGGAACTCTACTAGGAGTTCAGGTTTTCCTTTGCTCCTCACACCTGTTTATAAAGCATTTGGTTGTCGGATTTGCTTGATAAAGGTGAAATGTTTCCTTTGCGAGTTTCAAGTAAGTATATTGATAACGTCCGATTTCTGAGTCGTTTGCTATTAACGTTTTTCTAAATTACCGACAATTGTTTTTAGCTCGCCTGTTCGAAGAACAGAGAGCTATAGCGATACCCCCGGCGTGAGCGTGAGCGTGAAAATGTTAAATTTTTGGTGCAAGTTATTTAGAGCTTGCCATTCATTTAATATGTGTACTAGGATGCTGATATTTGGCATGGAGGTTCCTTTGGGTATACTATTGATGTCGTGAAGTTGAAATAAAAACAATTTCAATTTTTAATTTTTAATTTTTTGACCTGTTTTGAACTTAACTTTTTTGTAGCACATCAACGTTAAAGTTTTTTTCCTTTCTGATGTTTTTATGTACCACACTATTTTTACTGATTACAATATACAAATACATATATTGCTTTAAAATTATTTGGATCAGACTTCACTGCAATGCTTTATAAAAAATATTATTAGACTAGTCTTTTAAAAACTGAACTAAAGTAGTTAACATAATGAAACAGGCGAGCATTGGGTGGCTTTGACACCAACTCTCTGGTTTTACACCCGTCACACACAGCTGTTTGTAAAGAATAATGTTTGTGAACATCTCCCTGAAACATCCATATATCAATGTGACTTTGTTTTTTGATGAAACTACTCAAGGTTTCGGGTTGTATACAGAACTTACTGTAGTCGTGGGTAATCAAACAGACCTCAATAGTGTGTGTGTGTGTGTGTGGTGTGTGTGTGTCGTTCATTGGTATCTACATATGCGGGTTTCAGAATGTGGAATGGAGTCTTCCCAGGGCAGGTTCAAAGCATCCACCTTCATTTCAGTAAGGGGTCCCGATTCATGGACCAAGCTGTGTAGTTTTCTGAACTCAAGGTTTTGTGCCGAGGGCTCTCTCCAGGATCGTCGCTGAGCCCCGCACAATTTCCAACTGTAGTTTGTTTGTAATAATATTCCCAGGGATGTTTTTTAATCTCACCTGTAAAGTAGTTCCAGGGAGCTTATGGATGGCGCGTCGTCCCTCCGTCCACAATATTTGCAACTTCTTAGAAACTACACACACGATTTCAATGAAATTTGACCACAACCTTCATCCGTGATGGCATAAAAAAACCAGGGTCTGAAGGGTCTACAGAGTGAGTTTACGTGGGGGTGGGGGCGGTGGGGGGGAGTGAGTTGCTTCCCCAAAATATGCATTTGCTTTCTTCTCAGAAAGTACACACAATTCCGATGAAACTTGACCACAACCATCACCACCCATGATGTACCAAAGTTTGTTCAGACATTAAGAAAAATTGGGTCTAAAGAGTTATATGGGGAGGGAGAGGTTGCCCCCCCAAAATATGTATTTGCTTTCTTTTCTGAAGCCACACACACAATTTCGATGAAACTTGACCACAACCTTTATCACCCGTGATGTACCAAGATTTGTTAATGGCATTAAAAAATAATCCATAGATATTTACTTTCTTCTCCATTATATATTTTGTCGGTCATCCATGCCTACCAGTGGTTGCCTGATTATCTTATCCAGCCGCTACCAGGTGAGCGCCCAGAGGTACTGCCCCGATGTTTAATATATCTGTGAGGTCTTTGTCATCATTCCTGTAGCTCCAGCTATCACTGGGACAACTTTGGCATTCTTCAACTTCCAGGATCTTCTCACTTCATTCTTGAGGTCTTGGTGTTTGGTCATTTTCTTGATTATTTCCGAGTTTGTGGTTTCGTGTCGCGCTATCTTCGACTTTGTTCTGCGCTCGAGTAACGTGATATTCGGCTTACATTATCTCAAAGACCATATGAGGTGCATGGTAACAAAAAAGTAAATAAAATGGTTCTGAAACGTGAAATCGTGCCAAAAACGGTTACTGCATTTGCTTTACGGTGCAAATTATACCAACACAAAACAAGGGTTCCACAATGACAATGCTATAACCCAAAACATTGTGTATCAAGAAGTACTTTGAACATTGTATTCCACTTACTGCATTAAAGTAAAATTACTACTGATACTCTGCATCAGTTCCTTTCTCAAACACACCCACCCAACATGTCGCGCAGAGCGGGGTTATGCTAGTTTTCTTGATTTCTGAATCATTTAGTCCAAAATCACTGCTATTGACACCTTGCAATCAACAATACCTTCTTCTCTTTTTGTTTTTGTACCTATTATAACTGGTTGCAATGCTTTGTTTTGATGTTCACGCTCGATGGGTTATTCGGTCGTATGTGAGCGGTTGTACTGCAATGTTTTCAGTGATTACTTTTGGTTCATGTTCCATATATTTTCTGGAACCAGGACATCAAAGTTTTTGCAGATTTGCCAGTGGATTGCATTATAAACTCTGTTGTGTCATTTGTGGTACAGCTGTTAGGACATGAGTTTGTTTTTGTGTGTGTGTTCAGTCATTAAGCACACCATATTATTCTCTTTCCTCACCCCACCTCCACCCCTCACCTTTCTTTCTTCTTTTTTTTTCATACATCTCTCTCTCTCTCTCTCTCTCTCTCTCTCTCTCTCTCTCTCTTCTCTCTCTCTCCCTCACACCCCTCCTCGCATCCCCTCCTCCCAGGTATAGCAGCGTTTGGTGAGGCATAGCTCTCCCCCCCCCCCCCATTTCCTTGCTCTTCCCCCTTCATCGCTTCCCTCTCTCCTCTCTCTCCTCTCTCTCCCTTCCTTCCTCTCTCAGCCCCCTCCTTAAATACCCCCCTGTAAGCGCAGCGACGGGTTGTATTTGCGAGTGAACAATAATTCCCTGACATTGAAGACCCTTCATATTCATGCTTTATTTTTGTGTCTGTGCAGCTGTGCAAAAGTAGTGACCCCTTATCTCAGGGTTGGTGACTCTCAGATCTGACTCTTGATCGACTACACAATATCTCCATGAAACTTGACATGAATATAGCTCTGGATGCTCGATGAGATATTTGCGATAAGAGGAAGTACTTAACCCACAGGCAACAAAGCTCATTCACACATTAAATAAATAAATAAATAAATAACTAGAACGGCACTCGGTAGAGCGCTACCTCCACCAAGCTGAACAGTTTACGTTTTGTATCCCACTGATAGGCCGATCTGGATCCAGACCTGAACCAAAATCTAATCAGCTTGTTCTTGTCACCTAACCAACTCGTCCACCTTGTTTCATCGAAATCTGTCAATAACTTTCTTGAGATATCCTGTTCACACCCAAACAAACAGACAGGGAAACGGGGGTGAAAACATAACCTCCACCCACCTTTGGTGGTGGAGGTAACTATTACTTCCCTGACAACAAACTTTAACACAGGAGAAAGCAATTAATCCTTTTTAAATACTACGTGTCAAGGAAGGAAGCAGCACGAACCATTATTAAAGAATGGAGTACGACTCGGTCAGGGTGTGAACTGCCAACCTCCCAGATTAATTGCAAATGGCTCTAACCATAACACCACCGGGTCTGATTAACAATAAAATGCAAACAAACCTGACTTGTATATATATCTTGCACGGGTGACACAAGGATGCCTGTCAACCACTCTCAGCTTGCCGGTCTGTTGGCCGATTAAGTAGAATTGTATAACTTCAAGTGCAAAATATTTGGGGGATGTGAGAATCGATCCCACTATTCCTCTTGCACACAAAGTGAATGCACCACCATTTAAGCCATAAATCCCCCATTTCTATAACTCATCACCCCTTATTTGGACACATGCAACTTGACATGAGTTGGACTTACCCCCAACAGCAGATACAACCACTTCAAAAAATGTTGATTGCAGCTGCACTTCTGGTGACTTGCTCTAGATCATCCTGCCATGTCACACCAACATTGCAGTATCTTCGATGGTTCCCTATCAAACTGAAATGGAGACGTATAAACGCGAACACCACTTTATGACACCAAGTTGTGGGTGGAGAGGGAGGGGCGAAGCAACGCATAAGCAGTTGCGTGGGAGTGAAAGGGACGATAAGAGATCGATCGATGCACCTTTTTAAGGAGATCAATGCTCATCGCGAGCGGGAATTTTTACACTCCAGGAAGAGCTACTGCGTACGCTGGGAAATACCGAATCTATAAGGACAGGAAGAAGAGCACAGAATCCAACAGGTTTACGTACGGCTGGAGAAAGCACTTTGCTCGATAAAAGATTGCCATTTATCAGCTTCCAATCAGTCAATCAAATGAACTTGACGGTGAACTTTACTGTGCCGATGGATAAATTTCCTGCAGTGGACCCCAAGAACAACGTGGTCATTTCGGCGTTCATGTTTGTGTTTGGACTGCTCGGAAATGGCATGGCCATCGCGGTGCTCTGCAACTTCAGAAAGGAACATCGTGCGAACACCTTCTACATGCTGGTGTGCACGCTCGTGGTCACCGACCTGCTGGGGACGTGTCTCACGAGCCCCGTGGTACTGGTCGCGTACGCACGCAAGAGGTGGCCCGGTGGCGAGAAGATGTGCGACTACTTCTCCTTTATGTTACTTTTCTTTGGGGTCACAGGACCATGCATACTGTGCACCATGGCCGTGGAGAGAGTTGTGGCCATCAGGTGTCCTTACTTCTACAAACAATGTACAAGTCGACCGATTGTATTCTGCACGCTGTTTGCGGTCTTCGTGCTGAACGGGCTTCTTTGCTCGCTCCCCATTTTGGGACAGGGTTTTGGACGCACAAAAGTCTACCCCCCATATACGTGGTGCTTCATCGATTTGAACAGCACTGAATCTCAGCACAAGATATTCCCATTGACGTACGTCTTCATTTCGAGCATGATCATCGTGCTTACCGTGCTGTGTAACGGAGCCGCATGCTTGGCACTAGTCCAGTTGTGGTGTCGGCGTGGACCGATGGACAAACAGGAGTCCATATGGCGCAGGGAGTCTGGAAGATCCAAATGCGTCATGTGTTCCCGAGGGTCAGGCAGCTGGTTGCGCCAGGAGATGCAAATGCTGTGGTTGATGGTGCTCATGACCATCGTCTTTCTCGTGTGCTCCGTTCCACTCATAGTAAGACGCATTATATGTATACTACGACTACAAGTTTGACAGCTACAATTAACGCCACCTTGTTGGGTCGGCCAGGAATCGCTTTTGTCCAAAAGAGTTTCACGAACCGGCTGTTCAAGCCTGATGTACAGGTGATAACTTGCCTACTTCTCGGAAAAAGACACGCAGTCGGATCTTCAACACAGACCAATGACCAGTGCTGGCAGATGGGTCCTCCAGCCTAATGTCTTTCCAATGGACAACACACATTGATGCATCACCCTGACAAAGCGCATAATATACAGCTCGGAGGTTCGTGGGTTGGGTGTTGCTCCACAAAGTGTCTTTGATAAGAGGTGGTGGTGAAACAGCTGTTTGAAGGCCTGGAGGGAAGAATGGGATTGTATAGATGAGGGAGTTTTATTCCAAAGCGGGGAAAAAGAGGAATGAAGAGGAAATTGAGAGTGATTCATGATTTGGTAGTTTTACAAAGAATGGGGGTGTTGGCGGACCCTTGAGCGATCTGCGGAAATGTGGTGGGACAAACCGCAGAGAGAGAATGCCAATGCGGGAGAAGCCAAGATCCGAAATGCTTGGTTTCCACAGTGTTGAAAGCCGGAAAGGTGGGAGGCAGGAGCACCAAAGCCCAGAGGGGAGAGCAATACTCCCCCATTAGGCCTGCGGACGAAGCTTTTGTAAGTGGTCAGGAGCTTCAGCCGTGGGCCGAGGAGGACTTTGCACGACGGGGATTCCCAGTCGGCGACTGGCTTTGGAGGCGAGGTTTGAAATGTTGGCTTTCCCAGGAAAAGGTCATGGCAGATAGTGAGACCCAGAAGCTTGAAAAGAAAGGAACTTCTTCCAGAGGATTGTTGAGAAATTGGATTTGGGGGGGGTTCTAAAAAAACGGTCCTTTTGAGAGACATAGTGAGAGTGTGAGATTTGTCCGGATTGAAAGACCAATGTTCAACGTGTTGGACCATTTGTGATTTTAATGCCAGATCTGCATGAGCGAAGAAACTGCTCCTTGCCAAGTCCTGAGGAAATGACCGATGGTACGGCAGAGGGGGTGGGGGGAAAAAGTTTTTCCATCCAGCACGCAAAAGGAAAAATAATAAAAAAGGAAAAAGGAATTTTCCAGAGAGCTCGGAAGAGGCCATGCACGTCCTTGCCAAAAACCTTCCCAGTTTTTTCCTTTGCAAAACTGGAGGCATCAATGTTAGGGAGAAGAAAACCATCTATACCAATAAAAGGCAATGTGTGTGTTGTGTGTGTGTGTGTTGTGTTGGGTGTGTGTGTGTGTGTGTGTGTGTGGTGTGTGTGTGTTGTGTGTGTGTGTGTTTGGTGTGTGTTTGTGTTGTTTTGTGTTTTGGTGGTGTGTTTGTGTGTGTGTTGTGTGTGTGTTTGTGTGTGTGTGTTTTGTGTGTGTTTGTGTTGTTTGTGTGGTTGGTGTTTGTTTGTGTGTGTTTGTGTGTGTGGTTTGTGTGTGTGTGTGTGTTTGTTGTGTGTGGTGTGTGTGTGTGTGTTGTGTGTGTGTGTGTGTGTGTGTTTGTGTGTGTGTGGTGTGTCAGTCAGTGTGTCCCCTCCCATAACTCGAAAAACTATAAAACCGAGCACCCTGAAACTTTGCATGCATTACTAAGAAAACTCCGCAAGGAAGTTGCAAGAGTGAAAATTGGGTGTTTTGGGTTAAATTAAAACCCCCTTTTGAAGGATAATTTAGGAGGTGCTCAATCATTAAAAACCACAAACAAGCGAAACCAAGATGATGGCACGCCATGGTTGTTCAGCCGTCGTGGTTTCTTGATTCTTCAGCCGCCCATTTTGTTCGGTCTATCCGAGCAGGGCCTCGTTTTGGAAAACACGATCTAATCTCACGGACTAATGAAAGCATATGATCGAATATTATGTCGGATTGAGAATCGGATCTGGTGAACAAAAGAAGTCGAAATTTTTGAGTGAGATCGAAAATTTTAACAAAAATAGCGATTCTTATAACTCAGTGTATTTATTTAAAACAAAGCATAAGCTTGACTTCCTTTTAGTTTTACTGTTTGGACGATTATATTGAGTGGGAGGTAAAATTATTGGTATGTGCAGAAAGTTTAAATAAATTAATTGAGTGAAACGCCGTGTGGCTTCGTAAACCTGCTTTGCGATCCATGACGGCACAGTCCACACAAGGGGTCATTTTTTTTTTCGGTATACATACGAAGTCTGGGGGTTCAGGCGTTTCCTGGGAACCTCCGCTGGGGCCTGAAGCCGCCATGTTTTTGCCCTGGATCTAAGCTTCATTTTTGAAAGTATAAGCAGTTCTGCCCCCCCCTAAAAAGTGTCGATTTCCCAATTCGACATTGCACGGCCGTTTCCAGGTGCAATTGTTGTCTTGAGGCAATTGGTATGCGCTTGCCAAGCCTGGCGTTCCGTTGGATGCTTGAAGCCACTTTACCGGGCCGTACAGTACAGTTCGTGTCCTGATCGGATGTAGCAGTCGAACAGTTACACAAGGTGGAGGCAAGTACACACACACGGACGGGTACACCAGCACACACGGCGGGTAAACACAGCACAGCCGAGGGTACGAACAGCAACACACGGACGGTGCACAGCACACACTGACGGTCACAGCACACATGACGGGTGACAGCACACACGGACGGGTACACAGCACACACGGACGGGTACACAGCACACGGACGGGGTACACACACACGCGGACGGGTTACACAGATCACACCGGACGGGTACACAGCAACACACGGACGGGTGCCGTTGGTGGCAAACTTTCATCCCGACCTTATGGAGGTTCTTTCAGGTTTTCCTTTTCCTCACACTGTTTATAAAGCATTTGGTTGTCGGATTTGCTTGATAAAGGTTAAATGTTTCCTCTTTGCGAGTTTCAAAGTAAAGTATATTATAACGTCCGATTTCTGAGTCGTTTGCACGTATTACGTCTTTTCTAAATTACCGAGCCAATTGTTTTTAGCTCGCCTGTTCGAAGAACAGAGAGCTATAGCGATAACCCCGGCGTGAGCGTGAAAAATGTTTGAAATTTTGGTGCAAGTTATTTAGAAGCTTGCCATTCATTAATATGTGACTAGGATGCCTGATATTTGGCAGGAGGTTCCTTTGGGGTATACTATTGATGTCGTGAAGTTGAAATAAAAAAAACATTTCAATTTTTATAATTTTAATTTTTTGACCTGTTTTGAACTTAACTTTTTGTAGCACATCAACGTAAAGTTTTTTCCTTTCTGAATGTTTTATGTACCCACTATTTTTACTGATTACAATATAACAAATAACATATATTGCTAAAAATTATTTGGTCAAGACTTCACTTGCAAATGCTTTATAAAATATTATTAACTAGTCTTTTAAAAAAACGATAAATAGTCATAAACGCGGCGAGCATTGGGTGCTTTGACACCAACTCTCTGGTTTTACACCCGTCACACACAGCTGTTTGTAAAGAATAATGTTTGTGAACATCTCCCTGAAACGTCCATATATCAATGTGACTTTGTTTTTGATGAAACTACTCAAGGTTTCGGGTTGTATACAGAACTTACTTAGTGTGGGTAATCAAACAGACTCTCAATAGTGTGTGTGTGTGTGTGTGTGTGTGTGTGTGTCCGTTCATTGGTATCACAAATGCGGGTTTCAGAATGTGGAATGGAGTCTTCCAGGGCAGGTTCAAAGCATCCACCTTCTTTCAGTAAGGGGTCCCGATTCATGGAACCAGCTGTGTAGTTTTCTGAACTCAAGGTTTTGTGCCGAGGGCTCTCTCCAGGATCGTCGCTGAGCCCCGCACAATTTCCAACGTAGTTTGTTTGTAATAATATTCCAGGGATTTTTTTAATCTCACCTGTAAAGTAGTTCCAGGGAGCTTATGGATGGCGCGTCGTCCCTCCGTCCACAAAATATTTGCAACTTCTTAGAAACTACACACACGATTTCAATGAAATTTTGACCACAACCTTCATCATCCCGTGATGGCAATAAAAAACCAGGGTCTGAAGGGTCTACAGAGTGAGTTTACGTGGGGTGGGGCGGTGGGGGGAGTGAGTTCCTTCCCCAAAATATGCATTTGCTTTCTTCTCAAAAAGTACACACAATTCGATGAAACTTGACCACAACCATCACCACCCATGATGTACCAAAGTTTGTTCAGACATTAAGAAAAATTGGGTCTAAAGAGTTATATGGGGGAGGGGAGAGGTTGCCCCCCCAAAATATGTATTTGCTTTCTTTTCTGAAGCCACACACACAATTTCGATGAAACTTGACCACAACCTTTATCACCCGTGATGTACCAAGATTTGTTAATGGCATAAAAAATAATCCATAGATATTTACTTTCTTCTCCATTATATATTTTGTCGGTCATCCATGCCTACCAGTGGTTGCCTGATTATCTTATCCAGCCGCTACCAGGTGAGCGCCCAGAGGTACTGCCCCGATGTTTAATATATCTGTGAGGTCCTTTGTCATCATTCCTGTAGCTCCAGCTATCACTGGGACAACTTTGGCATTCTTCAACTTCCAGGATCTTCTCACTTCATTCTTGAGGTCTTGGTGTTTGGTCATTTTCTTGATTATTTCCGAGTTTGTGGTTTCGTGTCGGCGCTATCTTCGACTTTGTTCTGCGCTCGAGTAACGTGATATTCGGCTTACATTATCTCAAAGACCATATGAGGTGCATGGTACAAAAAAAGTAAATAAAATGGTTCTGAAACGGTGAAATCGTGCCAAAAACGGTTACTGCATTTTGCTTTACGGTGCAAATTATAAACCAACACAAAACAAGGGTTCCACAATGACAATGCTATAACCCAAAACATTGTGTATCAAGAAGTACTTTGAACATTGTATTCCACTTACTGCATTAAAGTAAAATTACTACTGATACTCTGCATCAGTTCCTTTCTCAAACACACCCACCCAACATGTCGCGCAGAGCGCTGGGTTATGCTAGTTTTCTTGATTCTGAATCATTTAGTCCAAAATCACTGCTATTGACACCTTGCAATCAACAATACTTCTTCTCTTTTTGTTTTTGTACCTATTTATAACTGGTTGCAATGCTTTGTTTTTGATGTTCACGCTCGATGGGTTATTCGTCGTATGTGAGCGGTTGGTACTGCAATGTTTTCAGTGATTACTTTTGGTTCATGTTCCATATATTTTCTGGAACCAGGACATCAAAGTTTTTGCAGATTTGCCAGTGGATTGCATTATAAACTCTGTGTGTCATTGTGTGTACAGCTGTTAGGACATGAGTTTGTTTTTGTGTGTGTGTTCAGTCATTAAGCACACCATATTATTCTCTTCCTCACCCACCTCCACCCCCTCACCTTTCTTTCTTCTTTTTTTTTCATACATCTCTCTCTCTCTCTCTCTCTCTCTCTCCTCTCTCTCTCTCTCTCTCTCTCTCTCTCTCTCCCTCACACCCCCTCCTCGCATCCCTCCCTCCCACGGTATAGCAGCGTTTGGTGAGGCAAAGCTCTCCCCCCGCCCCCCCCCATTTCCTTGCTCTTCCCCCCTTCATCGCTTCCCCTCTCTCCCTTCTCTCTCCTCTCTTCCTCTCTCTCCCTTCCCTTCCTCTCTCAGCCCCCCTCTTAATACCCCCCTGTAAGCGCAGCGACGGTTGTATTTGCGAGTGAACAATAATTCCCCTGACATTGAAGACCCTTCATATTCATGCTTTATTTTGTGTCTGTGCAGCTGTGCAAAAGTAGTGACCATGGACACTACAGGGACTTTCAGGAAGGAAAGCAGGGAATGTGAAGGAGGTAGGTTTGGGGTGGATTAATGGGGGTAGAAAAGATCGAGGTTTTGGATGGGGGAATTTCCAGTGTATTTTTTGAAATTTCCCATTTATTCGTAATTCTTATTTTTTCGATCATTTTTGTTCACAACTAACTGTTTTAATACAAGTGTGCAGTGATGTCTCCTAATGTCCTTTTCCTGTGGGTGATGTATTTCTGTACAAGTTTCTCCATGATGCTGCAGTCAATATGTAAAAATAAGTTTTTATTAAAAGTGATCACAGTGAAAAAGGGATATATTTTAAATGCGTAAATCAAGTGGAATAAACAACAGAAATTCACTTCATATCTAACTGAATCCCAATTTTTACCTTGCTCAGGTTTGTATTTTTCTGAATGCGCTTGGGAAAACAGACACGGATTGGATCCACGACCTGCATGCCATCCGACTCGCCTCGATCAACCCATCCTCGATCCTTGGGTGTAATTTTGTGGCGCCGTAAGCTGGTTGTACGGTTCTTTCGCCTCCTGGTTTGCCGTTCCAATCCTCTCAGTGAAATTGTTCCACACTTGGGGACCAATGAGCAACAAACACTGCCGCCCACTAGCTCAGTTGCTCTGTGTAAGGAAGATAACCACAAGGCTTGGAAGGGTGAGAAATCATTACCCACAACGAAAAGGGCAGCATTATTCAAAAGACTTGATTCCTTTTTTAGACGTGACCTCACACAGCCAAGCTATTTGAGTTGGACATTGACAAGTGTGGACTCAACTGGTGAAGAAATAACTGATGAGAGAAACCTTGAGAGGACAACGGCTCAAACAACTGTGGTTTCCGCTCTAGTTTTTGCAGTTACTGCCGTGTAGTGTGCTATTGAGAAAGGAATCACCTGAAGGTATATTTTTTTATGTTATCGGACAGCAATGTTAAAAAATGAGCAAATTCTTCTCTTTCTCATCCAGTTCATTCAACCCCTTGTTGCATCCAAACACTGCCCCTTAATCGGTGCTTTGCCTTCTCTTTACCCTCTGTCACATTTTTTTTCTCCAGGAATCTATACTTGGAATACAAAAATGGTTATCATGGGGTCATTGAAGAGTATGATATGTGAGGTGTTCACAAAGTTTTGCAAATGAGGGATTCACAATTGTATGTATAACACATCAAAAACAGCATGACACACATACACTGATGAGCCAAAACATTATGACCACCTGCGTAATATGCTGTTGGTCCTCCGTCTGCCGCCAAAATAGCGCCGATCCGCCGAGGCATGGACTCTTCAAGACCCCTGAAGGTGTCCTGTGGTATCTGGCACCAAAACGTTAGCAGCAGATCCTTGAAGTCCTGTAAATTGCGAGGGGGAGCCGCCGTGGATCGGACTTGTCGGTTCAGCACATCCCACAGATGCTCAATCGGATTGAGATCTGAGAATTTGGAGGCCAGGGCAACACCGAACACTTCATCATGTTCCTCAAACCATTCCCGAACAATGTGTGCAGTGTGGCAGGGCGCATTATCCTGCTGAAAGAGGCCACTGCCATCAGGGAATACCATTGCCATGAGGGGTGTACCTGGTCTGCAATGATGTTTAGGTAAGGTGACGTGTCAAATTGACGTCCGCATGAATGGCCGGACCCAGGGTTTCCCAGCAAGACATTGCCCAGAGCATCACACTCTCTCCACCGGCTTGTCGGCTTCCCACATTGCATCCTGGTGCCATCACTTCCCCCCGTAAACGGCGCACACGTATGCGGCCATCCACGTGATCTAAAAGAAAATGGGACTCATCGGACCAGGCGACCTTCCACTGCTCCAAGGTCCGGTTCCGACGCTCGCGTGCCCATTGTAGGCGCTTTCGACGGTGGACAGGGGTCATTATGGGCACTCTGACCGGTCTGCGGCTACGCAGCCCCATA
>CM068962.1:27936014-27953901 GCA_035128595.1 Eptatretus atami | reverse complement strand
GACACAGTTGGGCACTAGATATGGATGGCCGTTGGCTCACAAGGAGCTCCTCCACCCTTTGACAGGGTTTGTTTTTATCCTGCTGGGTGTCCATATCCAAACACCCTCCTCACCAGAAAACCTGGTGTGGGAGATGGTTTAGTCGCCGCCAACCCGACCATGGAACAGGTGCGTACAGGTTTACATGATACCTGTAGCAAGTCACAGATCTGATTGAGCCTGACCTGACAGTTGAAGATAGGCTTGTTGAGAAAGTTGTTGATGTTGTCATGAGCCATATCTCGGTGCACCACAAGAGGCTGCCAGGCTTGCAACAGGTCTTGGTAGAACAAAGGCAATGGAGAGATTTCCACATGTTGCAGGTCCATGAGAAAATACATCCTTGTTGAAATCAAGCGTGCCAGCCATTTTCAGCAAATAGTTGGCAGTGGGCCTCCATGGCAGTGATGTGGAAAAAAAGAAAGCGATGGACAGTGGTGACTCGAAAGGCCATCAGTCGGCTGAGAATGTCAATGAGACCATGGCCACCATCTGCCAATGGAAGGTAAAGGACTTCAGGCTTGACACAATGTTTGCCACCCCAGAAAAAATCAAGCAGATGTTTCTGGATTGGCAGCAGCAGTGCTTCAGGAGGGTGCAAGGCGATCATATTGTACCACAAGGAAGCCAACAGATTATTAATCACTTGGGCACAACCTCTATACGACAATGTTGGTAATATTCCTCTCCATTTCTCTTGTCTATTATCAATCTTGTTAACTATATTTTACCAGTTCTTAGCCATAAAAGCTGGAGTGCCAATGTACACACCTCGATAATGGATGCCTTCCTTCTCCCACTGCAAGTTTCTGGGAAGATGAGGCAAACCAACATCCGGGTATGGCCAATCCATAGAGCTTTACATTTGTTTCAATTTATTGGAGTTGTGCATGCCAAAGAGAATTTTTTAATGTCATTTAATAACATGGTGACATCATCACCATTATGCACCACGACACACACACACATCATCAGCATATGCTGAGATAACAATTGGCCTTTCAGTTGGCATCACGGGAAACCCTGGTAAACTGGCACGAAGGCGAATTAGGAGGGGTTCAATGAAGAGAGAGTAGTGATTGTCCGATAATGGACACCCTTGGCGGACTCTTCCAACCATCAATGGTGCACATTAGCTATTATTAATTTTAACAATGCTAAAAACATGATTGTACAACAAGGAGACATGGGATATAAAAGTTTCCCCCAAAACCAAACTGTTTTAAGGAGTGGAATACATATTCATGGCTAATAGACTAATATTTTAAAAAGTGTCGAAAGCTTTCTCTTGGTCAAGTAAAAACAAGCCAGCATTCTGCTTTTGAAAAGTACAGACATCCCACAAGTCCCAAATTAAAAAAAATGTTATCATGAATAGACCGGTTTGGAATACAAAAAGATTGATCAAAATGTATTAAAAAGCTAAGAAAGGCTTTACACGATTTACAAGGGCCTTGGAAAAGATTTTGTAATCCGCACAAAGCAGAGAAATAGGCCCCAATTCTGTAAAGTCTGTAAGTCTCCTTTCTTCGGGATAAGGCATTGCTACAACTTAGAGGTAATGAACCTTCCTGTAAACTAAACTTAAAAACATCTAAAAGTGTTGGTCCTCGCAAATCCCAGAATGTTTTATAAAATTCAACAGGTAAACCATCAAAGCCAGTGCTTTTATGATCATGAAGGTCATTAAGAGCTATTAAAACTTCATCTACAGTAAAATATTGTTCTGAGGAGCGCTGTTGTGATTCCTCCAATTGCACATTTTGGGTAAAATCAGACATTGCTCGTTCATTACGTTTCTTTGTGGTAAAAACATTCTTGTAAAAATCCTTACTAAAACACTTCAACTGAGCATTGTCTTCAATAACTTGTCCATCACTTGAACGTAAGCTTAACAGTGAATGATTAGACTTTGTAGTTTTTCAAAGTTAAAGAAGTTTTTGCAGCAAGTTTCTGAAGTTGACAGGCCTTTAACTCTAAGTCGGGTTAGCACACCAAGAGCATCTTCTTTAGTTAAACAATTCAAGAGGGCTTGTTTCTTATAAAGCCGCTGGCATCGTACATCCTTATCAATATCAGTCGTGCTATCTTGTAAATTAAGGATTTCTTTCTTTAAAACACTTATCCTGGTTTGCTTTACATTCATGAAGTTATTCGTATATTGCTGACAGAAGACTCGGATTTGTGCTTTTATATAATCCCACCATTGACAAAGATTTGTGAAATCGTTCTGTGATGCTAGAATTCAAAGCCAAATTTTTTTAAAAGAAGACTTAAAAATGGAATCATTTAAAAGAGAGGTGTTACAAGACCAACGAGAAATATTCCTCTGAGGACGAGGAAAAAAAAGACTCATTTTAATTAAAAAATGATCAGAAAAACCAGAGGGCGTGATGTCAGTAAAACATACACGGTTTAAAAGAAGAGAGACATGTAAAATTTATCAAGCCTTGCAAGCGACAAGTTATTTAACAAGCAACGACACCAAGTAAATTGTTGAACGTTCCCGTGCTGTAGTCGCCAAACATCACCAAGATCGTGTTGTAACAAAAGCGTGGACAAAGGCCTAGCACTAGCTGGATGAGGTTCTGGGCTGTTCCGATCTCTGACTGGGTCTAAGGCACAATTAAAATCACCACTTAAACACAATAGGGTATCGGGGACGAGATTATTAAGGAAAGTGAAGGATTCAGTGAAGAAAGTTGTCCTGACTGTGCTGTCACTCGGGCATAAACATTGACAATTAATATCCGCTGATGGTTATATTTTATATATAATATATATATATATATATATATATATATATATATATATATGTATATATGTATATATATATACTGTATATATATATATATATATATACTGTATATATATATATATATATACTGTATATATATATATATATATATATATATATATATATACATATATATACACACACACAAGTCTGGAGACGGCAATGGTTCACGAGCGGTATTTGACGAAGTAGATTGTTTCAGAAGTCAAGGATGAGACAATGTGATAATTTTTGACCCAAGTTATAAAAATGATCAACATGATGTGGTACGAGTGACAGTTATTAGCTGCAAAATGTCGAAAACCCGGTTTCGTTCAACAACTTTCAAAATTTGACCTTTGCATAACTCTTTAAAGGTCACAAAACAATGTTGCGGACATTAAAATAAGGAAACAGGATACGTGCTATAGATTATTGGAGTTAGTTCGTCAAGAAGGTCGAAAACCCGGTTCGATTCCCACAACTTTGAAAATTTGACCTTTGTGAACTTTAAAGGTCAAAGGTCAAGGTTATGACCTTTGGTGCAAAACTTCCTCTGGAACATTCCAGGAACAATATAACGTCATATAGGCTATATGGCATTTCGCACTCCTCGGATTATATTATCCATACTTTGATGAAATCAGCGTAAAAACAAACTTGAAGGGGGCGCCACAGGCAAGGTGTTCGAGATAGAGCAAAATGGTTTCAAGACTTTAGGTGGGGAATGACCTCAAGATTATGCATAAAAATATTGTCATCTTAGCTCTCAAAGTTTGGGCGGTCGTATGATTTTTATGTCAAAATTCGCAATTTTCTAAGTTCGTGACCTTGACCTTGGACGAAAATGAAAAATCGAGCTCCGTGGTGCTATGCAGGTGCCATTGGGCTAACCAATACCGAAATCCCTGCCAGATTTGACAAACCCCTCGGAGAAGATGGATTTTTATGTCAAAATTCGCAATTTTCTAAGTTCGTGACCTTGTGACTTGACCTTGGGACGAAAATGAAAAATCGAGCTCCGTGGGGCTATGCAGGTGCCATTGGGCTAACCAAATACCGAAACCCCTGCCAGATTCGACAAACCCCCTCGGAGAAGATGCAAATTTAAATCGGCTACCCCTAAAAACACATGTTTTTTGGGCGTTGCTCCGCCCATAATGGGCGCACCACGCCCATTCTCAGGACAACACAACTAGATCATGATATAAACCTCCCACCAAAATTTTATCAGGATCGGATCAAAACCCACGGAGCTATGCTCGGGACAGACAGACAGACAGACAGACACCAATAACGAATATAGTGGTCACTTACTTTTTCGTGAACCAATAAATATATATATATATATATATATATATATATTGTTACGGCTGTGGGAATTCGCATTACACCATTCAGGTCCCGTAGTGAGATATATTTCTGAAGTACATGTGAGTTAGCCCAAACCCATTGTTTAGAGGGAATAATGTGATTCATTCGGGCTGCGATACTTTGAGTTGGCGTTTTTCTGTTCTTGCTTTATTTTCGAACAACTCCAACAACGCCAACAACGCCAACCACACTTCAACCCCAACCACGCACCACTCAACCACGCCAGCACCGCCATCTCACAACAACCACACCCATCTGCGCCACTACCTACACCAACGAACGCCATCCTCCGCGGTCCACGTACGACGGTTTCCGCGTTGGAACCGTCGAACGCGAGAAGGGAAGGAAGAAATCCAGCAGCAGAGGCGCGCGGTTTTCCCGCTAGTTTTCTTCCTTGGCCGGCGCCAGAACGGATTCGCCTCGCCCCCACAAGACGAGGTGGGAGGGAACGAGAGGGAACGCCCCCCTTCTCGAAGCGCCTCGAAGGAGGGTGGAGCCAAGAACGGGCGGGGGCGCTGGGGGATAAGAGTCAGAGGCGCAGGAGGTTCTCTCTCTCTTGTTGGTTCGGGGTTCTCTTGTCGGCGCTCTTCTTGTTCGTGCTCGCTGCTCTCGTCCTGCTGCTCGGGTTCGGCGTGTGCTCTCTCCCTGTCGGTCGGTGCTCGGTCCAAGGCGTCGAGAGGCCGGTACGGGCAGGCGCGAGGCGCGCCGGAGAGGCCTCGCCGACCACGCTCGAGCGGGGGTCACGGCAGACGGGACCACGTGTGACGGGCGCCAAGGACCCGACATTCAGGGAAGTCGCGACTTCCATTTCTTTTGGGGTTCTGTGTGAACGTGTGTGTGTGGCGCCGTGTCTTATAAGTAGTATTGTGTAAGTGGTCCGTGTGTCGCGTATTCGGTGTAGCTCTGCGTCCTCGTTGCTTTTGTCGTTCCTTCTTTTATTTGATATATGTGCATTTCTTTAGTTATTATTGTTGCTATAAATATTGGCTATACGTGTGCTTTGTGTCGTCTGTGTAAATAAATGTGTCCTTGTTGAATTCTTCCCCGTTTCGCTGCATCCTTCCTTCTGGGTCTCCATCTTGTTTTACGTAAAGGGTACGTAGTGGGCGCGGGACGCCCGATAATTAATCAGGAACCGTCGAGGCCGACGATAACACCGCTCGGTTATCCGATAGCACGGAACGGATCGCTTAAGCGGCCTGTATCCGAAGTCGACCTGCGGCGAGGTGCGGTCGCCCGGTTTACCATCCGCGTGGGTACTTAGGTAGGTCGAGTTTGGGAACAACCCTATCCCACGCGGGTGGCCGATTGGCACGATCGTGGTGAGGCCAAAGGCCCACCCGTGACTGGATCCCGGCGTTAGTCCGGGAGGGTCACGACTGAATTGTCCGTCCGGTGGGCGAGGCGGTCGCGATTCGAGTCACGTGGCCGATCGCACGCCGGCGGGCGCGAATTCGCAAACAATATATAATATATATATATAATATATATATATATATATATACTGAAACGCAAAAGAAACTTACCACTTGTTTGAAATGTAATAAAATTGTAACAGTTCAAAATAAAACAAACCAACAATTGCTATATGAAACATTGGCATTTTATGATGACATGTCAAGTTTTTGACCAAGATACACCATCTCATAAGTTTGTTCTACAGTACAGAGCAGCACAGGGTGCAATGTCAGTCCCCTTTCAATAGCGTGTGTGGCCACCATTGTTTTGGATACAGGCAGTGCATCGTCGGCGCATACTATGCCTACCAGTTTTTGGATGGATTGCTGCTGGATTCTGTCCCACTCAGTCCTCAATGTCTGAAGCCATCTGACTTAGGACCATCTGCCTGTCCTGCCTTGCAGTGGTGAATCTTGGCCTCCCTGATCGAGGTCTGACATCTGCAGAGTTGTGGAGGGTGTCTCTGTCCACCAGGGCCGATATCGTCTGGTGTGAACAACCAAGGCGACGTGCCACCTCACGGTAGCTCAATCTGCCTTGCAGTATGCCCCAAGGCACACTGCCCGTTGATCTTGACAATCGTGGCATGTTGATTGAAATGCCCATTTTGCACTGGCCTTTTTAAAGCCAATATCAAGACATCACGTGCAGCTCATTAAAATCATCCCGTACCCTTGGCTAATCACTGACAGTCAAAACGGCTGTTCAACAGCAGCTGTGCTATGAAGTGACCATTTGAAGGTTCAAGGACCATCCGTGACCGTTTTGTCTGACAGTGAGGACACTATTGTCCACAAATAAGTTTACACATTTACTACACGCAGTGTTATTGTTGAATATTTGAAGGTTTAAAAGGTGGTAAGTTTCTTTTGCGTTTCAGTATATATAATATATATATTATATATATAATATATATATATATATATATACCGGCGTAGTGGCGTGCGCCTGTAATCCGGCTACGAGGAGGCTTGGGTTGGAGGATCGCTTGAGGACGGGTGCTCTGTGCTGGGCCACGCTAAGAGAGGGTGTAGGGCAGCCCGGAATCATGGCGAAACCCACATCCTTATCCCTGTGTCGTAAGAGGCGACCAGGGTTGTGTCAGGAAGGGCATCCGGTGTAAAACCTGTGCCAAATCAGTATGCGGATCATAACGGATGATCCGCTGTGGCGACCCCTAACGGGAGCAGCCGTAAAAGAACAACATATATATAATCATATTATATATATATATTGTTTTATATATATATTTTGTTCACGAAAAAAATAAGTGACCACTATATTCGTTATTGTTGTGTGTCTGTCTGTCTGTCTGTCTCGAGCATAGCTCCGTGGGTTTTGATCCGATCCTGATAAAATTTTGGTGGGAGGTTTATATCATGCTCTAGTTGTGTTTTCCTGAGAATGGACGTGGTGCGCCCATTATGGGCGGAGCCATGCCCAAAAAACATGTGTTCTTAGGGGGTAGCCAATTTCAATTTGCATCTTCTCCTAGGGGGTTTGTCGAATCTGACAGGGGTTTCGGTATTTGGTTAGCCCAATGGCACCTGCATAGCCCCACTGAGCTCGATTTTTCATTTTCGTCCCAAGGTCAAGGTCACAAGGTCACGAACTTAGAAAATTGCGAATTTTGACATAAAAATCATACGACCGCCCAAACTTTGAGAGCTAGGATGACAATATTTTTTATGCATAATCTTGAGGTCATTCCCCACCTAAAGTCTTGAAACCATTTTGCTCTATCTCGAACACCTTGCCCGTGGCGCCCCCTTCAAGTTTGTTTTTACGCCGATTTCATCAAAATATGGATAATCCGAGGAGTGCGAAATGCCATATAGCCTATATGACGTTTAATTGTTCCTGGAATGTTCCAGAGGAGTTTTGCACCAAAGGTCATAATCCTTGACCTTTGACCTTTAAAGTTCACAAAGGTCAAATTTTCAAAGTTGTGGGAATCGAACCGGGTTTTCGACCTTCTTCGACGAACTAACTCCAATAAGCTATAGCACGTATCCTGTTTCCTTATTTTAATGTCCACAACATTGTTTTGTGACCTTTAAAGGTTATGTAAAGGTCAAATTTTGAAAGTTGTTGAACGAAACCGGGTTTTCGACATTTGCAGCTAATAACCTGTCACTCGTACCACATCATGTTGATCATTTTTATAACCTGGTCAAACATTATCACATTGTCTCATCCTTGGACTTCTGAAACAATCTACATCGTCAAATACCGCTCGTGAACCATCATCGTCTTCAGACTTGTCTATATATATAATCAATAACAGCTAAATATACAGGTACAATTTCTTTAAAAACAAGAGAGGAGATGGAAAGACGTGGAGAAATATAAAAAGCAACACCGGCACTCACGGAGGCCGTGTTACTAAAAAACCAAGTGCCTTTCAACTTCAGCCTCCAGTCTGCCATGCAACTCAGTCGCACGAGTTTCTTGTAAAAGAAGAATATCTACCTTTATATTATTAATTAACTGCATCGTTTGGACTTTATGTAAGGGATTACACCTTCCATTTATATTCAAACTTGTTACAATCATCATGGAAAGGGAGGTTCAAGAAATTTTGATGCATTAAAGTGCTTCCTTGCTTGAAAAAATGCATTCTTAAGTCTCTTGCAAGAAGCGCTATAAAGAGCAGCAGCTTCCAGGTTCTTAACAATCATCTGCGCTTTCTGGACAAGGGCACACATGTTGGGGAAAAAATAATTAAGATCTACTCACTTCTTACGAGTAGTTTTTTGTAAGAAATCTGAGATATCGGAAATAGAAATTGCAGTATCATCAAGACTACTATCTGGGGGGAGCTCCTCGCCAAATGCACTCAACGTCAGAGAGGAGCAACCATCTGAATCATAGTCCTCGTATTCCTCAGGGCCTTCACCCATTTGCTCAATCTCCATGGTTGATTCAGAAGGAGGGACCAAAGATGCAGGAGGGACACTCTCAGCGGTTACATCCTTAGATGTGTCATTAACTAGAGTGATAGCAATGTCGCTATCTTTAACAGGAGCACTACAAGGTTGAGATGACGTGGAGAGTATGGGGGAGGGGGGTAACTCCCAGTCTGGGGGGGACTAGTTGAATAGTTTCAGGTTGCAAAAGGGAGGGGAGGGGGGTGGAGGAGGAGAAGGAGGAAGGGGAGAAGGAACAGAGAAGGAAGAACAAGCAGGAGGGACAAGGGGGGAGAAAAAGCAAAGGGGAGGAGGAGGAAGGGAAGAAAGAGGTGTGTGTGTGGGGGGGGGGTTTACATTAGCGTCATCACATAGCATTTTAGCGGTACCAGGTGACTCAGAAGAGGACCCATCTGGTGAAACAGAAGCATATGGGGCCTGTATTGTGGGGCGAATCCCCGCAACCACCTGTGCAAAGAAGCGAGGAGCCGCTGAAGCAGAGAGGATTTTCGATCCGGGATCAGCGGTGCTTTGAGAAGGCGAAATAGGTCTTTTTGTGCTTTTATTTAAAGGAGCAGGAGCAGGTGCTTCATGAGAAGCTTCTGCTTCTGTAATGGAAGCATTATCTGGGACGTGGAGTTATTGGGATGAGAAGCCTTCGTTAACAGTTTTATTCAGTATGTCTTTGGGGCACGATCCTTTAACATGGCCAAATTCACCACAACCAAAACACACAAGGGTTTCTGTATTGGAATATCCCATGTAAGTATGTCCCTCGATTTTAAAGGGAAGGATTGCCTGGAACCCTGAAACACCTGGTGGCAAGATCATGTAAGCAATCCACCGAAACGACATGATGTGCTTTAATTTATCATTCTGACTACGAAAGGAATCATTGTTAATGGGGATACAACCATACCGTATCTTTTTAGTTCGGTTACAATTTGATCGCATTTAATGAAAGGTGGTAAATTTGAGATCACAACTTTTTTTGTGGGGTTATCCAGAGGGGAAAAGGAAACATAAATATCGGGATCAAAAAAAAACTCCGTGCTCGACGACTTGAGCAACCATCGGGATTTCAGAAACTAAAAAAACCAACTCGTTTGTTCATACGGGAAACCACCTTAACATTTTCAATCCCAATGATCTCACCGACACCAACAATTATCTTCTCCATGTCGATTGCCGATGGAGGAACGCAAACTATCCCGTGTTTCTGGGTTTGCACTTCAAACGAAGCATACCGTGAACTTTGACCCACCATGACTCTTCAATGGCCGGATGTATAAAAATAAATTGGCAATCGCCGTTCAAACTTCAACGGGTCGCGAGAAAATGAGAACAATTTAAACTAAAGGAAAAGGTATAATGAATGCTAAATAAATAAATAAATTAAATAAGTAAATGCGATAAACTAATTATGCACATCAGTATATCGGTACGGCCACCGCCAAAAGCAGAAAGAACGTACCGAATACCATCGTAAGTGCTCTTCTCTCCCTCTAACTCGGAAATGGGGGAATGGGGGCACAAGAGGGGGGGGGGGGGGTAGGGAAAGAGCAGAAACGCTGTGCAGCAGGGTATGGGAGACGAGAGCACAAGGGACAACACAGGGTTAACACACACACCAACACACTGCCATGACACTTACACACAGAGCGACTGACCACTCTGGACCGAGAGACAGAGACAGACAGAGACACTTTTGTATGCATTTATTATAAAGGTATCAAAACACACCATAAAAACAAACCCAAAATAAATATTACAGCAAAAATATATTGCACAAAAGCAATGCAAACAAGGATGGATGTCCATGTCAACCACTCCACAGAATTATACACATTTGCATAACTATGTGTAAGTACTTTACACTTTTACAAAACCATATTACATCACAAAAAAAGCTCAAAACCTCATCAGTGTACCACTGATCACCCACAATGTCCAAGCTCAAAAGATCAGGCTGCTCCATTTTTACCCGTGCCGAATCAATATCTTTAAAGCAGAAAAGCACATTTACATTTTTTCCCCTTCAATTTTGCTTTCCTGTTTTTATAAATTGCCAGTTTAGCAATACCCAACAGTAAAGACAAAAACAGAAGTACTGGTTTACTCTTAGAACTCCTCAATTCCATAAATAAAGACTGGAAAGGAAAAAACTAAATTAAATTTATCAAATATCTGTTGAAGGAAGAGAAAGAGGGGTACCAATCTCTTACATTCAATAAATGCGTGGGCCACATTTTCACTTAAATCACAAAAGGGACAAAACATCGGAACAGAAGAGTTAAACTTAAGTAATGTCTGCGTGACCAGGGCTTGATGTACTTTTCTCAAATTCAGGTCTCCTGTTCGTCCAAGAGTTGGAAACCGATACATCTCATTCCAAACTGGAGCTAAGAAAGCTCCAGCAGGTAAGGTCTCATTCCATTGTTTTTTTTTTTTTAACACTTTTGTAAAACCAGATATACACACCTCTAAACATATCTTATAGATTGCCCTTTTCCACATGAAGTGAAACACGCCAATTTCCTCTAAATTTGAGAACACACCCTCTTGTCTTTTTTAAGGCAATTTGAGGTTCATGGAAATAGAGGCATGAGTCTACCACTTCATCCACCCCAGTCCATCCGATGTTTAGTCTAAGAAAGGTTTGAATTACTGTTTTCAAGACATTTTGTTGACTTGAAATTTGACGAGAGTTGCATATTTGATCATTGAATTCAACCACCAATTATTTTTGAGGTCAAATTTGTTTTATGGATTTCAAAGTATCGTGCTATGCATGACGTCTTCTTCTTGTTTGTTTGTTTGTTTTTTGCATTTCAGACCCTGCAGGAACCAGTGCGACCAAACTTTGCATGGCCTCCTCTTTCATCCAGAGGAAGGTCGAGGGCTATGTTTGGATAAAAAAAAACATTGACTCCACATGAAACCAGATAATTGGCCTTCAGACCTCGATCGGGTCCTCGTTGCTTTATACACTACCTGCGTTTTTTTTCTTTTTTTCCCAAGAGCGATCGAGTAATATGTATTGTGAAGACTGTAGGTTGAGGTTGTAGTGATTTGTTGTCAGCACACAAATTTCATTATTTTAGTGTTTACCCATGCATCTGTTAATAAAAAGATTGCTTTACACAGGTTTATTATAATACCTCCGTATTCAGGCCTCGAGTGAGGATGTTGCTAACACACTGCCTGTTTTTTCCCCGAGAGTGGTTGAGTAATGTGTTTTGCGAAGGTCGTATGTTTAGGTTGTCGTGATTTGTTGTGTACAACACAAATTTAATGATTAGACTATTTCATTGACTTTCCCCGGGCAATGTCGGATGCTTCAGCAAGTTGTGAATAATAATGGTCCTTGTACCGATCCCACTACTTACTTCTGCCCAGCTAGACATCCTCCCACTCACAGCCACTCTTTGCTTCTGATCACTAAGACAGTTTCCAATCGATTTAGCTACCTGAGCCAACAACCTCCTATTTGGTACCTCATCAAATGACTTTTTTAAACTCTAGATATATTGTGTCCACTGCCATTCCCTCATCCATCCAATCAGAAACTGCTTCGTAGAACTCTAAAAGATTCGTGGGCAAGGTTCAGAAATATCTGTTTCTGTTGCCATGACAACAGTCTGAGTGCATAAATAAAAGTGACATTTGGCCTTGGTATCATACTGCCCTCAGGGGCTGCAAATTCTCAATACAAGACCTGTTTCAACTTATAGTACAACTTGTGAGGAACGATTAAAATCACGTTTCACACAATGGCCAAAAGCTTTGCAATGAAATCGTAAAAAGTTCCAAACTGGTTGTGATTTAGCATTTCCAGGCCATCCCCCAATTTTGGGGCAGTGTCCAGGTGTCATGATATTTCTGACCTTTGCACATTGTCTCCCACTACTTCATTTATTTGGAGCAGCATTGCATGACTATCACAAAACTATGGATCCTGAATCTTCAAGTCAACAACATTTGAAATGCTGCGTTCTCCTGTCAAACATGAATTGTTAATATTCTGAGACATTTCTGAGAATTGGCATGATGACGCCCTTTTTCTTGAACTCAGTATTCTGGTTATTTGTCACCTTGTTTGGCATTTTTATTTTAAAATCACAAAATGTCCTTTTTGTGGGAGTGTTTGTTCTGTCTGGTAACAAGTCACGTTGTCTTCTTTGTAATGCATTGTGTGTCGATTTGAGTTGTCCCTTATGGTGGATTATTGGTATGAAAATGTTAGTTGGGGTTTCCTTAAGGACGTGATATGTTTATGAGAGACAGTGTTTTGAGGTTCAGGATGTATGATGCGCGTAACCCATCTCAGCAGACGGTGCATCGGAATTTTTGATCCTGAAGTCCGGATGTCCGTTAACGTTTTGCTCTTCCTCCCTTATCACCTGGATGCTTGTTCTGAAACTTGACACATGAAAACAAGAGAGTAGCCCGTGCAATCGCTCAGGCTTCGACTTTTCATTTGCGGATCATGGGGGTTCCCGGGGGGGGGGGGGGGGGGGGGGGGGGGGGGGGTGGAGTGGAGGTGGAGGGTACCCCCCAAAACTTCAGTTCTATACTCGTTCCTTATTTCCCACCCGATTGCTCTGAGGTCTTAGATATTTCTATTTCAGATCATGGGGTCTCCCAGGGAAGTTTCCCAAAATCTTGCCCTGTAACTTTCAGGACCAGGAAATCAAATTGGTGTGGGTTTGAATCTCGGTCTGAACAACAACCTCAAGAGATGACTCTCAGTCATCTCTATTTATTTTATTTGTAAGCATTTTTAATGAAACTGTAATCATGTGCATTCATGTTCGTAAAATAAAAAAATAATCCCTTATGAATCACGAACCACCTGGAACCTATCCCTCTTTTTCCCATTGAAACAATGCCCCGGCATTCATGAATTTGACATTCGGGGCATTGTTCAGGAATCTATCCCCCACGAATATCGGGGTCTTACTGTATTGCAGTGGAACAACAGTAAACCCTCAAATATTGCAGGTTTCTTCCAATCTCGAACAACCTATTGTGCTCCAATTTCGTTATCGCGGTATTTCATTTTGGCCAATCGCGGTTTTTGAGCAAAGATGAGTCATTGTTTGCATCTGTGTGTATGATTAACATTCATTCGGAGCCTTTTCATGTTTCTCGTGCACTGTCAATTGTTGTAATCAGACGAGCATACGGGAACGAAGCTAAATTTAAAAATGAATCATCCACCAGGAAATGACATACCAAGATCCCATAATACTAGATCTACAAGATCTAGTTATGGGAGCAGACAGACACAACAGTTTAATCCACCATCCATTGGGACCATACTCTGTACAGAGCATTGTTGGGGGCGGCCGAAGCAGTCTCCTTGGCTGTTGGGCACAATCCTGGACAGGTCACCACTCTGAGACAGGATGCTTGAATGGCTCAATCATCCCAGCAAGCTGGTATTCATTTTGCTGACTTCAGAAGGATGACAGGCTGAGTCAACCACACCTCGTCTTAATTCAACAGAAAAGCAGGATTTGAACTCAGGATCCTCAGATCCCAAGTCCACCATCCTAACCATTAAGCCAATACCAGGCATAACAGTTAATAATGCCACCCAAACTGCTTCCGCGTATACGATTACCTCCCTACCTTCCATTACGAGCCTTTTGTTGTTTCTCGTGAAATCGTTAATTGTCGTAATCGGACCAGCATCCATGAACGAAGCTAAATTGAATGAATCATCGTCATGCTGCCGATGATCCAACAACCATCACAATCACAACTTCTCCATCCACATGAGAGTGCATGTAGTGTTGTGAACTGTTAAATTGTGTCTCGTTGTTTGCACGCAGCTGTGTAAGCTCCTCGGCTAGATGAAGATAAGTGTTTTTTGTGTGTTTTTTGCGTAGTTTGTTGTCGAGATTTGTGTCAGGGGTTGTGGGTTTGTGTTTATAAAGGTTGCAGTTGTGTTCATATCAGTTTCAGCGGGTATTTGTTAGTTTATTGGAAGAAGCGGGGGAGGCCTCGTGTTAAGTTTAGCGTTTAAGTCAGTTTGGACCTTGGCAGTATGGGGGTGAAAAAGGGTATAAATAGAGACCGAAGGAGAAAGGAAGAGGAGTACATAAAATGTGATAGATGCTCAATGTGGGCCATATCAACAAAAGGGAAAGCAGTGGGTTCTTACTGTTGTGGGAAATGTGAGGAAATAGGTACTTGAGGATAGTTATTATGAAGTTGAAGAAACAGATAATTTGCAGCAAGTAGCAGAATGGGAGAAATTTGCAGATAATAGTTCGTTATGGTTGTGGAGTGAGGTTGCTGAGGATATTGGAAGTGGTGATGGTGCAGTGGGAGCAGGCAGGGGTTATGGTGCAGCGGGAGCAGGCTGTGGAGGTATTGCAGTGGGAGCAGGCTGTGGGATGGTAGTACAGTGGGAGCAGGCTGTGGAGGTGGTGCAGTGGAGGCAGGCTGTGGAGGTGGTGCAGTGGGAGCAGGCAGGGGTTGTGGTGGGGTGTGTGATTCACGGAGCACTGTGGATTGTGCAAGGAGAGCAGGAAGTGGTGTGGTGCATGCAGTGTTGTGGGTGCAGCAGGAGGCAGCGAGTTGTGGGTGTAGCGGGAACAGGCAGTGGTGATGGTGCAAGGAGAGCAGAAGTGGTGTGAGTGTATGCAGTGTTGTGTGTGCAGTGGAGCAGTCAGTGGTGAGGTGCAGCGGGAGCAGGCAGGTGAGAATGCAGACAGTGTTGTGGGTGCAGCAGGAGCAGGCAGTGTTGTGGGTGCAGTTTGAGCAAGCATTGGTGATGGTGCAGTGGGAGCAGGCAGTGTGTGGTGCAGTGGCAGCAGGCTGTGGTTATGGTGCAGTGGGAGCAGGCTGTGGTGATGGTGCAGTGTGAGCAGGAAGTGGTGAGAGTGCATGGAGTGTTGTGGGCGCAGTTTGACCAACATTGGTGATGGTGCAGCGGGAGCAGGCAGTGGTGATGGTGCAGTGGGAGCAGGCTGTGGTGATGGTGCAGTGGGTGCAGGCTGTGGTGATGGTTGCAGTGGGAGGAGGAAGTGGTAGAGTGCAGTGGGAGCAGGCAGTGGTGATGGTGCAGTGGGAGCAGGCTGTTGGTGATGGTGCAGTGGGCAGGCTGTTGGTGGTGCAGTGGGAGCAGGAAGTGGTGAGGGTGCATGGTGGAGTGTTGTGGGTGCAGCAGGAGCAGGCAGTATTGTGGGTGCAGTGGGAGGCAGGCAGTGGTGAGGGTGCAGTGGGATCAGGCAGTGGTGAGGGTGCAGCGGGATCAGGCAGTGGTGAGGCTGCAGCGGGATCAGGCAGTGGTGAGGGTGCAGCGGATCGGCGTGGTGATTATGCAGTGGGAGAAGGGCGCTGCAATGGTGCAGCAGGAGCAGTCGGTGACGAATGTGCAGCGGGAGAAGGAGTGGCGATGGTGGAGGGGAGCTGGCAGTGGAGATGGTGCAGTGGGAGCTGGCAGTGGAGATGGTGCAGCAGGAGCTGGCAGTGAGATTGTGCAGCGGAAGCTGGCAGTGGAGATTGTGCAGCGGGAGCAGGCAGTGGTGAGTATGCAGCGGGAGCAGGCTCTGGTGATTGTGGAGCGGGCTGTGGTGATGTTGCAGTGGGAGCAGGCAGTGGTGATGGTGCAATGGGAGCAGGGAGTGGTGATGGGGCAGCAGAGCAGGCTGATGGTGTTGGGGAACAGCTAGTGGTGATTATGCAGTGGGAGCAGGAAGTTGTGTGAGTGCATGCAGTGTTGTGGGTGCAGTGGGAGCAGGCAGGGGTGTGAGGATGCAGCGGGAGCAGCATGTGGTGAGAGTACATAGAGCATTGAGGGTGCAGCAGGAGCAGGCAGTGGTGATGGTGTAGCGGGAGCAGTTAGTGGTGATTATGTGCGGCAGGAAGTTGTGTGAGTGCATGCAGTGTTGTGGGTGCAGTGGGAGCAGGCAGGAGTGTGAGGATGCAGCGGGAGCAGCATGTGGTGAGAGTACATAGAGCGTTGAGGGTGCAGCAGGAGCAGGCAGTAGTGATGGTGCAGTGGGAGCAGGAAGTGGTGTGAGTACATACAGTGTTGTGGGTGCAACAGGAGCAGGCAGTGGTGATTGTGCAGTGGGAGCAGGAAGTGGTGTGAGTGCATGCAGTGGTGAGCACGCAGTGGTGAGGATGCAGTGTGAGCAGGAAGTGGTGTGAGTGTATGCAGTGTTGTGTGTGCAGCTGTTGCAGGCAGTGGTGAGGGTGTAGTAGGTGCAGGTTGTGGTGATGGTGCAGCAGCGCCATCAGCAGTAAATGATATATGGAAAGTTTGCTCGGAGGTTTTGAAAAATAGATACAGGATATTGGGAAAGCAGCTGAAAGTAAAGGGTTGTGAGGTCATGTTTGCTGGGATCCTCCCAAGATTAGGAAACGATATAGAAATTATGAGCAGAGTAACCGTCAACCAATGGCTGTAAGATTGGTGTGGGGAGGAAGGTTTTACATTGAAGAAGCAGTGGGAATCATTTCAGGGACAAAGGGAGTTTTTCCAGAATGATGACCAGATGTTAAATAGAAAGGGGGCAGCAAGGTTTGTAGTGGGAATTGAGGAAAGAGTTCAGGCTTTTTATCCCGTGGGGTGGAAGACCCCACAGGGTCTAAGCGCCGCTCGAGTTCTCTCTCTTCTTGTGAACAGTTCATTTGAACGTCTATTTCTCCATTATTCGTGAACATAATTCGATGAAAATTGACAGGCATATACGAGACACATCTGCGCAGGCAATAACTGTGCCCAAAGTGTGATTTCGGGCCTTTGGGCTGAGAAACGGCCCTTTCGGTCCATTTTCTTTACACTGCCATTTCTCGGTTATTCGTGAAAGAAACTGGACCAAATTTGACAGGGATATTCTTGAGGTCACTCTGCAGGCATTAACTGAGCTCAAAGTGACATTATGGCCCTTTGGGCCGACAAACGGCCCTCTCGGCCCATTTTTTAAAAATAGCTATTTCTCGGTTGTTCGTAAACGGAACCGAACCAAACTTGACAGGTATATTCTAAAGACCATTACCCAGGCATTAACTGAGCCCAAAGTGCGATTCCGGCCCTTTGGGCTGAGAAATGGCCCTTTCGGCCCATTTTCTCAAAATTGTTATAAAAAAATAATAATGAAATGCGCTGGGCGATGCCCAACTCAAAATGAAGTCGCAAATGATATGAAACGACCCTAACTCTTGTGAGGTGTTCTGGTTTCTTTTTGTGATGCGATTAAAATCTTACCAAATTTCAAGACTATCTGTTGTCCGTGCTGTCGCTTAAGGCCCAGTCACACCTTGACGTTTTAGCCAGCAATGGCAACGTATCAAAATGTATATAAAACGC
>CM068962.1:27914898-27924954 GCA_035128595.1 Eptatretus atami | reverse complement strand
TAGCCTGTTAAAAACCTGCCGCACGCCGATTAAATCATAACCGCCTGAGATTGGAAGTCAACATGCCAGTCACACCTTGACGATTAGCCAGCGTATTGCTGACCTATGAAAAAATGTGTCTAAAACGCATGGCACACGTCGAATACGGTATGGGTAAGTTGTGTATTACGTTAGGAGCACGCTGAAAAAACGAGGAAGTACGCTGTTCATATTCCTGTACGTCGAGTAAGTCGTGAAATTCTAAGCATGCTGAAAATTTACGACGTACTCGACGTATGGCTCACAAGTTCCGCATACGCTGGCATAAGTTTCGGCACGCTCCGCGATTCGTTGACACACGTCGGACACACGTTACTTGTAAGTTACTCAAGTCGAAACCGTCGAAGGTAATAGTTTAGCATACCCGAAACTTAATTTTAACCTATGAGAACTGTGCTTTAACCTATGAGTAGCGTGCTTGAACCTATGTTGTAACGTATCTCAAACGGCACATTGTCGTAATGTAGACGAATTTGATTGACGTCTTCCGGATGACCACAGGAACTTACTGAACGTGTTTCTAATTACTTCTACCGTTAATGGCGATTTGGCAGCGTTTGGTGGAATGGTATATAAAAATGGGCTTCACAAGAAGAACCGTCAGTGTTCAGACTCCAGGTAGTAGATGTCAATGTCAGTAGTATCAGTAGTAAGTTAGTATAGTGATCTGTGTTCTGTAGTAATATAGTAGGTGAGCGTGTCAGTAGTAGTAGTAGTATTGGTATGTAGTAGTATGTCCATGTCATAGTAGTAGTAGTAGTATTGTAGTAGAGTTTGTCCATGTCAGTAGTAGTAGGTGAGCGGATGGGGAGGGTGTGGTGATGATGGATCCTCGTTGGTCCACGAATAGGAGGACTACTTTGCACACAATTGTCGATGTTCTTTTCGCGAAATTTTTTTTTCTCATTCCACGATGAACTATTTTTTTTGTTTCAGTTTTTAAAAGTATGTCAAAACGACTTGGACAATGCATAATGTACTAGTAATGAACACAGAACGCTTCGATAATTATACATTAATTATACCAACGATTGATAGCGTGTTTTAGGGTCCACAAACTATGCCCATACGATAGTCTAATGTATGCATAAGCGTGGCAAGCGTATCGTCGACCATTACGTGAGGTTTTCTATTCATAGGCTGCAACTTCACTTTATATAAATGCGTCACTCGCCTATTGTTTTTGGACGCTGGTGCTCGGCAATTGAAATGTTTCCATTGAACGAGTTAAATCGCTTCCACTGGACTATTGAAATGATTTAATAATAATGCTTGGTTATCCTTGGACCCACTCTGGCTTGCAGCTTCGTCGACACTCGTGGGGCATTCGCAGGAAGTTGATGAAGGATGCACGGTCCTCGTTCCGGAGTTCCACCATGAGCTGGTCTATATTGCCGAGTGGCGTCGCTCCCGATCCATGGTCTCACCAGTTCCTTCTCTCCGCTCACAGTCTTCTTCTTCCGGCTCTATTGGCACGCAACTGTGCAGTGTCAACTCGATGAGGTCATGTTGATGTTCGAGGACAGGTAGTATTTCGTCTCAGCCTTGCCGTATATCCTCCATCTCTCGGATGACATTGACATGTACTCACCAGAAGTCTTAAAAAATGACGGGTTCCCCTGCGAAGCCCTTTTATATACCAATTCCCCTAATCGCTGCCAATACGCCATTATACGGTATTGTAAGTTAGAAAATTGCGTTCATCAAGTTCTGTTGTCGTCCTGAAGACGTACAATACGTCTACATCTTTTTCAAGTAACGTGTTGCGAGTGTGAACAACGTTCGTGTAGCGTGCTTACAAAACGTTACTCATAGGTTAGAAATAAGTTTCGGGTACGCAAACATTACCTCGATGTGTTTCGACTTACGAGTAACTTACAAGTAACGTGTGTCGACGTGTGTGAACGATCGCATAACGTGCCTACAACTTATGCCAGCGACGGAACGTGTGAGTCATACCCGGCATACGTCGTAAAATTTCAAGAATGCAAAAATTTGAGGACAACCCCAAAAGTACAACGTTTAAAGCCAGCGTACTACGACTTATGGCAGTGTTCAGCCGTGGTCTTAACGTATACAAAACGTACCCATAGACGTATTCGACATGTGCCAGCGTTTTAGCCAAATTTTCATTAAGCGGCATACGCTGGCTAAATCGTCAAGGTGTGACAGCGGCTTATAGCTCATATTCTGGTTCATCAAGGGATAACTTGTTATGTGGGTGTCCCAACTATATCTCTTTATCAAGGTCTTGGTTATTCAAAAGGTCTTCAGCCAAATCAATGATCTCACTTCCCATTTTATGAATAAGTTTGTTCTCAATTTGTATTTCTGACAATTTTCTCAACATCATCAAGTTTTGAATCCAGTTCATCAAGCTGAAGGTTTAGATCCACATTGGTAGTAGGTTTCCAAGGAATTCAAGAGTTATCTGAGTTAAGCTCAGCATAAGAGCCCATTCTTAATAAGAGCAAAAAATTGTTTAAATTCAACCTGTGTTCCAATGCTTTATATAAGATTGGTGGGTGTGGTTTCCTTTGGAAATTCCCTGGGCAAGCCTTGTGTGGCAGGACTTAACTGGAAATTATGTAAATGTAAATGTGGCTTTTAAAAGTGGGCGTGGCTTATGAAAAGTGGGCGTGGCTTATGAAAAGTGGGCGTGGGTTGTGAAAAAATTGATATGTGGCTCAGAAGGCGCTCAGACCAGAACATTGAGGGAGGTTTTTCATTTGATCTCTGCTCAACAAAGGTATTTAACATATTGTTGTGGCTCAGCAAAGCCGGCATTCCTCCGAGGCAATGGCATCCAACATATTGTGATCCCAAGACAGTTATTTCATTAGTATTCGTTTAGTTAGCCCTTTCCACATGTCTAGTGCGTAAATGGGACAAGATGCGTTGCGTAGGGCTTTTGGTTAGGTCTTCAATCCCCTATTCTTCCACTTATTTTATTTGCTTTATTTCACACACAAACCCTGCCGTGCATGCACACATGCCAGATCAGTGATGTTAATTGCGGAGCAGGAGGAACGAACAGCGCCGCAGCTCATTTGCATACGTGTGCTGTTTCCCCATTCAAACGGCACGCCATACCAACCGACGTCTCACTTCAGACGCTCACCACGATGCTACAACGCTCACCATGATCACTAAAAACACCTTTCAAAAATCCCCACAACAACCAACACCTGACCTCTTTACCACAAATGCCACAACTCTGACCAAGCACTTCAACTTCATCACCACAATTGCCTCAACAGCTCCCAACGCTCCAACATTCTCATCACAAACACAACAGCCCTTTCCCCACCTCAATATAACTGCTGCAACTGCCAACAGCTCCCTGGATGCTCACAACAGTCATTGGGGATGCCGAGGAATGAGGAACATAGCAGGTGTTAGCGAGCCAGAATACTTCAGCGTGTAAATTGAAGCGTGAATGTGTGCTGGGATTCGTTTGGCGACATCTGGATAGCTCTGGCGCTCCGCTAACAGCACAGCATTCAGTTGAAGTCCAGCTCACACTTCCGGTCATGTTATCAGCATGGCCTCAGCAATTTAACATCCCTACCCTGGCCTAATGTTGTAACCCAAATTTGGTAGCATTCTGATTGGTGGGTCTGGAGAAGAAATTTTTTGAAGGAATTTACTAAGTCTGTCATTTTGACCTATTTAAAGTCAAGTGACCAGAACGAGCTTTGCAATTCCTGTTACCAGTCAGAAGCCAAACCTTGCTGCAAATTTCATCCGGATCAGTCCAGCGGTTTTGCCGGAGAAGTCAAAATAGGAGAATAGGAGACTGACGGAGAGTGCACGATAATGATACCTTATCTGGAATTCCAATTCCAGATAAGCCTAAAATATACTGTATATACAGAGACCTGGTGTTGGTTTAACGGTTAAGGTGGCTGGCTTAAGATCTTAGGGTCACGAGTTTGAGCCCCTGTCCTGCCATTGAAATAACATCAGGTGGGTTGACTAAGCCTGTCATCCTTCCGAGGTCGGCACAATGAGTCGCAGCTTATGGGGTAATAAGTCATTTGAGTATCCTGCATAGAAGTGGTGACCCATACAAGACTGTACTCCTTCGCCAAATGAAACTACCTCGGCAGCCCTATGTGCCTCATGACATCAAAGTAATGGTTATTATGTGTATATTATGTATATTGTTGCGATTTTGAAAAACCCCAGGGAGTTAAATTCAACACATAAAGGAACCTTGGAGTTAAGTTATATTTGAAGTATTTTGTTTCGATAGATTATCTCTCCCCTCGTATCAGTGGACAGGGAAATGTGTTCTGTTTGTGTAGCAGGTTCAAATTCCCTTCAGACACTTCTCTAGATCCCCTCTCTTCTTATATCCCTTGTTATCTCTCTCTGCATCCCTCTTCATCTCTCTCTCTCTCTCTCTCTCTCTCTCTCTCTCTCTCTCTCTCTCTCTCTCTCTCTCTCCCCCCCTCCCCCGCACCTCTTTTCAGCACATCAATACCCACTTTGCAACACATCACACTTTGCAAATCCCACATTTCATTACAAAACTACAATACAAATCAAAACCAAAGGCACATCACCAGGTAGTGCTGGTTCACATCCAATGCCCGAGGAACAACCAAACCAAGGCATAACAGACGGAACGCATATGGGTAGGACTGCCAGTGGACGGCGTCTCAAGCTCTAAAAATGAGCGCAGCCTTACAACAGTAGCACTCCAATGAGAAGGCAGCACTCATGGACAACAATCTGTGCCGGGATGCTGGTCAGCTCTCGGCCACGCCTTGGCCGAGAGCTGTATAAGTCCGGGCATCCCTGGTCTCGGTGTCGTTTGTGTCCAAGGAACAACGGGAGCCAGAACGAATTTTGGAGGAATGAGCCAAGTGAACGTGATCCTCTGCACAGACAGGCTCTGGTGGGAACGATCGAGCCAGCTACGAAGGGAGTGTGGATGATCTGTGGAGCTCTTTCCTTGGATGCGCCAGCGTTTACACACTGACTTGCACTATCTTTCTCTTGTTTTATCTATTAATAATAATCATTCACTTGGAAGGCACAAGAGCAATCGACAATTGCCAACCCTCGACTCGTTCATGGCTGGGTTACTGCGATTCACATTCACGGTTTCCTCTAACGCATTACGAAGCATTCACCACATTTATACCCACACGGGTTGCTAACGAGCCCCGCCTTTTTATCTCTCTGTCACTCTTGTCTAATTTCCCGGAGTGAATGAGGCACCTATGTCTGTAGTTTCATGATAAGGTGATTGTCTAAGGGGCTTACGTGTTTAAGAGTAAGACTTTCTTTTGTGACACTGCATTACTTGAAAATACATGCTTATTTGTTAACATGACCGTTCGTTTCCAAACTGCTTGAGTGTCTCTTTCTCCATTGGTTATACACCAGCATGTAAGTAGTGAATGAGAGCTTTGCCCCACAGTTTCGCTGTGGTCATCGATTGGCCGATGTCCTACTTACGGTTCCGTTTGGCCGTTCTTGATCTATCAGAGTGGGGCGTTGAGAGCACAGTTCCTGATCTCGGACGATTAATTTGTCGGAAAGGTAACGGTGGAATTGGATGCAAGGACCTTGCCTTAAACAGCGTCTGTGGTTGCTTAGCAACCAGTTGTGCCACAGAGTTAGCTGCAGCTCATCAGCTTCAGGGTCAAAGGTTGGGAAGCAGGTCCGAGAGGCCGCTCGTGACCCTGCAGGCAAACCCGTAACAATATATATTTATTTGTATGTATGAAAATCGGTGAGTGATGTGACCTTTGACGTTTAGATCTCAAAAACAATAGGCTTCTTGCTTGTGACTACCTCTTACCAGTTGATTAAGTTTCGTGAAGATCAGAGTAAAAATGAGACCTGCAGGCGATTGACATAGTCAGACAGGCAGGCACACAAACAAATGGACAAACAGACAGAATAACAGACCAAACCAACCAATATACTTGCGAATCTTCAATTTCATAAATAACAAACCAGAAGGGCACTCGGTGCAGTGCACACCTCCTCCACAAGGCTGAATAGTTTACGTTTTGTAGCCCACTGATCGGTCGGATCTGCACCCGGACCATAACCAAAATCGAAATGAACTTGTCACCTGCCAAATCTAACCACCAAGTTTCCCACTTGAAGCTTGCCCACTTTCAAAGCTTGAAACCCACCAAACTTTCCATTTTGTAACCTTCCATTCTGTTCGAGCTCTTTCACACACCTTGATCTCATCGTAGTAAAATGGAGCTATCGTATAATATGTGTGTATGTATGTCATCCACTCCTCCCAGAGGATTTGACCTTACAAGCTGAAACTTTCAGGGATTAATGAGGGCACCATGAAGTATTTATCCCAGCTATGTAACCACGATGTATTATGTATGCACATAAGTACTACACATGTTTTTGCTTCATCTATCTATAATTCCAGCAATCTCTGTGTGTCTGTCTGTCTGTCCATCTGTTTGTCTGCGACCGCCGTTTCTCGACGACCGCCGGTCCGATCTGATTGAAACTGCCAGGAATATTGCTGGGACCCGCGGATGTGCTTTTCGAGGTTTGATATTAATCGGACGAGCGGTTCCCAAGTTACGGCCATTTATCTGTCGACCAATGACAAGACACGGTGCTATGACGTCACGAATGACGTCACAATTAATGTTTGTTTATTTTTTTTTTTTTTGCACGATTGACGGTCCGATCTGATTGAAATTGCAAGGAATATTTCTGGGGACCCGCGGATGTGCCTTTTCAAGGTTTGATATCAATCGGATAAGCGGTTCCCAGTTACGGCCATTTATCTGTCGACCAATGACAAGACACGGTGCTATGACGTCACGAATGACGTCAGAATTAATGTTTATTTATATATTTAAAAAATTTTTTTTTGCACAATTGACGGTCCGATCTGATTGAAACTTGCCAGGAATATTGCGGGGCCCGGCGGATGTGCCTTTTCAAGGTTTGATATCAATCGGACGAGCGGTTCCAAGTTACGGCCATTTATCTGTCGACCAATGACAGGACACGGTGCTATGACGTCACGAATGACGTCACAATTAATATTTATTTATTCTTTCTGTTTTTTTTTGCACGATTGACGTCACAATTCTTCTTCTTCTTCGTTTGGTATGACGTCACAATCGACGCTGGGGACCTGAGTATGTGCCTTTTCAAGGTTTGATATCGTTCTTCATCCGTTTCAGCTGTTTCCCAAGTGTTTCCCAAGGTTTGAAAGCTGTTTTTTCCCAAGGTTCGAATTAATTGTTCAAATTATTAATTAATCCAAAGGTTTGAATTTTCCCAAGGGAAACAGCTGTTTCCCAAGGGTTTGAAAGCTGTTTTTTCCAAAGGTTTGAATTAATTGTTGTGCTTGGTAGACATTTGTGAATACATTTACAGAGAGAGGGGGCGAGAGAGGGAGAGGAGAGAGGGGGTGAGAGAGAGGGGGCGTCACAATGCAAGAGAGGGGAGAGAGGAGGAGGCGAAGAGGGGACGGAGAGGGGGGGGATGAGAGTGGGGGCGAGAGAGGAAGGGCGAGACTAGGGGCGAGAGAGAGGAGGGTGAGAGGGGGGGCGAGAGAGGGCTGCACATACTGGCACTCACCTACGGGCACGCACGACCGCCGTTTCTCACCTACGGGCATGCACGACCCCGCCGGTACGGGTCCGTACTAGTGTACATAACCCGAGTTATTTTTATTTTCGGGTGCTATCGAGGCAGCCGTCTGTTGCCAATACACATCCTAAATAAAGGGATAATGTCAGAAGAACGTGTTGCACACTTGGAACAAGATCGCCCAAAGGGCGGGGGTACTCTGCTGTTGTAGACAAAAAAAAATGTTGAGTGCCAAGCAAGGAACCAGCACGTACCATTTTTCAAGTCTTTAGTATGACTCGGTCGGGGTTCTCACTGCCGACCTCCCAGACTCAAAATAGATACTTTAACCATTACACCCTCAAGTCTGGTTGAACCATACAACGATTGGTTCAATCATTCAAACCACAAAACGAATGTTGGACTTGATATGATTGTTATCACCCATGTGGTCAGTCATGAAAATATATCGTGAAAACACGTAACGAAATTGAGAAATTCCAGATGTAAAACAAAAATTGGGACAAGATGATTCCCTTCGCATCAGATCACCAAGGTGTCTCGATCTACAAACACCTGCCTTCTTCTGCGTGGTGGAATGTTTGTTGGCCATTTCCCTATGGTGGTGGTGGTGGTGGTGGAACTTTTAGAGGGAATTTTTTTATAGAGGTAAAAAGCAAGTCTAAGCAGGTCCTGGGAAAGCTTTTTGTTTTCCATTTTAGGATGGTTTTCTCCACTGTATCGATAAAGGCTTTACTACAGAGGGGAGTTCGGAGTGGAGAAACAACCATACCTAAAGCAGTGACAAAAAATAAAGATCTCAATTTAATCCATTTCATATTCAGGCTGAAACACCACAAAATGCGAAAAAGTCAAGGGTTGTGAATACGTTCTGAAGGAACGGAATGTTGTGGCCAGATTGGTGTGGCACTTTGTTTTTGGAAAAATGAAGTAAAATATAGAAATGGCACAGAATATGAGTAATTCAGTTCTGCGGCAAAAGAAAAGGAGTTGGAAAAAGTTCCATGGAAAGTGGGCATTGTCGACTGAAGCTGATCTTTCGACCTCGTACGTTGTTTATTTTCATGCAAACTAACAAAAAATCGATAAACTGATAATTCACACAAGTTTTGTTCGAGAACCTGTCCCAAGCTGCAAATGGATGCCCCACAGAGAGCATGGACAATGAAAACAAAAGGATCTGATATATATCTGGTGCACCGCTCAAGAGGAAATGAAACTGCTGTAGTAAATACATTGTGGTTACAATATATTTGTGGTCTCGTTACCATCAGGATAGAATCAATATCAGCCTTTTAAAGCAAAACATTGAGTTATCACAGGGTTCCACAATCGAGTTATGGTCATGTCACCAAGTAACGGTTGCTACTTTATCGGCCCCAATTATTTCCACCTTCTTGTAGTGTTGGCCGGCGGTGGGGAAGATACACTAATGGAGTGTGGGGTGCGAATGGAAAGAAAGCTGGAAGGAGATAAGAGTAAGGGCAGGAAAACAGAATTGGGTGGAGCGTCATAAATGCCACCATTTATGAGAACGTCATAAATATTTACAACTTTGTAGGATGAGATTATTTTAGATTTCTTGATCAAATTGGTTGTACAAATCATTTACTAATTCTGCTTTTTTTAAATTACCCATTTGTTCTTGTTTTTTTTTGTTTTTTTACATTTGATTTCAAATTGTATTTTGTAATTGCTCAGAGTACTGTATCCCTTATTTTAAAGATTTGTTTTCACAACTTTTCACCAAAAGTAATGTTTGTAATTTTTGTCCTGCTGTTGAAGTCGCAGAAAGGACAGAAAGGGTGTGTGTCCGGTACTGCAGTTGTTGATTCGAATTTGTGAAGATCCATGACCATTGCCCCATTTGGGTGGTGGTTCATGGTAACGCTGGCTGGCAGGATAGCCGAGAGGTATGCATATTCGCCTCCGAGCTGTGTAGCCTGAGGTTGAATCTACGCCAAACTATAAACTGTCATCTTGGTGTTTTGCAGGCAGGACAAGGCATTGCAATGTATGCTGTCCCTTGGATGGACGTTAAACTGAGCATCCCGTCTGCCCGCAAATTAGTTGCTGGATGTCAAAAGGTTCCATGGTGTCCTTCGTAAAGAGTAGGTGAGTTATCGCCGACACCATGAACAAATTACAAATCCATTCCCTGACTGCTCGGAAGACGAAGGCAGATCACCCCAGAATATGAAAAAGCAGTTACACTTCGACTAAGTCTTTACATATATTTGAACAATGCACCACACCATCAACAATGACAGCTGCATTTGGCAACAACAGGGGACCTACTTCACATACATGTTAAACTAGAAGGGCACTCAGTAGAGCGCATACCTCCACCATGTAATTCGCGAGAACATAACGGGCCCAATACATTTTTGAAATATCATGTTATATATA
>CM068962.1:27900517-27911830 GCA_035128595.1 Eptatretus atami | reverse complement strand
GACAGGGAAGAGAGAAAAGCACTTATCACAAGAATTCACACGACACTTTTGCACTTATAATACCAATGTGCCCCCGATATGCGACAGCTTATCACGTTTGTTTTTAGTCAGTCATATGACAGATGATGGAGACATGTGGGAATGACAAGATGAAGAAGAGGAAGAAACACCTGACGCCCCACATAATGCCTGTGGGAGGTTATTTGGAAGGTCCGCTCAGGGGAGCAAACAATGGCGGAGCTCTCGGCAGGCAAAGACGGGTTTGGTTACATCGTGTCTGGGCACCATGTCCTCGCACAAAATAATTTGTTCGGCGCCACTGTTTTTGGGGCTGGCTTCATTGGACGTCCCTATCCCGTGAACTCCCAGCTCTCTGCTGGACCTGCTCTGCAAAACTATTGGAACGGACTGAGCTCTCTGCTCAACTCTCGAACTGCTCTGCCCCTCCGTTCTTACTCACCCCATGACCGCACATACATTGCTCCTCCCCATACAGTTTGTGCCGTGACGTGCCCACGGTTTGTTGGCAGCTAATGGAAGCTTCTACCCAAACGGGTGTATACTGTATTTATGGTCATCCTGGGAGGGGATCCGCCTGGTTTGCGGAGCTGGGTTGAATGCTCATTCTAAGGAAAACACATAGATAACAAAGGAATGATTTAAGGGTTTAAGAAGGGAAGGGGAGAGGAGGAAAGTGTGGTTTAGACACATGTGGAGGTAAGGGGGAACAGAATTATTATCGACTAATATTTTCACACAGATATCATACGCTTACACTAAACATGTAGTAATTTGACATATCAAGGCCGTATTACTCCCATTCTCCCCTTTCAGATTCCCACAATATGCTGAAGATCCACTCCTTAAAGTTTCTCTTTGACTTAGAATCTCAAATTTCACGTCTTATCGTTGCCTAACAACCCATTACCATGTAAAAAACAGTTTTATGTGCTCACGTTTGACCTACTTACATTAAAGATTACTCCAGCTGTAAACTTTTAAATAAAGAGCTCATTCTGATCATTCATTCTTGATTTACTTAATTTATAAAGCTGCTTGCAGTATGCAAGCTTCAATCCACTTAATCAAAGACATAAAGCTCTTTTACAATCCACTTCATCAGAAATATAAAGTTTGTATTCATTATGTCTACAAGTACAATGTACCGCAGTATTTGCTTGCAATCTACAAGGCTGCCCCATTCGTATATGTATACGTGTCATACTTTTTTTGATGTGTTATACAATTGTGAATCCCTCATTTGCAAAACTTTGTGAGCACCTCACATATCATACTCTTCACTGACCCCATGATAACCATTTTTGTATTCCAAGTATAGATTCCAAGGAGAAAAAAAATGTGACGGAGGGTACAGAGAAGGCAAAGTACCGATTAAGGGGCAGTGTTTGGATGCAACAAGGGGTTGAATGAACTGGATGAGGAGAAAGAGAAGAATTTGCTCATTTTTGAACATTTCTGTCCGATAACATAAAAAAAATATACCTTCAGGTGATTCCTTTCTCAATAGCACACTACACGGCAGTAACTGCAAAAACTAGAGGAACCACAGTTGTTTGAGCCGTTGTCCTCTCAAGGTTCCTCTCATCAGTTATTTCTTCACCAGTTGAGTCCATAGTTATCGATGTCCAACTCAAATAGCTTGGCTGTGTGAGGTCACGTCTAAAATAGGAATCAAGTCTTTTGAATAATGCTGCCCTTTTCGTTGTGGGTAATGATTTCTCACCTTTCCAAGCCTTGTGGTTATCTTCCTTACACAGAGCAACTGAGCTAGTGGGCGACAGTGTTTGTTGCTCATTGGTCCCTAAGTGTGGAACAATTTCACTGAGAGGATTGGAACGGCAAACCAGGAGGCGAAAGAACCGTACAACCAGCTTACGGCGCCACAAAATGTACACCCAAGGATCGAGGATGGGGTTGATCGAGGCGAGTCGGATGGCATGCAGGTCGTGGATCCAATCCGTGTCTGGTTTCCCAAGCGCATTCAGAAAAATACAAACCTGAGCAAGGTAAAAATTGGGATTCAGTTAGATATGAAGTGAATTTCTGTTGTTTATTCCACTTGATTTACACATTTAAAATATATCCCTTGTTTCACTGTGTTCACTTTTAATAAAAACTTATTTTTACATATTAACTGCAGCATCATGGCGAAACTTGTCCATATATACATCACCCACAGGAAAAGGACATAAGGAGACAGAACTGCACACTTGTATTAAAACAGTTAGTTGTGAACAAAAGTGATCGAAAATATAAGAATTACGAATAAATGGGAAATTTCCAAAATTATACTGGAAATCAATTCACCAAATAATACAATGTCTGAAATTAAAGTGGCTGTAATGAATTTGTAATTTGCTCAGGGTGCCGGTGATATATCGCCTGATCTTGCCAAAAACACCGTCGGATCTTTAACGTCCACCAGATAATGCCAGCAGAGAGGACACCCAGGCATCCAGCCAAGGGACGGAATACTTTGTGAAGCAACAACTTACCTGCAAAGCACCAATCTAGCAGTTTATAGTTGGGCCAGGAATCTAACCCAGACGAGAGAGCTCAAAGGTAAGCGTCACTTCTACACCAGCTTGTCGGTTTGACGACTGATCCTATTTTTGTTGAAAAACATCATGAAGGCATTTTATATTTTACACTAACCTCAACCCCTCTCGCTCGATTCACACGCTCGGAAATATGGAATGTTGCCACGGTCGTGTGGCACTAGCCCAATGGCAAATTATTGCAGCAATATCTACCAGGAGATACTATACTTAAGGTTAACATCATAGGCAGCACACCACACACACACACACACACACACACACATACACCTTTATAATGCCATAACATTTCCCACTCTCATGTGGCAATGGCTGAAAACATTTTGGTCCATGTATTTCACGAATCGGCTGGCCAGCTCTGACTGTCAATGGGCAGGAATTTGTAAATTTGTTCAGGGTGCCAGAGATTACTCGACACCTGAAATACACCATGGGATCTTCAACATCCACCAGCTAATGCGAGCAGATAGCACACTGGCTTGAAGTCTGTCTGAGGAACAAGACACTTTGTGGTGCAACACCTTACCCACCGACCCGTCCAGGATTGTGTCCAATAGCCAAGGAGTCTGCTTCGGCAGCACCAATGCTCTGCACAGAGTATGGTCCCCATGGTTGGATGGACATTACCCACGAACCACCGTTCTGACAGTTTATAGTCGGGTCTGGAATCAAATTTGATCTGGGTGATATATCAATGTGTGCGCTGTCCATCTGGAAGAAAATCGGCCAGAGGGCCCATCTTTCAGGACTGGTTGTTGGTGGACGTTAAAGATCCCACTTTGAGGAGTAGACGAGTTATTACCTGTACATCAGGCTGAACAGCCGGTTCGTGAAAGACTTTCGGACAAAAGCGATCCCTGGCCGACCCGACAAGGTGGCGTTAATTGGAACCGTTAACCTAGTAGTCGTAGTATACATATAATGCATCTTACTACGAGTGGAACGGAGCACACGAGAAAGACGATGGTCATGAGCACCATCAACCACAGCATTTGCATCTCCTGGCGCAACCAGCTGCCTGACCCTCGGGAACGCATGGCGCATTTGGATCTTCCGGACTCCCAACGCCGTATGGACTCCTGTTTGTCCATCGGTCCACTCCGACATCGCATTTGGACAAGCGCCAAGCATGCGGCTCCGTTACACAGCACGGTAAGCACGATGATCATGCTCGAAATGAAGACGTACGACAATGGGAATATCCTGTGCTGAGATTCAGTGCTGTTCAAATCGATGAAGCACCACGTATATGGGGGGTAGACCTTGGTGCGTCCGAAACCCTGTCCCAAAATGGGGAGCGAGCAAAGAAGCCCGTTCAGCACGAAGACCGCAAACAGCGTGCGGGATGCGATTGGTCGACTTGCACAACGGTTGTAGAAGTAAGGACACCTGATGGCTACCACTCTCTCCACGGCCATGGTGCACAGTATGCATGGTCCTGTGACCCCAAAGAAAAGTAACATAAAGGAAAAGTAGTCGCACATCTTCTCGTCACCGGGCCACCTCTTGCGTGCGTACGCGACCAGTACCACGGGGCTCGTGAGACACGTCCCAAGCAGGTCGGTGACCACAAGCGCGCACACCAGCATGTAGAAGATGTTCGCACGATGTTCCTTTCTGAAGTTGCAGAGCACCGCGATGGCCACGCCATTTCCGAGCAGTCCAAACACAAACATGACCGCCGGAATGACCACGTTGTTCTTGGGGTCCACTGCAGGAAATTTATCCATCGGCACAGTAAAGTTCACCATCAAGTTCATTTGATTGACTGATTGGAAGCTGATAAATGGCAATCTTTTATCGAGCAAAGCGCTTTTTCCGGCCGTACGTACACCTGTTGGATTCTGTGCTCTTCTTCCTGTCCTTATAGATGCGGTATTTCCCAGCGTACGCAGTAGCTCTTCCTATAGGGTAAAAATTCCCGCTCGCGATGAGCATTGATCTCCTTACACAGGTGCATCGATCGATCTCTTATCGTCCCTTTCACTCCTTCGCTCTCACGCAGCTGCTTATGCGTCACTTCGCCCCTCCCTCTGCACCCACAACTTGGCGTCACAAACCGCTGTTCGCGTTTACACGAGGCTGCAAATTTCAACATACACACGCATATATGTATATATATACATATATACATACATATATTATTATATAGTATTATTATGTATTTGTCCATATATATGAATATATATAAATAAATATATAGATATGTATAAATATATATGTATATGTCCATATACATGTATATATTTGTATAAATATATATATATATTGATATACATAATATATATATATTATTTATATATATAATAATTGATATACATATGTATCGACATATGTATGTATGTATGTATATATATATATATATATGTATATATACAGGGGGCTGCAAAAGTAGGTATACAGTAATGAAAAACAAAACGTGCGCACAAAATGTATTTTATTGATTATATAAGCATATCAATAATAACATATCAATAATAAACATATTAATCCCTCAAATTTTTGATTTAAATGAATTTTAGTATTAAATGATTCCTAGCACCACTATTATAATACTGGTAATACTGGTATAATCCTTACTGTATACCTACTTTTGCAGCCCAGAGTCTAGATTTTTATCGCTTCTAAATCCGGACTCTCTTCTGACCCTTCTTAATAATCTATTTCTCGTCACCTATAATCCATCTCTATTCTCATCTCTTCCTGTTCACTGTTCCCTCACACCGCTTCTTACTCTATCTCTCCTTCTCGTCGATCTCTCCATAATCCACTCATACTCCCTATCTCATATCAATATCCCTACTTCCCTCTATCTTACTATTGTCATCTGCTCTAACGTTCTCTTTCCATCTCATCTTATCCCTCATCCCCTTGTCCCATCTCACTCTCTCTCCACTATTCCTTTCATCTCACTCTCTCCGCTCTCCTCACCTCGTCCACTCTCTTCCTATCCCCTATCTCTCCCCTTCCTCCCTCTCTCCAATTAACTCCTAATCTCTCGACTCTTTCACCCTATTCTCATTTCCTATCTCAACTCATCTACCTCTATCCCCTCTCTCCATATCTCCTCTCTCTCCTAAATCGCCGCTATTCTGCCCCTCTCACTCTCTCATATCTCCCTATCACTCTCTCTCATCTCCCTTCTCCAACTACTCTTCCTCTCATGCACCATCGTCCTAATCCCCTGTCTCCTCTCTCCCGCTCTCGTCGCATAATCTTTTCCCTCTCCTATCCACGCTCTCCATACCTATTAGCTCCTCCTATCATCCTATCCCTCTGTCTCCCGATATCCGCCTATATCCCCATAATCCGTGCTCTCAGCCTATCCCCTATCTGCCTATATTGCCTCTCCACCTATCTCCTCTCCCTCATACTTCCCCTCTCTTCCATACTCTCGGCTCTCTGCCTGTCTTCTCTCTCGTCCTGTCCCCAAGCGATTCACTCCTCTATCGCTCTCTACATCTCGCTCTTATCCTAAATCATCCAATTCTCTCTTTCACAATCTCTTCGCTCTCTTCCATACTCCCGCCTCTTCCGCCTCTCTTTCACCTATTTCGCGCCTAATCTATCTCCCTCTTCGCCTATCTCTCCCTCTCTCTTCTCCTGTTCTCTGCTCCCTCTCTCTCGCATAATCTGTCATCACTCTCTATCGTCTCTCCCTCTACCTCCATTCCATACTAGCTCACTCTTCATCCAGGCTCTATCTCACCTCTCTACTCCCTAATCCTCTCTCATCATCCTCTCCTCCTATTCCCGAACTCTCTCCATATTATTACTCTTATCTTGCTCTTTCTTCCTCCCCTGATCTCTTATCTCCCTTGCATCACTCATCCACTCTCTGTCTACCTGTCTCCCATATTCCTGATCTTCCTCTCTCCTATCTCTCTGTTCTCCTAATTTGACCCATCCTCGCTCTCTAGTCCTAGTCCACCTCGCTACTCTGTTTCCCTTTCTCCCTCTCTCCTCTGTCCTATCTCTGCCCACTAATTCACCTCTCCTCCAAATCTCCTTCTCTATATCATCCCTCATCTCCATATCTTTTCCTCTATCCCCTCTCCCCCTATTTCGTCTTCTCTCTCTGATCTCATTTCCTACTCTTGCCTACTCGTCGTCCTAATCTCCCTTCCTCCTCTCTCTCCTCTCTTATCATGGTCTTCTCTATCTGTATCTATGAGTGACGCCATCTCTCCTGTCTGACCTATCTATCCCTGTTCTCCTCTCTCCCATATCCTTCTCTCGGTCCTCTGAGCTTTCTCCTAGTGCCCCCTCTCTGCTCACTCTGTCTCTCCTATCACAGTCTCTCAGCCCTATCCCTCTTGCCTACTACATACCTATCTGTCTCTGTCTTCACTCTTCAATCTCGCTTCTCCTCTCTCCCCTCCATCCCTGTCTCCCTCTCTATCCGCCAATATCCTCGTTCTTCCACTCTCATCCCCTGTGTCCTCTCGTCCTTCGTCGGTCTCTCTATAAATCTCCTCTTCCATATCTCCCTCTCCATTCTCCTCTCTCCTATCCTCTCTCTCACATAATCTATCTCTCCGCTGCTTATCTCTCCTCTCCTCTCTCACTAATCCGCCCTCTTCCCGATGCCCTCTCTCCATTCTCGCCGTCTCTTATCTCCTCCTCTCATATTCCTGTCTCCTCTCTCCTGTCTCCTGCTCTCACCCCATGATCCCTGCGTCATCTCGCCTCTCTCCTCTCCTTCGTCCCTACCGCCTTCTCCAACACCCTCTCTATTACCTGTTTCCGCTCTCTCCGCTGCCCCTGATCTCCCCATTCTGTCTCCCTTCTCCCTGTCCCATGTCTCCAATATCCTCTCTCCGTCTCTACTTCTCCTGTTCTATCTCCTCTCGCTCTCGTCCCTATTGCCCTCCTCCATGATCGTCCTGCTCCCTATCTCCTTCCTATCTCGCTCTCTCCTCTCTCCTTATCTCTCTCACTTCTTCTCTGTTCGCTATCTCTCTCGCTCGTACCTGTTCTTCTCCTATCTCCCGACATATTCCTCTTCTCCCCATATGCCTCTTCTCCTCTCTCCCTTCTTCCTCCTGTCCCCCATATCTCTCTCTCCGCATCTCTCGCTAATCTCTCTGTCTCTCCATTCTGCCCTAGCGTCCCTATCCTCTCTCAACATATTCTTCCCTCTCCCCCTCTCGCCCCTCGTCTCACCATATCTCCTGGTCCTATCTTCGCTCATCTCCATATTCCCTGTCTCCTCTCTCACAGTATACTTCTTCTCTCTCCTGTGGTCCCTCTTCCTCTCGCTCTCTCCCTAGTCCACTCTCTCCTATTCTCCCAACGCCCGCCCATCTATCTCTCTGTTTCCCTCTCGTCGCTGTCTCCATATCCTGTTTCCTTCTCCTCTCTCCCTTCCCCTGTCACCATAGTCTCTCTCCCCTATGCCCCTATCTCTATAATCTCTCTCCCCCCTATCTCTTCTCTCTCTCCCCTATCTCCGCTCTCTCTCCCCGCCTCTGTCGCCCTATCTCCCTATCTCCATATACGCCCTCTCTCATCATCTGGCGCCCCTCATCCTCTCGTCAGCGTGGCCCTATCTTCCTCTCTCCTGTTCACTCTCTCCCAATCCGCCTACTCTCCTATCCCCTTCTCTCCCTCTCCCTATCCCCCTCTCTCTCTCCCTGTCTCCCTCTCTCCTACTGGCTATCCGCGCTCTCTAGGTCTATCACTCTCTACTCGCTGTCGTCCCTGTACTCCGCTGTGTCTCTGTCCCCATATTGCCGCTTTGTCCTATCTCCCCTGCTCCCTATCCCGGCTATCTATCTCTTCGATCTCGTATTTCACTATCACTCCCCTCTCAATCCCTATGCTCCCCATATCCTCTCTCCCTCTCTCTCTGTTCTCACCTATCTCTCTATCTCCCTCTTTAACCTCTCATCTGTATCGCAACCTATCCCCCTCTCATCCCTCTCTCCCCATTCCTTCAAAGTCGGTCACCCTATACTCCATCTCCTATCCCCTCTTTCTCTTCCTATCCCTCTTCCTATCTCTTCTCTGCCTCTCTTCCAATCCTCTCTCCATATCTCCTCATCTCCTCTCTCCTTATCTCCCTCTCTCTCCCCTGATCTCCTCTCGTCCCTGGTCTCCTGTCCCCCTGTCTCCCCTATCCTCTCTCCCTTATCTAGCCTCTCCGACCTATATTCTCTCCCCTCTCCTGCCTCTCTCACATATTCCTCTCTCCCTCTTCTCTCTTCTCTCTCCCTGTCTACCGAATATCCTTCTCCCTATTATTCCCTCTCCCCCTCTCTTTCGCCCTCTCCCTATCTCCTATCCCTCTCTCATATCCTCCATCTCGCCTCTCACTCTATCTCTTCCGCTCTATCCTATTTCCCTCTTTCCTATATCTCCTATCGCTTGTCTCGGCCTCTCTCCCTGTCCCCTGTATCCCCAATATCCCTGTTCTCTCTCCTGTCCCCGTATCCCATATCTCTCTGGCCTCTCTCCTATCTCTCTGTTCTCCTATCTCCTCTCGCATCTCTCCCTACCCCTCTTTATCTCCTGTTTCCCTTTCCCTTCTGCATATCTCCACTCTGCTGCCCTCTCTTCTCCCCTCTCTGCCTATCCCCTCTCTCATATTCCTGTCTCCTATCTCCCCCTCCTCTCTCCTATCGCCTCTCTCCATATCCTCCCTTCTTCCTTCTCTTATCTTCTCCCTCTTCTCCCTGTCTCCCTCTCTCCTGTCTCACTCTCTGCCTAATCCTCTTCTCTCCTCTTGCCTGTGTCCCTCTCTGCTCTGTCTTCTATATCTCTCTCTCGCATATTACTCTCTACTCTTCGCCTCGTCTCCATATCTCCTGCTCTCCATATCTCTGTTCCTATCCGTCCCCTCTCCTCTCTCCTAATTCCTCTCGTCCATATTTCCTCTGCTCTCCTCGTCTTATCTTCTCCTCTTCTCCTCTCTTCTGTCTCTTCTCTAACTCTCTGCCTGTGTCCGATCTCATCCTCTCTCCCTATCCCTCTTATCTCCTGTTTCCCTTCTCCTCTCTCCTGTCCCCCTGTTCCATACTCTTCCTATATTCCCTCTCCTCCCTAATCTCTTCTCTCTCTCGCCCTATATATCCTCCTCTCCTCGTCTCCCCTATTCCTACCTTCTCCTTTCTCTCTCTCTGTCTCCTTCTCTCTTTCCTATCCGTCTTCCTTCTCTTCCCGTCTCTCCTATCTCTCTCTTCCCTCTCTCGCTGTTCTCGTTCGCTATCTTCTATCTCCGCTATCTCTCTATCTCTTTCCCCCTATCTCCCTCTCTCCCTATCGCTCTCTCTCTATCCCGTCTCTCCTATCTCCATATCACTCCTGCTCCTCTCTCTGTCTCCCATTCTCCTATATCCCCCTATCCACCCCTCTCCATTCTCTCTATGCCCTCCTTCCTCTGCCCCCCTCTCCCCTCTCTCTACTCCTCTCTCCTATCGCTTGTCCCTATCCGCTCTCTCTGATATGCCCTCTCTCTCTCTCTTCTTCGCTATACACTATCTCTCCGCGCTCTCCTTCTCTTCCTATTCTCCGTATGTCATGAATACTCTCTTATCTCCCTTCTCCTAGCACTACATCCCTATCTTCCTATCCCTCTGTCTCCATATCCTATCATCTCTGTCCTATCCCTATTCCTATATTCTCTCCTATCTCTTTCTCTTCCTCTCTCTCATATCTCCTCTCTCCTGTTCCCTATTCACCTGTTCCCGATTACCTCTCCTCTTCCCATCTTCTTTCTATCTACATCTTCTCTTCCATTTTGCTCTCGTCTCTCCTTCCCCTATCCCTCCTCTCTCCTGATCCTATCTCTCCCTCGTCAATATATTCTTCTTCTCTGCAGACTTCTCTTCTCTCTCTCTCCTATTAGCTCTCCTCTCTTCATTCTCTCTCTCCTATCTCCTTATTCCCCTATTCCTCTCTCTCCTATACCCTCTCTCCATATCTCCTTGTGTCTCGCTCTCTCCCTTCCCCCTTCATATTGCCCTCCTACCTATCTCGCCTCTACACTGCTCTCTTTCCCTGTCCCCTGTACCATAACCCTCTACGTTCTCTTCATCGATATCTCTGTTCTTCGCTCGTCGTGAATACGACTATTCCCTCACTCTGATCTGACGCTGGTGTTCCTTCTTCCCTGTCATCCCTGTACAATCTCTCCTATCCCCTCTCTCATATATTCTCTTCCTCATCCTATTCTCCCTTCTTCTGTCTCTATCCTCTCTCTCTCCCTATATCCCTCTGTCCTACATATCTATCCATCTACCCTACATTACCCTATCCCTGTTAATCTCGATAGTTGCCGTGTTACCTAATGTGTGCTCCCTCTCTCCTATCCCTCTCTCCATATTCCCTCTCCTTATTGTTCCGCTATCTTCTCCCTGTTCTCTCTCCCTGTTCTTCCATATCTCTCTCCTCCTTCTCCTGTGTCTCTTCCTTCGCTTCTCTAATCTCTCTCCCATATGTCCTCTCTCGCCCCTTCTCTCTCCTCTACCTCTCTCCCTATATCTGTCTCCTGTTCCTGTCTGCCTCTCTCCATATCCCTCTCTCTCCTTCTCTCGCTCTCCTCTGCTCTCTCTATGCTCTCTTCTATTCCACGCCCTTCTATTCCGTTTTCCGTCCTCCTGTCCCTGTCTCCATATCCTGTTCTCTTCTTCTCCTGTCTACCCATATCATCTCGCGCTCTCTACCTGATCTCTTCTGGTCTCATCCTATCATCGAGAGGTTATGGGGATAGATGGTGAGGCAAGATAGAGGA
>CM068962.1:27861206-27875263 GCA_035128595.1 Eptatretus atami | reverse complement strand
ATTATATATATATATATATATTTATATGTATATATGTATATGTATATATATATATATACACATACATATAGATGTACATAAACAAAAACCCAATGGAGGAGTGTTATTGTTTTATCAATACCCAATAGAGGAGTTTTATAAAAACCCAATGGAGGAGTTTTATGGAGTTTTATACGTACCAAATAGAAGAGTTTCATAGTTTTATACATACCCGATAGAGGAGTTTTATAAAAACCCATTAGAGGAGTTTTCTGGAGTTTTTTACATACCAGATAGAGGAGTTTTATAAAAACCCATTAGAGGAGTTTTATAAAAATCCAATAGAGGAGTTTTCTGGAGTTTTTTACATACCCAATAGAGTAGTTTTTCTCGGCATAGCGATAGAAGGTGTATGACCACAACCCCCATGACCATGTGCCCCTACTCCAAGCAATGGAGGAAGCATGTGGGGATATACTGGCAGTCATGCCAGGGGTGGATGCATCATGCCAGAAAATGTTTTCCTCGCTGGTTGACCAGGGAGAACATTGCTTGTGATGTACATGAAAGTCTCTGGCCTGATCAAGAGCAGAGACAGGACCGTGAATTTCTTATTCTATTGTTTGTTTGTTTTCTTCAGCATTCTTTTCTTTAGTTTTCGTATTTTTTCTTTAGATAATTGAAACTTAGCATTTGTTTTGGTTTTTAACTTGTATTCCAGTACTGTATGTTATTTTTCTCCTCTTTCTTTTTGTGTTTTATGTTGCCTCCTGCCTGCAGTACTGTAATTTGGAAAAATAAAATAAAAAACAACAAAAACAATCTCACAGTGTTTGTGTGTTCTTGAGTAGGTCTTTATACTCTGTAATAATTTGGAACAATGGGCTACTGTACGTAAGTTGTACATTACAACACAGAAAAGCAAAAGCATACTGATACGTAAAGATTTTCATAATAGTGTCTTTCGTTTATTACACCAGTTGTGTAATTGGTATTCGGAAAGGTCTATTCACTTGATGGCTTGTGTGGCTGATTTGGATGCATAATGTCATTTTGAGGGGAGAAAACATGCTTTTGAATGCAGTGTTACATTTTGACAGAGATTTCTGAAGTTTAGCAGAAACGGTTGACTGTTTTCTGTTTTGTGTTTATAGTTTTGAGAAATGAGGTGCAGTTTCAGGAAATGTGTGCAAACAATCGAGAAAAACTGTCAGGATCGAAATGTGCTTATGGATATATCTATGGGGAATCAAGGGGTCTAAACGTATAAATTGGGTCTACATAGGGTCTCAAGAGGTCTAAAAGTATAGAGGGGTCCACATACAGTCTCAAGGGGTCAAAGTATAGAGGGGTCTATATAGGGTCTCAAGGGGTCTAAAAGTATAGAGGGGGTCTAAGGAGCCTAAAGGATGTAAATATCTAATGGTATTTAGAGGATCTCAAAGGGTCTTCAAAGGCCGAATGGGTCTCAGCAATCTAAAGGGTCGAAAGGTTTAAAAGGCACGTTCCAAAAGTACATAATTAATAGATGTAGGCTACGTGTAGTCAGAGTGCAACTGATGGTCACAAAATATGTAGTTAATAGACATAGCATGGCACCTGTCTCTGAGAGGTTCGTCGATGTCTCACCTCATATTAGCAATATTTTTGGGAGTATGCATTGGTAGAAACTGGAATTCAACATAAAGTGATGATGTGGACCGTGCCACATTGTCCATGTTCACCTAAGAGACAATGGTGGTCCGCTCAAAAGAAAAAAATATCGTTAGTGATTAAAAATATACATGTTGTGCAGAGCACGATACTCGCAAAATCCAAATAAACAATAGTTGCCATGGAAACAGCTATTTCGTAATTTTAAAAATGTAACCTATCAAGTATGTTACACGATATAATGTTGTGCATGACAAATGTAGTTGATACATTTGTCTAATTGTGGCCGAATAGGTGTTTTACATGTTTTGAAATGCATTGGCCTTGAACTTTGACTGATTTTAACCAGATTTTAGAAACATTCATGACACATACATACAAATAAGCTGTGTACGTTTCAATCTGATATCTTGAAAAATTAATGAGGTTTGGCAATAATAAAATCACAAAAGACATCCCATTTGATGAGAATGAGGTAAAATTGTTGGCATGGAGTACATTATTTGATCTTTGCCACATGGAGCTTTCACTATGCTATCAACCAAGATGGCAGAACCTGAAAAAAAAACACAGAAAATGAATGAATTCATTCTATTTTGCACCCTCTTAGCTTGATACTGAGGTGGTTTACCAATGGTGGGCCTTTTGATTATGGCTTTTGACCCTCAAGTGTTACTGCGGAAGGCCCTCAGACAAAATGTCTAATGGGGATATATAGTGTCTACAGGGTCTTAAGAATTTAAGGGTCTAAGGGGTCTTAGGGTTATACAGAGTCTTAGGGGTCTAAAGGGTATTTGGGGTCTGCAGCTTTAAAGGGTAAAAAGGGTCTTAAAAGGTGCAAAAGGTATAAAAGATATAAAATGGTCTAAAGGGGTCTTCAGGTCTATATGTCTTAAAGGTATGTTCGAATAGTCCATAATTAATTGATGAAATTAATATATGTAGCCAAAGTCCAATAATAAGTAATTAATAGATGTATTCACGGTCCACTTGATGTTCAAACAATACTTAATTCTTGAAAAATTAATCTCTGATTAAAAAATCGACATCGCAGGGTACCTGTGTCCGATGGGTTCGCAAATGTCTCACCTCAAATGAGCAATTTTTTTCGAGTGTGTTTTGGTAGAAACGGGAATTCAACGTAAAGTGATTATGTGGATGGACCGTGGCACGTGCTATATGTTTACCTAATAGACAATGGCTGAGTTATGACAATGGCTGAGACAATGGAAATAGTGCTGAAGCTGAGTCTATGGTTCTGTCACTTCACCATCACAGACAAGTCGGTGGTTTCCCTGTCTTCTATACCGCCTCCTTCGTGGTCTTGCACCCTCTGCTCTTTCTGTGCTCTGTCCCTCCAGGTTTCTGCAGGGCTCACCCATCCACCATCAACTCCCTTTTGGTGAACCTACTTAAATCCAGGATTACTGCTCACCTCCACTCATTTGTTACTCTTTTTTCCCACCTGTGGTATCAACTTCCACATTCTCTTCATTCTCATTCTTCCCTCCAGGTCTTCGAGATAGCTCTTCACCACCACCTCAGATTGTCCCCCAATTCTAAACCATGATCTTTTCCACCCTTGCTAACCCCCCAAATCCCTCCTCCTTCCAATTTTCCCTCCTTGGAGTTTCCTTCTATATCCATTTTGTCCACCCCATGCACAGGGGCATCGAGAGGGTTGGGGGTGGAGGGGGGCAGGTGGGGTAACTACCCCAGGGCCCAGACATAACAGTGGCTTGTAATTATTCCTTCAATTTGTTTGTTTCATATAATTATTGTTTGTGATGATAAAACACTGGGGCAACTTTATTTTATGTCTCCCTCCAAGCCACTCAGGGCGATTCCCTGGCATGGGCAGTGATAACCTCCCTCCCTCGTCGGAGTGTTGGCCGGCCACACCCCATCCGGATGAAATGGGTTAAACAAATCTGCATGTCGGAATAAGTGAATAACACCCCATTTCCCCTTAAACACAGCATGTGTTTCTGATGATGAAAATATGAAAACCTCCAGAGAGGTTGTGAAAAAAATTTTTTTGAAGAGGGCCGTACACTTAGTATTATCCTGGGGCCCATTCTGGCTTTCAGCGGTCCTGCCATGCATGCATGTTTTGCGTCATGTTTTTGTCTGTTACATCCTGATCCATTCACTGTACTAGCTTTTCCATGAGCCTTGAGTGTGTATCCCGAAAAACAAAATGGCGGTTCGCTCAGAAAATGAACTGTTGTTATTAGTGATTAAAATTGGCAAATACATGGCTGCCATTTAATGTCAGATCGTTTTTTTATATGCTATCATGCTCAGATTCAAAATTTTGTCATCAACTTGACACCGGCAATGTAAATGTTTGTAAAGGTTAAGATGCCCTGATTACCTCCACAAAATTGCATAAGAACGCCCCAACTCAGTATTAAAGCAGAGGCATACCGAGGCTTCATGGACGGCTTGGCGGACGGACCGTGTCTTTCAATTTTATACATGTAGATATATTTTTACTCCATGGGGTCTAAGCGCCGCTCGCGTTCTCTCTTTTCTTCTGTACAGTTCATTTGAACGTCTATTTCTCCATTATTCGTGACAGCATTCGATGAAAATTGACAGGTATATATTAGACACATATACACAGGCATTAACTGAGCCCAAAGTGCGATTCCGGCCCTTTGGGCCGAGGAACGGCTCATTTTGGCCCATTTTCTTAAAATTGTTATTTCTCGGTTATTAGTGAACGGAACCAAACCAAACTTGACAGGTATATTCTAGAGACCATTCCCCATGCATTAATTGAGCCCAAAGTGCGATTCCGACCCTTTGGGCTGAAAAACGGCCCTTTCGGTCCATTTTCTTAAAAGCGCTATTTCTCGGTTATTCGTGAAAGAAACGGACCAAATTTGACAGGTATATTCTTGAGGTCACTCTGGCAGAGGCAATAACTGAGTCCAAAGTGACATTATTGCCATTTGGGCTAACAAACAGCCCTCTCGGCCCATTTTTTTAAAAATTGCTATTTCTAAAAAAAAAAAAAAAATTCTCGTTGTTCGTAAACGGAACCGAACCAAACTTGACAAGTATATTCTAGAGTCCATCCGCAGGCATTAACTGAGCTAAAAGTGCGATTCCGGCCCTTTGGGCCGAGAAACAGCCCTTTTGGGCCATTTTCTTAAAATAGTTATCAAAATAAACAAAATTAAATGCGCTGGGTGATGCCCAATGCAAAATTAAGTCACAAATGATGACATGAAACTTGCCTACTCTTGTGAGGTGTTCTGGTTTCTTTTTCTGATGCGATGAAAATCTTAACAAATCTCAAAACTATCTGTCGTCCGTGCTATCGCTCACCTGAGAGTTGTACGAATGAACTCCCACTGGGTATGTTCACAATTCGAACTTGTTTTCATCATATAAGGCGATACTTTTTCCTCAAATGTGCAGGCCTCAGCTTGTACTCAGAATCGACTTGTCTAGGTTTTAAGACATTGAATTGCATAAATGAAAAAACAACTGCAAAGTGTGATTTTTTTGAAATAACTTGTTTTAACATAATACAGTGCCATTGCATTAATACATGTGGACATCATCCTGCAGTTGGATTACTTTTTTTTAGGAGGTTGGTGGCAGGATTTGTACTCCGGCCACCGCAAAACCCTTCACTCCGCAAAACACAAGAAAAACGCAAAGAAAATTGAAAATACACTCCATGGGAGTACCTCCTGTGCAGCTGCCCTTTGCAGGGCAGCTCACCGGATGATGGGATTGGGGCAAAGCCTTCGGGAACCCCACTCTTTGATGATAGAAAGAAAACCACAGGGTAACCTTCCCGGATGTGTGTCGGGGTGGTGCTGAGGTGTCATCTACCAGATGGTAGTCTCCTTGGTTTAACCTGAGGTGGTCCCATCGGGTGGGTGCCTGTAATATCCAATTCCAAAGAGAGGATGATCATCTATCTCTGTGATCATATGAGTTCAAGCATTTGAACATCGGTATTGCAGCACTCTCTGAGGTTTGGAGACCGGATTGCGGCGAGATCATGGCGGGTGGTTACACCTACAATTAGTCTGGTTGCTCTGATGGTTTCCATGCTCACAGGCTCATCACTGGACTTTGTGTTCCATTGCTGGTGGTGTGGCAAAGGAGATTGACCATGTGCTTGCTGATGGTCACTGGAGGATGATCCAGAACTGCAGGGTCTATCAGAGTGCTCAGTCCCCCAATACCGACCACAACCTTGTGGTAGCAACTCTGAAGTTGCAGCTAAAATCTGGGAGAATGGTACCATCCCAGCCGAGGCTGGATGTTAGTCTGCTCGCAAACTCCTCAGCTCCCCTCTCATCCTTGAACTTGCCGAGTGGGGATTTGGATGGTCTGGGTGCTTTGGAGAATCCTGAAGAGTTCTGGAGTGCCTTCAAGACCACCATCCTTGATGTTGCCAGTGGATGTCTTGAAACTCACTGCAGGGCAAAGAAGAATTTTGTCTCAAGGGACACTGGATGCCATTGACCAGAGTCACAGTGTCAGGCTTAATGGCAGAGCTGAGCTGTTCAGGGAGTTGAGGTGTAAATCTATGATGCTCTGAGGGTGGACAAGGAGGCCTATGTGCAAGGAATATTTGAGGGGGTGGAGCATCATCTGTGGTCAGGTGATTCTCACCCTGCTTCCAGAGGAACTTGCACATTATGGTTCTCCAAACCCGTCCGAAGTGAAGGCCCGCTGAGCCGGTTACTTTGAGCGGCTGTACCAGGCTGATCCACCAACTCTTGAGTTGGATGTCAAGGATGTTACTATCCCTTTTGCTCAGCTGCCAATTAACTGTGATCCACCTTTGTTTGTGGAAACACAGGCTGTGGTGAACTGGTTGAAATTGGGTAAAGCTCCTGGGATCTGTGGCATCCATGCTGAACTTCTCAAGGCTGGTGGAAATGCTGTACTCACGTCTTTGCATTCAGTTCTCTGCTCTGCCTGGCATACAGTCATCATCCCAACTGACTGGAAGAGAGCCTTCTTGTCCCTCTCTGGAAAGGGAAGGGTGATCGCCAGGACTGCACTAACTACTGAGGGGTGATGCTGCTCTCAGTGCCGGGCAAGGTATTTGCTCGGATAATTATTGATAGGGTTTGCCACCATCTGCTTGAGCACCAGCACCTAGAGCAGTCAGGCTTTACACCAAAGAGGTCAGTGATTGACTGTATTCTTGCCCTTCGCGTCCTTACCGAACGCAGACGAGAGTTTCTGCAGGGGCTGCTTGCATCCAATGTTAATCTCTACAAAGTGTTCAATTCAGTGAATCAGGATGCCCTCTGGAGGATTCTTGGTCTTCTTGGGGTGCTACCAAAACTGAATGATCTGATGTCTGAACTGTACTCTGGTACTGAGAGTGTTGTGAGATGTAGTGACACCTTCTCTGACTTTTTTTCCAGTTGTTACTAGAGTTCGTCAGGGGTGTGCACTGGCCCCCACACTTTTCAGCACTTGTATGGACTAGATTCTGGGGAGGATGTCGAGAGTTCAAGCTGTTGCATCGTTTGGGAATTTTTCAAGATCTCTGACCTTGATTTCGCAGATCATGCAGTCATCTTTGCGGAGACTCTGGAAATCCTTTTTGGGGTGCTCGAGGTGCTGAAGGAGGAGTTGGAGCCGCTGGGATCACTGGTTTCCTTGGTCAAAACTCAGATCCAGGCTTTCAATGACATCTTGGATGCTGCTATCTTGTCTGTTCCTGTTTGTGGTGAGGATGTTGTTGTCACGGAGAGATTCACCTACCTTGGCAGTGACATTCATGTCTCTCCTGGCTGTGAGCCAGAGGTCAATAGACATCTGGGGAGTCATGGATTCACTGGATCATCGGGTGTGTTGCTTTCGGGACCTATGCAGGAGGACGAAAGTCCGAGTCTTCAGGTCCTTGGTTCTTCCAGACTTGCTCTATGGATGTCAGACTTGGCCTCTGACCAGAGATCTGAGACAGAGATTCCTTTGGAACCAGGTCTCTTCAGAGAATCCTTGGTTCTTGCTGGTTAGACTTTGTGTCCAACGAATGGTTACTGAGAGAGACTCAAATGAGATTTGTTACCTGTATAGTCCGTGAGTGTCAGCTGCGGCTGTATGGACATGTGGCTCGTTTTCCTGATGCTGATCCTGCTCACCAGATTCTCTCAGTGAGGGAGCCTTTGTGAGTGGAGGAGGCCAATGGGCTTACCGCATGCATCGTGGTTGCAGCAGGTTGATCGGCATTTCAAGGAGATGGGGATGGGCCAGGCATCTGCCTTTGGGATTGCCAGACGGAGGCCCCTGGATTAACGGCATAAAGTGGACGCAAAGACGTGCTGCTCCAGCGCATGCTCCCATAACTGACCTGACCTGACCTGAAGACCTTTTAGGCTGGAAGCTGAGACCTGAAAATGTGGCTCGAAAAGTTTTGTTCCCAACTTGGGGGACTGCTCTTTCTAAATGGTATTTTGATTGTTGACAACATGCCTGACCATCTGTTAAAAGTTTAACTCTGAAATCCTGCAAGTTATTTCGTATGGAGAGGTCAAAGTCGGTTATGTTGAGCTAAAAAGTGCCATTTTTAGCCCTGATGGCAACTTCTCGGTGCAGTATTTTCCCTATGATAAGTATTTGGGGCTCGGTATTCTAGAATCTAGATAATCATGGACCTTCTTGGGTACTCATGACAAAATGATTTTGAAGGCTTTGAGTGATACATACAGTATTTGATTCAGTAAAATTGTGAAAGTGATACTTTTGTCAAAAAATATTGCAACACAGTCAGTTTCTATGACTTTGAACTTTAATATCTCCAACATGATCTGAGATAAACCTTCCAAAATCGGTGATCTGTAAGTATGCAGAAAAAAGCTACTCGAGAAAAAAGTTTGATGTCCGCATTGACAGAGGTGACAGCAAGGGGGCACCAAGAAAATGGTTCCAGAGCTTATTGGGGCCAGGTTGTAAGCCAGGTGGAGAAAGGTGGCATCTTTGGTGGGAAGCCTGTGTCATGTGCTTTGATGAAATATGCTCCTATATGACTATCTACGATTGGACATTGAACCATTATTAACAAGAGCGACAATTGCTTCACCATAGATGTCCCTTACCAGTCCCAATGAACGTTCAGGAGATAAAAATCCGTTTGCCTTTAATACACGGTGGAGCCGATACCAGAAACCAAATGCAGAAGAAGACGAAGAAACCCTATTACCCACCTTATTTGGGTCTATTTGGAAAAATAAAAGGAAAAGCAACATTCATTTCCTGATATCTTTTGTAGACTATCAACAAACAAAGACAACGAGGATAACAAACCGGAGATAAAAATTAGTTTGCTTTAACACATGCTCAAGCCGATACCGGAACCAAAATGAAGAAGAAAAACCTTCTAACCCACCATGTTTTGTTCGTTCCTAGGCTTTGCCTATTTGACTAATTTCCCATTAAAAAATAACCTGATGTACATACATGAAGCAAAAACATGTGTACGGCTTTTATGCATGTATAATACATCGTGGTTATATACCTGGGATCATTCCAATTTCACTGGCCCATGGACTAACACCCAGGCCAAAGGCCTGAGGCCTGCCAATCTGTGCTGCTTCATGCAATGGTGGCACATGATTTTATTGGGGTGGGGTCAGGCCAGTTGTCCAGCCAATGGGTGTAAAGCAGTTGGTTGGAGTCAGGGCAGCTGAACACTGACCCATGTATTGTTACGGATTTGGCAGCCATTTGCACACAAACAGACAGCAGTCCCCGCAGTTCAGTTATTTCGATAAGTATGTGTTTATAGTTAGAATCCCTCCTTCTGTCTAATGGGAATTTTGTGTGTGCGCTACAAGTTATTTTATAGTTAGAATTTATACATCAACTACAACAACAACAACAGCGGACCGTCACCTCGCTCCACCGTCGCCATTACGCACGTGGCCTTCGGTGAGGAGGTTGGCAGAGCTACAATCGCCTCAGCTCTGACTCCGCCCCACAAAGGTGGGAGTTGCCCCGCCTACCGTGGGCCTGTCTAATGAGGGACGGCCAGCGAATCGCGTGATGCCCCCGACCAATCCAGAGGCGAGTTACCTCAGAGCAGATGCTCCACCCCCCCCCCCCCGAGGGGGAGGGATAAGAAAGGTCGCGAGCTGCTCGTGAGAGAGATAATTTGGTTGGTTCCTGCTGGTTGAGCTCGTGGCTCCTGGTCAATGATCGTGCTGGTCGGAGTTGGCACTCATCCTGGTTGGTGTTCGTGTTCGTGGTGCTCGGGTCGCCGATCGGCGTTCGGCTAGCCAAGTCGCCCCTGGATTCTGGAGGCGTGGGTTCGAGTCCCACCGAGGCGGGTTGTGTGGGAGCGAGCGAGCTGAGGATCCCGTTTCCTTCCATGGAATCCGAGCTCCACAAGCTCGCGACGGTGAAGACCGCATGAGGTGGAGAGGTACCAACCAGACCTTGACCCTCAGCTTGCCTTCCCTCTCGAGCCGAATAATGACCATTGAGGTCCATTTCTTTTGTGTGGTGTGTGTGTGTGTGTGTGTGTGTGTGTGTGTGTGTGTGTGTGTGTGTGTCTGAGTGGGCCCTGTCTTTAAGTAGAACGTAAAAGTGTTTTCTTTCATTGTACATTGCATTTTATTCGGTTGTAACTCTGCACTGTGTCTCCCTTCCCGATTATTGCCCCCATTATAAATAAACCCCCAATTGTTAAATGTTCCAGTTCGTTGTCCGTGTTTTCTTCCACTGACCCAGCACGGTTCGTGCTTGAGAACCAGTAAGCCGATTGGGCTGTAAGTTGTCGTCTGGACCGACGGACTTTGGTAATTCCGCTCGGTTACACTATATACTGTGGTCGCTAGAGCGATCAGGTTCGACGGAGTCCGTCGAGGGTGTGACTTCCCCGGTAATTTGCCGACGTGGGTACTTAGGTATATTTAAATTTGGCTATTAACCCCACCCCACTCCGTCAGAGAATTGGCGATCACGGTCCTTAAGTGACCTGTGACCTTCGGAGTTGTCCGAGAGTCACGACCTAAATTTCGGGTGTTCGGTGGGAGACGGCTCTACTGCTTCACCTGGCGGTCGTTCCTCGCCACCGACCCCCGGCCCACAACAGTATAATGGTGATATTTTCTACATTTAAAAAGGGCATAACTCTGTGAAAAAATTGACAAAACGCCCTGAACTTTGAACTTCTTCTGTAACTTATAAAAATAAATCCATGTGCCAAGCATCTGTTGAAGATGTTAAAGGTTATGGGGAAAAAGTCTGAAAAACTACAGGTGGATCGGATGGACAAATTGACGGACAGACAGATGGATGGACGGACAGATGGAGAGCAAACCTACTGCATAGTCCCCTCTGGTGAAACAGGTATATTACATATGTATATATATATATGCATGCACACGCGCACACACACACGCACACGTCTGGTTTATTACCAAACCTCTATGTGAACGACATTGCTGAAGTGATTTATTTTCTTGTGATTTTCATCAAGGGCTGGAATTGTTATTCTGGTTTTATCGCCCACTCGACTTTTTGTGACATAACACTGCCCGTGTCCAAAAAAGTCTGATGTGATGAAGACTCCAACCTTCCTAAAGGACTGTCCTTGCGACTTGTTCACAGTCATGGCAAAGCGAAGGTGGATTGGAAACGCCCGATGTACCATTTTGAAAAGAAAAATGTCCTCCGAAGGTGAAATAGCAATGCATGGAATGAAGAGTTGCTTTCCGTTGTGAACCCCAGTCACCAGCTCCGCTACAATGACATGGTCGTGTAATTGCATGGTGATGTAACGTGATCCATTGCAATGACCGTTATTTGGATGGAAATTGTGGAGCAGCATCACACTCATTCTGACCTTAAGGTTCAACAAATGCGTTCGCATTCCCGATGGGCACACAGTGTTAAGGAATTCTTCTGGGTATTGGTGTGTGTTGTCGTCTTCAGCTGTGTGGTCTGCACTCCAGTAAACATGTTGTTCACCTGGGAATTCTTCAGTCAGGTAATTATTGACTCTGTCAACGTTCAAGGTTTTTGGGCATAACACAGCATGTTCACATAGCCACTTGCAGTTATGGTAGTTCTCACATATAATGGGGAATACTCATTTACAAAGGTCAACCATGGTACTGCCAGAAAAAGTAAGCTGCTCATTGAGGTGTATGTGGAAGTCAACATGTTCTCTATTCTATGGGATCTTGCCTTCCCTAACGTCAAGAAGGTACTTTGCAAATCCCAGGTCAGTATATCCTCCTTCTTCTATCGCAGGGGCTATTGAATATGTGCATATTGAAGGTGAGTTTATGCACTTCCACCTGGTCCCACAAATAAGAGCTCTTAAGGCATTATAACACGATTTGTGGAAGCCAACCATTTCTGACAACGGGGAGATTCTGGCACCAATCACTGCTGAAGATAACTGTCAAGCCTCAAAATTGACGATTCTCCGGCTTGCGCATATTACGGAACATTTGATCGGCTGCCTCCATGACACATCTGTCAAGCATGGCTACCTCGTCAATGACCAATAGCGAGCAGGTGCAGATGAGCAAAAAGGACTCTGAATCTCATTCAAACACGGCACACATGGACTTCTCAGTGATGTGGATAGGTGCCTTAGTGTAGCTATGAACCGTGCATCCATTTGGAAGAAGAGTGGCAGCTATACCGCTCGTGGCAGTTGCCAAGACTACTTTGTTCTGGGATCAGACAATGGCAAGGATGAAACACAGAGTGAAGGTCTTGTAAGTCCACTACTGGCATGTAGACCAATGATCAACCCCAACTTGTTGTTGATACTCTCCCTGATTCACTCTACAATTCGCCTTTGCTCAGGATATAACTTTGGGTGGTTTTCAGTGATATATCATTGCAGTTAATCTGCGTTGTACTCTCTCTCTCTCTCTCTCTCTCTCTCTCTCTCTCTCTCTCTCTCTCTCTCTCTCTCTCCTCCCTGATCTCACAAGGTCGACGGTAGTCTGGGAAGGCAAGGTCAGGTGTTGCAGATCATAATTATTCTCAAGATCAAATCCATTGCATCCCAGGTGGTCTTTGATGTCCAGGAGAAGGTCAGGTGTGGAAGCATGTGCCAGAGCAGCACTTTGCTGCATCCCCTTTCCACCACTACTCCAGGGGCCTTCATCAGGCCATCACCCAGGCAGATAGATGCCTGGCCAATCTCCATCTTCTTGAGATGCCGATCAACCTGCTGCAACCATGAGGCACGTGGTCAGCCCGTTGGCCTCCTCCACCCATGAGGCTCCCTCGCTGAGAGAATCTGGTGAGCAGGATCAGCGTCAGGAAAAGGAGTCACATGTCCACACAGCCACAGCTGATGCTCACGGACAATACAGGTAACTGTATAGTCCGTGAGCATCAGCTGCAGCTGTATGGACATCTCATCTAAGTCTCTCTCAGCAAACACTCGTAGGACACAAAGTCTGACCAGCGATAGTCAAGGATTCTCTGGAGAGACCTGATAACGAAGGGGTTGTCTCCATATCAGATCCATAGAGCAAGACTGGAAGCACCAAGGACTTAAAGACTTGGACTGTCGTCCTCCTGCATGAGTACCAACAGCATCACATCCCATGATCCAGTGAGTCCATGACTCCCCAGGCCTGACCCAGATGTATATCGACCTCTGGCTCCCAACATGCGGAGACATGAATATCACTGCCAAGGTGAGTGAATTTATCTGTGACCTCGACATCCTCACCACAAAGAGGTACAGACAAGACAGCAGCATCCAATATGTCATTAAAAGCCTGAATATTCGTTTTGACCCAGGAAACCTCTCATCCCAGTGGCTCCGACTCTTCATTCAGCACCTGGAGGACCCTCATAAGACTATCCTGTATCTCCACAAAGATGACTGCATCATCTGTGCTGTGAAATCAAGGTCAGAGATCTTGACACTGCCAAATAATGCAGCACAGTTAGATCTCTCTGACACCCTCCCTATAATCCAGTCCATACAAGCGTTGAAAAGTATGGAGGCCAGTGCACACCACTGATGTACTCCAGTAACAACTGCAAATAAGTCATAAATGTAACCACCATACCTCACAGCATTCTCATTACCAGAGTATAGTTCAGACATCCGATCAATCAACTTGGTGGTACCCCACGAAGACCGCTCATCTTTGAGAGGGCATCCCCATTTACTGAACCAAATGCTTTGTGGAGATCAACATAGGCTGCAACCAGCCCCTGCTGAAACACTGGCCTGCCTTCAGTGAGGACCCAAAGAGCAAGGATACAGTCAATTGTTGACTTCTTTGGCATAAAGCCAGACTGTTCTGGGTGCTGGTGGTCAAACAGATGGTGACAAACACTACGGAATTATCTGAGCAAAGACCGAGCACTGAGAGCAGCGTCACCCCTCAGTAGTTGTTGCAGTCTTGGCAAACACCCTTCCCTTTCCAGAGAGGGACAACAAG
>CM068962.1:27825230-27852085 GCA_035128595.1 Eptatretus atami | reverse complement strand
TATATATATATAGTGATTCTATATAATAGTATGCTTGTTCTTTTGTCTGTCCGTCTGTGTGTGTGTGTGTAACATTCTGTGAACACCCGTTGGTTGGACAGTTCACCTGATTCCACCCACAATTTAAACATGAAAAAATCATATGGCCGCCATGTTGACGATGCAAAGCCAAAGACATCTTCGGAGCAGTCATATACACAATCGCCATGCCCTCCCTATTAGTTTTCCCGTCTATGTAAAATGACCAAAGCGACAGTTGAAAGTATTTTTGAGCTGATCGGCATCAGGAGCCTGGTGAAGATAGGCCTCAGCAACCGAGGCAGCAGTCTGTTGCCTATACACCACCCAAATAACTATGTGGCATTCTCACAAGCAGGGCTTTTACAACAGAGGTTACGCAGGTACTTGCTATTATTAGTCCCCTCCCAGTTTCATCGGAGGGGACTGTAGGTTTACTCTCTGTCTGCCCGTCCGTCTGTCCATCCCACCTGTGGTTTATCAGACTTTTTTTTCCCATACCCCTTCACATATTCAACTAAATCCTGACACATGGCTTTTTTATGATATGTTACAGAACAAGTTCGAGTTTCGGTGCGTTTCGTCAATTTTCCCACAGAGTTATGCCTTTTTTGGACTTGTAAAATATCACATCGGTAGGGGACATGTGTATGTACTGCAAAGCAATTCTCTCTCTTGTTTCCGACTATTTTCTCTTGAACGACTCGTAAAACGCATGCAATTATAAAGGTCTTTGCCTGCGAAATTCCGGGAATCTTGTGACATTGTGATAGAAAACATCCATCAATATTTACTTTTTATGATGTGTATCGTGTGTGTGTGTATGCATCAGGAAGAAGATAATTGGTTTTGAGTCTCGTGGTCACTTGAGAGTTGCAATTCCATGGGGTTTCCGCAAAACTTGTGGGATTGTGAGCTGGACGTGTAGGAGCTATTTTGATCACTGTTTTTCTGAATTCGGTGATAGCATGATAGGAGAGGGGAAAAGATTAAATATTGCACTATTTTGATGTAGGAATGCCTGAATGCTTTTATGAGTGGGAGGAGGGTGAGGAGGGGAGGACAGAGATGGGGTGCGAAAGTGGGGGGTGGAAAGCAAAGGCAGGACAGAGTTGGGAGGGCAAGTTGAGGTTTTTGGGGGGGGTGGTGAGGACCTTTCTGTAGGGGAGGCAGGGTAAGGAGTTGTGGCAGGGGGGTGGGATAGGGTTGGGGGTTGGAGTGGGAGGGCATTGATGCCAGGGTTGGGAGGAGGAGGGAGGACTTGGGTTGAGAGGGGGATGGGCGGATTAAGTTTAGGAGGGTGGAGGCTGAGGACTGGTGGTTTGGGAAGGGAAGCAGAGTTGAGGTCTTGGAGTAACATTTTACATTGCATGAATGTTTCCGTAGTCCTTGCTGGTATATATGTATATATAATATATATATATAAATAATTTTGAAAAAGCTCTTCTGGATAAACAGTTGCATAGGTTCCACATATTAGGTATGAGCTTAGCAGAGCCATAACCCCCTACTTCCCAGTAGGATTGTACTGCAGCCAATACTGTGAAGATAATTTAATTCTCAATTCTATACACCAGTGCAGTTTTATCGACTTTTCAGCATGAGCTTAGCAGAGCTATGTAACTGTTTTAGCAAGAAGAGCCTTTTAAAAATCCAAATTGTTCCTGGCTACCCTTAGAACTATTTATTGCACCACAGACAAGTTAATGTGTGGCAGGCATTTCTTATTTGTCAGGATGCATGCAGCAATAGCTGGTGTGGCACTTGCTTCCTGGTTCCCACTACAGTAATGTGGTCCGATCTCGACTTAATACCTTATAGAGTTTAAGCAATTCATTCTGGAGAGGCGTTTCTGCTCGTTGCTCACTGGGACCTACTCCAAATGAGGTGGGGGTTCAACTTTATGAACAAGCATTCTGACCTTTTGGGGTTAGAATGTGTGTGCTTGATTGACCATGTGCTTCAACCTTTGGGCTGAGGCGAATGTGTATGTTAATGGGACAGCCTTGTTGGACTGTGTACTTTAGCCATGGAGTCAAGGTGCATGTCCCAAGCTGTTTAAATGTATAATATTTTTTATTAACCTTTTTTTTTTTTAATATAAAAAGGCACCTTCAAAAAGAGACAGTCTTGTTGAACTGTGTACTTTGGCCATGGGGGTCAGGGAGCACGTCACAAGCTGTTTAAATGTTATAATTTTTAAAAACCTTTTTCTACATAAACAGGCGACCCTCGTGAGGCAAGGGCCAGTCAGCAAAACGCATGATGTTGATGTTCCCTCTCCGGGGTGGACTGGTCTATAAAATTGAGAATTAAGTTTTCTTTCCGGTATTGGCTAAAGTGCAATCCTACTGGGAAGTAGGGGGCTGCAGCTCTGATAAGATGCCTAATAGGGTGATCTAACTCCGAGAAGATACCGTGCCCAAGACTGGAACATATTTACATGTGAAGGTGGATGGAGGTTATGTTTTCACCCCTGTCTGTTTGTTTGTCTATTTGTCTGTGAGCAGGATCTCTCAAAAATTTATGGACGGATTCGGACTAAATTTGGTGAATAGGTTGGGTGTGTGGACAAGGACGAATTAATTAGATTTTTTTTTGAAGATCCGCATCTGAATACTAGAATCATAAAGTGATTCGTCATCATTGAGAGATAAGACCAAAACCGATATCGAGCATGATATTTCAAAACGTTATGGATGGATTCAGACAAAACTTGGTGGACAGGTTTGGTGTGTGACAAGGAAGACCTGATTAGATTTTGGTGAAGATCTGGATCCAGGTCCGAGAATTTTTTTAATTTTGTTATGTGATTCTTAACCATTGAGAGAATGGTGCCAAAAACGATATATCGTATGATATTTCAAAAAGTTGTGGATGGATTGTGACAAAAACTGGTGAATGATTTGGGTAAATGATAAGAACAAGCTGATTAGATTTTTGTTACAGTCCGGATACAGACGAGGCCTATCAGTGGGAAACAAAACGTAAACTGTTCAACTTGGCAGAGGTATGTGCTCTACCGAGTGCCATTCTAGTTGTTAAAGTGACTCTGGGTTATGTGACAAGTTTTCAAATAAAAGGAGAAAATACAAATCAAAATGGAAGTAAAATTATTAACGAAGATCAGTGACTTTGACATGTTACTGTATCATGGTGCGGTTGTTACTGAACCATATCATTCATCATATATTGTGATTTATGTTTGCAAAAGAGCTTGATTGTAACATAATTGTGTATTAAATCGTAATACAAAACAAAAAAGTTGACAATAAAAAGTAACCCTCCTCAACCTAAAATTAGCCGATGTAAACAATTTCCCAAGGACTATCTTTGGGGCAAAGACTTCAAAAGAGCCCTCTAAAAATTTTATATGTATGTATGTGCATATATATTGTTACGGCTGTGGAAATTCGCAACCACCATTCAGGTCCCGTAGGTGAGATTCTTTAAGTATGTATAGTTAGCCCCAAACCCGTTGTTTAGAGGGAATTAATGTGATTCATTCGGGCTGCGATCCTTTGAGTTAGGCGTTTTTCTGTTCTTTCGTTATTTTCGAACCACCACTACAACGCCAACCACGCCGCCATTACAACAACGCCAACCACGCCACCACTGCAACGGCCACGGCGTTCTGACTCGGCACGCGGTTGCGGAGGCCTGGCCTTCGGGGGAAGCAGGCGGCCCCGTTCCCCCTCCCCTCCTCCCCAGCGTCAGCGATTGTACGGAGGACCACGCCCCTTCTGGAAGTTCCAGCATGTTCTGGATGGAGGGGTGGAGCCAAAAGCGGGGGCGGAGTGGAGGGCGGGGCCCCGGTGATAAAAGGGACGGTGAAGGCGACGGAGGGAGGAAAGGATTTCGGGCCCGCGATATAACGACGGACAAGAGGAAGTGGCGCAGAAAGTGGCGCAGAAAGTGGGCGCGTCGTGTGGAGCAGAGGATCTCGCGTCGTGTGACTGCGGAGGATCTCGCGTCGTGTGGACTGCAGAGGATCTCGCGTCGTGTGGACTGTGGAGGATCGACTCGACACGACCAGGGAAGTCGCGACTTTCATTTTCTTTGGGTTTTGTTGTGAACGTGTGTGTGTGGCGCCGAGTCTTAATAAGTAAAATTGTATAAGTGTTGCCGAGTGTTCGCGTTAGTCGGTTGAAGCTCTGCGTCGTCGTTGTCTATCTTTTTTGATTATGTGCATTCTGTGCTATACGTGTGCTTTGTGTCCGTGTGTGTAAATAAATGCTTGCTTGTTGAATTTTTCCCCCGTTTCGCTGCGTCCTTTCCTCTGTTGGGTCTCCATCTTGCTTCACGTAAAGGGTTCGAGTGGGCGCGGGACGCCCGATAATTAATTGGAACCGTCAAGGTCGACGATAACTCCGCTCGGTTATCCCTGTAGCACGGAACGAGCGCTTAAGCGTTCGTGTCCGAAGTCGACCTGTGGCGTGGTACAACCCTCGTAGGTTACCCGTGCGAGTACTTAGGTATATCGACTTTCGGCGATTCACCCTACCTCGCACGGGTGGAATGCGGACTGGGTTGTGGTGAAGTTAAACCCCCACCCGTGACTGGCTCCGGCATTAGTCCGAGAGGGTCACGACTGAATTGTCCGTCCGGTGGCGAGGCGGTCGCGATTCGAGTCACGTGGCCGATCGCACGCCGGCGGGCGCGAATTCGCAACATATATATATTATATTATATTATATTATATAATATATATAATACACAGGTGGTGGACAAAAAAATGGAAACACCAATCTAAAGTCACTTACTATTTCGTTGGGCCACCACATGCATCCAATACAGTCTGTATGTGCTGTGGAGTCCACCAGCGTCTGGAATTTCTCGGAGGGATGCGGCACCATTCTTCCACGAGAAAGTCAATCAACTTACACCTATTTGATGGAGGTGGAAAACACTGTCTCAGGCATGATTCCAGAATATCCCACAAATGCTCGATTGGGTTCAGATCTGGTGATTGAGAAGGCCATGATATGTGGATAACATGTCATGCACATCAAACCATCGGGTGACCACATGTGCTCTATCGATGGGGCTTTGGGGCCGGGGGGGATGGGGTCTCATTTTGTAGCCTTGCTAACCATAATTATAGACAACCCGGAATGTACAGCATTTTTATACATGACCCGAAGCATGCAGGGATGTTATTTGCTTCAAACATACATACATACATACATACATACATACATACGAGCAAAGTTTTACCGTATTAGTCATGATTAATCAGTTCTGACTTTTGTTGAAGGTAATATTGAAATTGGTACACAGAGACATATTTCTTATTGTACGTGCGCAATCAAAACTTGTGCAATTCTTATTTACTCACAATTATTATAATTTGGGAATTTAAGTACTTGCTATGATTTTTCTTCAGATTTTTTAAGTGTTCAATAGCATCCCCCGAAGTAGTTTTTAAAATTATTTTGGATTATAATAGTCATAATAATTAACTTTTTCTTTCTTTTCAACTCCTTAAATGTAAAACGGCCATTTAGACATCTCATTTTAATGTCGGTTTTGACAACATTCACGAGCAGCAATAGGGCAAAGTGCTGTGTCACGATGAATGTCGTAAGTCAGTTTTTCTGTCGATATCATCGTGTTCCCAGTTCTCTTTTTCTCACGACGGCTTGTTTTCCTCCACAAGATCTGTGGGTTGTCTTGGAGCTGTCTCATCTGCATTCATTTCCTGACATGACAATAAACTGGTGTCCTGGTGTTTCACAGGCAGGGAGCTGCAACCAATGCGTGCGCGTCTCTTCGATGGGGTCGTTAACCTGGGGATCCATCTGCCTCTGCCAGTGTTGGTTGTCGGTGGATGTTAAATATCTCCCTGCTGTTTCACCGACAAGTCCATTATATGCTGTACAATGGCTACATTACAAATTTGTGACCTAATCTGCAGGGGACATTACATCAGCGATGTATCTGTGTGACTGTAAGGAAGGTTTGTTACAATTACATTCAAACTTAAAAAAAAAAACCTTAATTTGGCTGAGTAGGAAGGTTCCAGATTAAAATACATAAATTCCTGAAAAAAGTAACTGATCCATCTTAACCCTCATCATACCAACATATTTTATGACCTAATGTTGCCAACTGGGATCTTTTTTGGACCCCAAGTGCAAAACTATTCAGTTTCACTAAATCTGCCAAAGTTCCACATCAATGACTAGACATGGTGTCTTATTGATAAAGTCAACAAACTTTAAAAAATAAAATAAATATGAAATCTAAAATTAACCCTCGAACTGGGGATTTTTATAACCCCAACTCCGTCCGACGCACTAAATATCATTCAATCTACTAATGAGGAAACACATTTTGATTGGATGAATTTTAGTGATAAAGTAAACAAGCATAAACAAAAATGTTTTTTTTAAAGGACTTGTCCCATACAAATACCAAATGACATAATCGTATCCGCAAAAAAATGAACGAAAGCAACTGTGGTCTTTGTGGACCCCAGAAAGGATTTGCTTGTCACTCTGTGCGGCAAGGTGGGATCTTTAAACATCATATATATGTATTACCGGCACATACAGGTAAACAAACTAATAAAACATGAAATACATTGTTGAAATAATATAGAAATAACACATAAAAATGTAGGTCTGGGGTCCAAAAAGACCCCTGTTGGTAGGATTATGGTTAAGGACAACGGAGACAGGACAACAACAGATTTCTCATTTCTGCAGTGCTATATAGTTGAAGGTCGAAGGAACTATATTCGACTCAAACCTCCTCGTTTATAAGCGGACATATCAAGCTTATCGTTCAGACGTTGACAAGCTTGTGAATGTTCAAGATTCCATCCATATCAGTTACCATAATGAAGATACCATATTATATATTTTATAATTTAAAATAGATACTGGGGGGGTGGAAGGTGGTGTACATTTCTGCTAAGCTGCCATGGGAATCAAACCCAAACCCGTGATAACAATATAACTAGGCTTTACAAACTCGAGCAGCAAGCCATTCTGTGCTTACAAGCTGTTGGTTAGCAGAACCAACATCATTTTTTGAATACAGAGTCGAGGCTCATGGAAGAGTTCGAACCCAGAGTGGATCAGGACACTACATAATGAAAGAAACAGCAGAGAGAGGGGGAGGGGGAAATGCCATCAGCAGGGCAGAAGGACAAAATAAACGGAGACGGACAACAAGGGATGTGCGGGTTCGGGGTAGGGAAGAATTCAGGGGGTGGGTAAAATGAATCGGAGGCAAAATAATAATAAATAAAATAAAATAAATTATAAATAATAATGAATAAAATGAAATAAAAAAACGAGAGGGATGATTTAACGGGTGTAAAAAAGATTATGGTTTTGGATGGGAGATGATCTGAGATGGTGGTGAACAGCTGTCTTGAAGATTTGGCAGGGGGAATGAGATCGAAGAGGATGTGGAAGTTGGTTCCACAGGTGGGAAAAAAAGAGGAATGAGAACGGCACTCAGTAGAGCTCATACCTCTGCCAGGCTAAACAGTTTACATTTTGTATCCCACTGGTAGGCCAGATCTGGATCCAGATGTGAACCAAAATCTGACTGGCTTGTTCCTGTCACCTAACCAACTCATCCACATAGTTTTGTCATAACTCGTCCACAACTTTTTGAAGTGTCATGCTCGATATCGTTTTTGGCTTCATCTCTCAATGGTGAAGAATTGCAGAAAAAAAGTTTAAAAATTCTTAGATCCGGATCCAGATCTTCACCAAAATCGAAATGATTCGTCTTTGTCACACACCCAACCTGTCCACTAAGTTTCGTCGGAATCCATCCATAACCTTTTGAGATATCTCGTTCAAAGACAGTCAGACAGGTGAAAACATAATGTACGTCCACCTTTGGTGACCGAGGTAACAAATGGGTGGAGGTGGACAGTGACCCTGGATTTTGGGAGTTTCACAAAAAAGGGGGTTGATGGTGGACCGTTGTGTGCACCCTTCATCAGTTTTGGGGCAAATGTAGCTCAAAACCCCAAACTATGAGGGGTGTTCAGAAAGTTCAACAAACGAGGTGGAATGAGTTTAATGCATTTAATGACCAATTATGTACTCATATCGTCAAAGGAAAATAAAAAAAGGACAACCAAGGAAAAGTGCTACTACTCCACCAACGTTACAACATACGGGGAAGAGCAGACCTGGTCTTAAGCGACATTTCATCTGTGACCCAAGGACTTCCTCGGGTCAGTCTGTTGAGTAGCACAAAGGAGTTGAAGGTTCTCCTTACAATGGACGACGAGTCTTTCAAAGTTGCTCATAATAACACTGCACAACAGTGAGTGAAAATCAAAAGTGCTGAGAGTGAAAGGATATTACAAGGTCAGGGTAATGGTAAAGAAAACAGAGACCGACTTCAGTGTTGAAGTTTATTGCAAGCAGCGTCCTGCCAGGAAATGCTGATTCATTTGGAATGTTTGGAATCCATGGGGTTTAGGAAGTTTTGGCAGCTCATCGTTGCATACTCAGCAACATTAGTTACACATGATCAGGTGACTGCACAAATGTTGGAGAAACCTTAAAAAATATATTTTAAAAAAAGGATTCACAATTGTAATCATGTTTTTAAGTTGTAGTGGACAACATGAACTTACAGACAATCTCATTTCATTTTGGACAAACAGTAGCTTTAATCAAATGAACCGCTCCATCGCTCGTCCATGCATCTCGACCTTGGGTAATAAATAAACAGCTTTCAAATGCTCTCTGAGAGGTTTGTCATCATTGTTTGCAAATGAGTAACAGACCGATATTCATTTATTAATACTGTGTAGCCCCACTGATTGCATCATCACTGAGGTGTGGCTGTGCCGCTTACATTGAACATTCGGGCAGGATTTTGGAATTTTCTCGAGGGTGCCGGTGATAATGCGCTGATTCTGTCACGGTGATCGACAATGGTGACAAACACGGTGACATTTGTAAACATCCGCCAAATGATGTTAGCTTACCTTTGAGGTGTCTAGTCTAAGTTTGATCCTTTGGCCCAGATATAAACTGTAGGATTGGTGCTTTGCAAGTATGGAATTGCATCACAAAGTGCACTGTCCCTCAGGTGGATGTAAAGTTGGGACCAGTCTGCTTGCATCATTTAGTGTTTGTTAAGGACCCCACGGTGTACATCGACTCAGAGCAAATGAGTTATTGCGAGCACTCGGAAGAAATTCCAAATTCCTGCCACCTCCAGTCGAACGTCAGGCCTGCTAAGTTGGTTCATGAAATACTTGGGCCAAGACCACATGCTCCACGAGCAATGAACCCCAACTTCAATGGAAATAGCATGAGGAGGAGAAAACTGATGATAGCAGGACAGGTCACCAGCTTAACATTCATCCAAGGGGTGGCACAGCTATTGATTCAATGACCTTCCTGTCAAACTAGTTGATGGTCAGATTGAGCATCAAACCCATACGAAACAGCTCAAAGAGAAGTGAACTCGACCTCTGCGCCATTCTGTCGGACAGAGGTTGGTCATGGAAGTGGGTGAGGGGGAGAAGAGAGATTGGGTACAGCTTGTGGTCAAAGATCATGAAAATGCTAATCTACAGCAGTTTTGTCAAAAGACTAAAAATTGAAGTCTAACTGCAAACACCTGCAGACAGGATATTTGGCTTGAAATGTCCTTTGAAATAGAAATCGCTTGATGCTTTGTTTTCCTTTGTGAAGCAAAAATGGCAGGTAGGTAGGTTTTCAGATCCTCGTGGAGGATCTCTAAGTCTTACTCACGTTGTTGTTCTTCATCTTCTTCTTGTGGACTTTTTTGTTTCACAGCCTCCAGTTTTCATCGAAACTTCCTGAAACTTGGCATATAATGTAAATATAACACCCTGCGCAGACAGTAACTACTCCGATTTTGAAAATTCCTCCGAGAAAAAAGTTATGACGTCAAAATATCTCCGCTAATGGAAATCGCCTAAAAAATTATCTCCGAAACTAGGCAAGCTTTTTGAATTCTGTTTGCGGGAATCGAACAGGGCATTAGCAGAGATGAATTACTGCACATATGACGTCACATCACTATGACGTCATTCCTATTTTTTGACATTTTTTTTCACAACCCAGAGTTTTCATCGGATCTTCGTGAAACTTGCCATGTATATGCAGAAACCCACGCGCAGGCAGAACCATCTCCGATTTTGGAAATTCTTCCTGAAAAAAAAGTTGACGTCATAATATCGCCACTAATGGAAATCGCCTAACCATTATCTCCGAAACTAGGCAAGCTGTTTGAATTTTGTTTGCGGGAATCAAGCCGGCATTAGCACAGATAATTTATCGCAAACCTGATACATCACAATGACGTCATATTCGTTTTTATGACGTCATCATTAAGAGGACGAGGATCTTAGCTCATTTGAGTTTGTTTTGAAACTCAAGTGTCTGAGGCTCACAGAGGAGCTGAAACATGTATGTATATATATATATATATATCATTAAGAAATCATTGTGGCCTGTTCCAAGTCTAGGCATGGTTGAGAAGGCCAACAAAATTGTCGGCTTCAGACCCCACCGAGGTAACCCAGGATGCGCCTTAAGACCCCAATCGAGAGCAAGGTGGATGAGGATGCGCCTGATAAAGGATATAATTAAATAAGGCCGTTAATTATCTTAAAAATGGGTGTTTCAATTAACCCAAACACCCAATTTTCACTCGTGCACTTCCTTGGAGTTCCCTTTGTATGCATGCAAAGTTTCAGTCTGATAGGTTTCATGGTTTTGGAGTTATGGTGGAGACACACAGACACATATATGCCTGGTGTTGGCTTAATGGTTAGTGTGGTGGGCTTTGCATCATCGGATAGAATCCTGAGTTCAAATCCCACTCGGCTGTTGAATTAATACCAGGTGGGGTTGATTCTGCCTGTCACCCTTCCGAGGTTGGCAAAATGAGTGCCAATTTGCTGGAATACTGTGTCTGAGTGGCGACCCATCCAGAATTGTACCCAATAGCCAAGGAGACTGCTTAGGCAGCACCAACACTCTGCACAGAGTATGCTCCCAATGGATGGAAACAGAGACACACACAGAGACACACAGAGACACACAGAGACACACAGAGACACACAGAGACACACAGAGAGACACACACACACACACTATAGATATATAAATGTGTTTGTGTGTGTGTGTTTGTTTATATATATATATATATATATATATATATATATATATATCTGAGGATACCTCCTCAGCCGAAATGTCTGCATCCTGCAACAGAGTGGTGATCTATCCAAAATGGACTCTTTATATACTAAAACGTTCATAACTTGATTGAATGACACTCTTTTAAAAGTACTGTGTATCGGGCCGCCACCGCTACATGACCAGAAGACGATGAGGACGCATCACTGTACGTTCACATAAATTCCATGGACATCTCTCGGTCACGGATACATCAACACAAGGAATGGAATTTGAATTTGGAATTCCAAAATCCAAGCTAAGTGCTCAGATAGGAATGCCAATGAAGCCAACTCCAAATGGTACACTTATGGGAATTATCTCTACTTTTGCACACTCAGTAAATATAAACTTTAATAAAACTAAATTAGATTAATATTGACTAGCATAACCCGCGCTCTGCGCGACATGTTGGGGTGGGTGTGTTTGAGAAAGGAACTGATGCAGAGTATCAGTAGTAATTTTACTTTAATACAGTAAGTGGAATACGATTTCACTGTTTCAGAACCATTTTATTTACTTTTTTTGTACCATGCACCTCATATGGTCTTTGAGATAATGTAAGCCGAATATCACGTTACTCGAGCGCAGAACAAAGTCGAAGATAGCGCGACACGAAACCACAAACTCGGAAATAATATATAAGATTGTAAAAAGAAAAACCACATAGTTAAAGTCTAATTATTTTACATGTCAGACTTCCAGGAATGAAATCAGACAGTTACAAGGTGAGCAGCCAGCCCTCTTCAAAGTAGCAACAAAGAAGTCTGTATGAAATATAACAACAATGCTATTCATGGATGCACCCAATGAATTCCACAAACTCTGATTAAAGAACTCGATGAGTTAACTATCAAAGCCGCTGGAGGTTATATTTTCCACCTGGCACTACCTGATATCCCAAGTAGGCCTTGTCAAATCCCCATTTTCATTCTTCTCTCAGGGTGGTAGTTAATAATCCATCCCCTTATCTCAAAAACAACTCGATTTAATTACCAGCCTGAACCCCTCCATTTATTTATCACCCGAAAATGCAAGTTGTACATTTGTACAAGACTCCTGGAGGATCTGCAACACAAATCATGCATGAGACAACACCGGACTAGACCAGATAAGCACCGTTGGTGACTTTGGGGTAACACACTAGGGGTAGAAGTAACTTTCCACAGGGCACTCTTCATGATTTCGCTTTTCTCTCCTCGGTCAGCGAGGCAAATTAAGGAGAAGGTTCTACCCCTCCATGGGATGCCGAATCATGGAGTTTAATTCCATGAATACACTAGTTGCGATTATATTTGGTGAGAAATAAAATAAAAGGCATTACTTTTGTCGCAACCCTTGGAAATCTACGATCTATACTTGTTAGTGCAGTGCACTTTGAACTTGTGAGCATGTGAAGCATCAGTAATTCATCATGTTCTTGGTCAACGTCAAAGCTGTCTGTAAATGCGTGTTCGTATATCCCAAAGGTGGCCAACTTTATTCCATGTTCATAAAATCGCCTTTGAAATTCCCACGGGATAATTGGGCTTTATAAGAGGACTGAAAGCTGGCTGTCCATTAAATATTGCCCCTTGTGAAATAATGGCTTTGATTAAGGCAATGTGAAGGTCTGGTGAGGGAAGGTCTGGGATGTTACGACAGGATGTAGAATGTCATATCCGAGCATGATTTTATCATGCATGAAAAACATGGCCGAGTTCTAGATGACGAGTCCCATGAACTCAGGAAAATACATAATTCATTCCCATTTGGGGGAAGTCTAGCAGTGGGAAGCTCCCGCTTGTCCACCATCAATCCAGCAGGATTCTTTGCACACTTTGTCAAAAGGGATGAAATATGGATTCATTAATTATCCGATCCAAAACCAGGTGTGTTTCATGTGCACCCTAACCTGCAAGAGATGATCAAACAAAAGGGAATTTCTGACTTGATTTTTTTTTCAGAAACTCGGTGACATTGCCCCTCGTGTGAATGAATAGGAACGTGTTCCTTGTGAGCAGTTTTCAACTTCACGTTCAAATACATAATGCTCCAGAGAAATGTTTTTGACATGATTTTAAACAAATTTAATTGATATATAATCCTGGAAAACAAATTGGGAATTTTTTTTTCAGGGAATGGTTCTGAAATAAATGTACGAATCACATCCATGTCAAGGGCTTTCACGGATCTCGGCTTTCTGGGTGATGAAACGGTTTTTTGTGTCAAGCATTTGATCCCAAACACTTAAATGAATAAGAATTCCAAATATATGCCTTCCAACTTTCAAGGGAATCTCTTTTTCTTCTTCTTCTTGTTGTTGGAAGCCAAATGTTGGAAGACAAATGTTACAAAACAAATGTTTGAAAGGTGGTATGTGTGGGTGGCAAGATAGCTCAAGGTTCGCATACTCTCCTTAAGCTGCGTAGTCGGGCTTTACTCGTTGTAATTAGAATGAAAGTTCCACCTGGTGCAGTTCCAGCTGAGGGGTACTGCATTTGAGAGCACGCCATCCTTCGATGAGGTTGGCGAAACGATATTTTGTCTGTTAAACTTATGATATCTTTGGCAAAACGTCATCTAGTTAGTATCTATGCAAATTTGACCGGGCTTTGATTGCCCCATCCCCATTCCTCCCCTCTCATTTACAAAGTACTCATAGTTTTGTTTCCACCATGATTAAATACCGTAATGTTAGGACATCCTCTGCACTTATCAGATCTTTGGCCAAACGGAAGGTATTGTTTCCAGTGACAGAGAACAAGCATGATGGAAGTCGGCACTTTCCTGTGACTAATTGTTAACGCTTCATATTGGGAAGTGAACATCTTGGTACCCTTCAGTTGATGGTGACAGTATTCATGGTCAAACCACTTCTGAGTGAAGTCGATGGACGTGCCATTGTATATTTTGGGCTGGCAGGATGGCAGAGAGTTATACGCACAACTAAGCTGTCTAGCCTGGGTTTGAATCCCGACTCAGCTATAAACTGTCATCGCAGTGTTTCGCGTGATGGGCGATGCATCAATGTGTGTGCCGTCCCTCGGATGGACGTTAAACTGGACAACCCGTCTGCTGGCATTAGTTGGTGGACGTTAAAGATCCCATGGTGTCCTTCACGAAGAGAAGGCGAGCTATCGCCGGCGCCCTGAACAAATTACAAATTCCTGCCATGACCTCCTGAGTCCTGAGTCCTGAGTAGCGACGCATCCAGGATTGTAGCATAATAACTGCTTTGGCAGCACCAGCACTCTGCATGGGGCATGGTACTTCATGTCGATGTCGATGATGTTGATGATGATTGTATATTTCTGCTTTCCTTATTTCCATGAGTATGAAGAAAGTTTGGGAAGAGGTTTCTCATTGCGGTCTTTACATATTGCAAACATGATGGGCGTTCAAATTATTCTCCAAAAGAAGTGTCACTTGTACATTCGACAATCTGTTATGACGCTGACACTATATTAGTAGGTTTAAAATTACGGGTACTCCAATTTTTTTACTAATTACACCACATTTCTAACTCTTGTTATTAATGATATAGTTATCTAGAATATTTTTTTGAAAAATTATGCATTGTGAATCCAGGGTGAAATAACCTGTAGAGTGGAACAGAGGGTTTCCAAAAATGTATATTCCAAATAATAAATAGATTATTGATGTAACTGAGGGGGACTTGACGCAGCAAGCCGATGATTGGAAGTTGAGTTCAGAGTTCAATTTATTTTGCCTTCAACAAATTGACTGTGCGGCTTGTGGTACCTATAGTAACAGCAACAATAGGCAAATCATTACCCTGCACACGTGAAGGGGAAAGAGGGGTTTAAACAATTGGTTCATGCCTGTCTGTTTGTCTGTCTGTCCATGTACGTCAGCTTATGATGGAGGATAAACTTATATAAATTGAATGTTTTATTTTGAACATGAATTGGAACATGAATCAGAAGACACACCTGTAGTTTAGCAGTACTTTTTCTCTGAATTTATCCAGATCACAAATGTGCAGAGAGAAGTGAAATTCGTTTTTACTATCTGGCAGTCAAACAAAATTGAAAATCATTCTAAACAGGAAACTAACTGTTTTTTCAGGACGTCATAAAGGACACAAACAACAGGCATGAATAATTAATGTAATGTGTTAGATGGGGTGGTGTGAAAGCAACTGCGTCAACGGCGGTAAACTTCCGGAATTAGTTTATTTATACGACTTTTCAATCTTTATTTTATTGAAGTTGAGTTATGTACTTGAGCACTGCACAACACAAATTGCCATCTTATCGCCTACAGGAACCTCCAGTTTTGCAGTACTTGGACATGTAGAATTAACAACCATTTTGACCTCTCAATATCTGATCGAGCGTACTCGGGCATTTTGCCTCTCGATGGCAGAAATAATCTACAGTGGTTGCCAGTCCTATTGTAGATCGCGGTGTTCGCTTGAACCGGTCTCCCCCCTAAGGCGGAGTGCACTTCATACCGTTCTGCAAGTATATTAGCAGTCGCTAATTCAAGCCTCATCTACCCGCTGCCATAGATGATTTTCTGACCTCGAATGGCTCAAATATCCCAGCAAGCTGGTACTCAATTTGCCGACCTCAGAAGGATGACAGGCTGAGTCAACGCCCTGGTGTGTATTAATTCAGTGGCCAACGGGGCTTGAACTCAGGACCCTTGGATCCCAAGCCGCTACCCTAACCACTGAGCCAACACCAGGATTATATTATTTGCATGAACTGTACATGCAGCTACAGGAACAATATCCTCAGAAGTTGTCACCACTTGGACTCAAAGCTCATGTAATGAAATATCCTTACGGTTATATTTAACTATTTATACTTTTTTTTACCAACAAGCAAGCAGCACTAATCGTGCAACTCGTACTGCATAATGACCACACTGATCACAAATATTGCAGTACAAAGTTATTCCCGAAGGTAGTAAAACCGGCCTCACCCAACCTCACAGGGTAGGCCTACTGATAATCCAACTCAAAAGTTTACAAAGTTATGTTTCTTCGAACAAGGTACCGAAAAGTTCCCTGCTCACAACATGAAAGGCTATGTAAAGGAAATAGGATCTCATGCTATTGAGCTGTGTTTCAGTTTAAAGGATCACATATAGTGTGGTTTTGAAACACCAGCAGAGTTGCATCACTCTGGACACCAAATGAAGTAGAATGGCACGCGGTAGAGCACGCGGTAGAGCGCACACCTCTGACTGGCTGAACAGTTTACGTTTTGTATCCCACTGATAGGCCGAATCTGCAACCGTACCTGAACCAAAATCTAATGGCTTGTTCTTGTCATCTACCCAACTGATCCACCAAATTTCATCCACAACTTTTTTTTTATATATTGTGCGATATATCGTTTTTCATCCTATCTCTTAATGGTGAAGAATCACTTTAAAAATTCTCATGTCCAGATCCAGATCTTCACCAAAATCGAATCAATTCGTCCTTTTTCACACACCCAACTTGTCCACCAAATTTCATCTGAATCCATCTACAACTTTTTGAGATATCCTACTCACAGACAGACAGAAAAAACAGGGGTGAAAACATCCACCTTCGGTGACTGATGTAATAATTCCCAATTTTTTTTTGTGAATACACATTAACCCAACCACATTTGTAAGATAAGACAAAATATACAGGGTGTTCCAAAAAGACCCGGACAACTTTGGTTGTTAATACATTTAGAACCACAAGTGATACAATGACACCCTTTGGTTTATATGATACAGAAACTCATACAGTTTTGTGCACACCATCAATACGCTTCAATTTGAGCTCCATTTGTTGCGTGCAGGACATCAAGCTGGTGCACGAGTTCTTGCCATGTTTGGCTCAGCATGTTTGCGTCCACCAGTGCACATGCAGTTGCGATCCGAGAACGAAGGTCCTGCAAGTTTACCACCTTGGTTTGTAGACAACATCTTTGACAGACCCCCACAGAAAAAAAACATCAAGAGGGGTTATGTCTGGTGATTGTGGGGACCAGGCGGTTGGTCTGTCTCGGCCAATCCAGCGACCTGAAATTTTTTTCATTCAAGACGGCTCAAATGGCGAAGGCCCAATGAGGGGGAGCACCGTCCTGTTGAAAAATGATGTTGCGTTGCAGGTCTTCAATCTGTGGGAAGGCGAATCCTTCCAACAAGTTCATGTGAATTGTTGAGGTCACTGTTTCCTCCACGAAGAAAAACGGCCCCACTAAGCGGTCATGGAGAAGGCCACACCACATATTGGCCTTTGGACTGTCACGTATGTATTCAATGACCATGTGGAGGTTTTCAGAGTCCCAGATCCTCACATTGTGCTGATTGACCTTCCCCGATACATGAAAGCAAGCTTGGTCTGTGAACATGACCCTTTTCAGGTAACCTCCATCTTTCATGCGACTGAGCATTTCCAAGGCAAACGCCTTGTGTTTGGGTCCGTCATTTGGTTTGAGTTCCTGCAGAATCTGCACCTTATCGGCATAAAGCTTCAGTCTTTTAAACAAAATCCTGTGTGCAGTGGTGGTTGGTCGTCCCAGTTCTCGATATGCGCATCACATTGATTTTCTGGGACTTTGTTGAAATGATTCACGCACTCATTCAACGTCTGCTGCACTTGTGCTTGGTCGACCGGTACTTTTCTGTTTCTGACAACTTCCAGTCTCCTTAAACCTCTTGTACCACTTTCTGATACTAGTCCACGATGGCGGATTCCTTCCATACCTTGTACGGAAATTACTCTAAAACTTGTGTGTCAGATCTCGTCTCGATGAACAATTCTCGATGAACGATTCATTCGCCATTTTCTTTTAAATTAAACAACCAGACCTGAAAATAAAATTTAAAACTTTATGAGTTTCTGTATCATATAAACCAAAGGGTGTCGTTATATCATTTGTGGTACTAAATGTATTAACAGCCAAAGTTGTCCAGGTCTTTTTGGAACTCCCTGTACAGTAATGCCAAATATTGTGCACAGCAGTGTAGTTATATTTTCAGTTTAAAGAGCTGAATAATTTAGTGATCGACATTTCCATATTCGAGAGAATGAAATTAGTGGAGTTGTAACGGTGGACAATTCACCGAATTATCCATGTCGGGATGTGTGTGTGATCTGATCTACCATTGAAGGTTCCCTTCTTCGTGAAGCCTCATCTGCTACATTTGAAGCACAAATGGATGTCCTTATTAATGGTTTTATTCTGCTCGTGCTTTAACTAGATTGGAGTTTTATTTTGCTTCAATCACCTGCAGGACCAGAGTAAGAGTTTAGCTGCAGGAACGATACCTTGAGATATCCCACTTAAATCGTTGGATGTCTTATATGATTGCAGAATTGTACATATTTGCACCTAAAAACAACAACATATGATCGAAAAGCACAATGTGTAATACACACTATAGCTGTCTGTGCTTTTCGCAGCTGAGATCCCTGGAGCGCAACGTAGAGATGGAGGAATCTACAGCATTTTCAGAATGTGAAACAGCGATTCCTTCAAGACGAGATCTCATTGACAATGGGGGAATAGAAAGCACTTCAGGTGGATTTTTCTCCAAGAGAATCAGCAAAAAAAAAGGTTGGTGCTGAATTATTAACATCTTATTGCTGCACTTCTTCTTCGTTCGGATGCAGCACAAGGCTGCAGGGTAGCATCATTGGCTGAGGGCGTGGCTGCGTTGCTGATGCAATGCCCTCTGCTGGTTCGGGCAGGAATTTGTCATTTGTTCACGGTGCCGGCGATAGCTTCGCGAAGGACACCATCGGATCATTTACGTCCACCAACAAATGTTGGCAGACAGGACACCCGTTTAACGTCTATCCGAGGAACGGCACAACCATCGATGAATCACCCTGCCTGTGAAGCACCAGGATGACAGTTTAGAGCTGGGTTGAGATTCAAACCGAGGCTAGATAGCTTAGAGCGAGTGTGCCTACCTCTAGAGTCTAGACCATCCTATCAGCCTGTTGCTGCACTGATATGGGTGGATATGGTGAAAGTCAGTCAGCAGCATTATATATGAGTTAGATGCCTTGCTGCCATGGGAACTATATATTTACTTCCTTGTACCTTGTTTGTTTGTTTTTTTGTGGACATTTTAGTGCCCGTATCAAGTTTCCCACTCAGAACCACAGAGTGCTGGCTGGAACTACATGTAGACAAGACCAGGTGGGGTGGGCACATGACACCCTCCTCCTGAAGGTCATAAATGAGCCCGATAGGTTTTTTTAACTACTAATCCAATAGCACCATGTTAATTGTCATGAAACGAGCTTGCTCCTCAACACCGCTGCATTCACCTTCATTTTAACTCCCAGCCTCTGATATACTGGTTGAGTTGTCACCATTAGGCCACCACCAGACCCATCCCTGATTTCTTTGTTGCCCCACTATTTGCCCCAGTCACATCATGAAAAATTGTAGAATAAATTATATAAAGCACTGTAGGTACTAGAAGAGAGTGTAATTTGAGACTGCAGACATTACAATGACTCGGAGTTTTTTTTTATTGAAGCAAGAACAGCAGGGAGAACTTTATAAGTCCTCACTAGCATGACGGTCTTCATCTTTGGACAAAGCCCAATGCACTCTTTAAAAAGCCAAATTATAGGGTGAATCATGAGTGGGCACATATTGAAAAAGGGAAGGTCATATAAGGGGCTTGTCGATTCACAGTGTAAGTTTAAAATGATATTTACTATTAATCATGTTTGGGAGGAAGGTGGGGGGAGGTTTGGAGTGGGAGTTCCATGGGCGTGAAGTGTCTATGTATATGTATATATATATATAATATATATTGAAGACAACAAGGGGAAAACCAGAGATGTCAGGATAAGTCAATTTTGAAGAAACTGAAAAACAAAGTTTCAAGACTTGGTGGACTGTTTAATAACTGTCATATAGATTCTTTTCCAGTAAAAGGAAGAGTGATCATTGGCCGATCAATTAAGCATGTAGCATTTGCCAAGCTTCTGTTATTTAATTTAAGAGCAAAGAACGAATCAATGTTGCAAACTGACATCACTGGTTATTCCCTTGTTTAATAATTGCCATGCAATTTTAACCCAGGATGTGTAGCAAATTCATGCTTGTTGTTATTAGCATACATTACATACTTGGTGATCACAGATATTTTTTTCAACATTAAACGGTCATGTTTTTTTGTGATTGGTGTTCAACGCCATACTCAAGGGTATTCGCTATATTGACGACGGATTCTCCATTCTTACTCCGTACTACTTAATATGATGGAAAACCGGAAGAAACCAAGGATAAACCACCCCCGCGATAGCTGAAGTCACCTCATGTGACTCCCTCATATACCTAAGCAGGTTGATTGGGGCGTGGGTACATCGAATGGATGGGTACTCAGACGCGCTAACCATTAAGCCACGGCGTGGGTCCCATAAAAGTCACAATAAAGGTTGACAGGCTTGAACCACGATATGCTCCAACTACGGAGCCCATGATATAACCAAATAGGCCATTGTAGTGCTCAGAGTTTATGCTGTGAAAGTTTTACAACCTTTCATTTTTTAGTTTCTCAACTCTGAATATATGGTGGAACAGTTAACATGAATGAAAGGGAGATAACCAGGAGTAAAGTACTGACAAACTCTGGGTTTCTACTTGTTCAGCTTTGACAACACTTGTTTTTCATTGCACGGCTAAACTTTATACCATATAAATTATGTGACACCCCTGGTTATTTGTTAAAGTAATATTGTGAAAGGAACCTTATGTTGCCAACTATTGGCAGGTGCAATAACCCTGAAATTTATAAAAAGTGACATCTCTGGTTTCCCTTGTGGTCTTCATAGTGTGGTGTGTGTATGTATATATGTATATGTATATGTATATATATATGTGTGTGTGTGTGTGTTGTGTATTAATATGTATATGTATATGTATATGTATAGATATGTGTGTGTGTGTATGTATAATATGTATATATTATTAATATATGTGTGTGTGTGTATGTATATTATATATTATATATATATATATATATATATATAATATATATATATATATATATATATATAAATAACTGTAATACTGTATATATACACACACCCACACACATAATATACATATATATATAATATATATAACATATATTGTTACGAATTCGCGCCCGCCGGCGTGCGAACGCCACGTGACTCGAATCGCGGCACGTCTCGCCCACCGGACGGACAATCTGTCGTGACCCTCTCGGACTAACGCCGGAGCCAGTCATGGGTGGGCTTTCGGCTTCACCACGATCGTGCCAATCGGCCCCCCGCGTGGGATAGGGTTGTTCGCCAAACTCGACCTACCTAAGTACCCACGCGGATGGTAAACCGGGCGATCGCACCTCGCCGCAGGTCGACTTCGGACACGAACCGCTTAAGCGGTCCGTTCCGTGCTATCGGGATAACCGAGCGGTGTATCGTCGCCTCGGCGGTTCCAATTAATTATCGGCGTATCATGCCCACTCGAACCCTTACGTGAAGCAAGATGGAGACCCAACAAAGGAAAGGACGCAGCGAAAGGGAACAATTCAACACAAAGCACATTTATTTCACACACACGGATAGCACACATATACAGCCATACAGTAAGAATGCAAAGAAAGAATTACTACCAAAACAAGCAAAGGTTTATTTACATGCACTTAAACAGTTTCTACCTTACAAGACACGGCGCCACAACACGCATTCACACAAAAGCAAAGGAAAGACCCCCTCAAAGGCAAGGAGTCAGACTGGGCCCGTGGGCCTAATGCGCGTGGAACCTGATGAGCGGCCAGGTCCACGAGACCAAAGGGTCCTAACCCCGCGCCCTCGTGGCGCGATGGCAGACAAGCCGCAATGTCAGTGTAGCTGCGCCTGGCTTCGTGCCCTGGCGTGGTCGGCGAGCTCTCTCCGGCGCTCCCGTCTGCCTTCCCTCGGCTCCGAGCTCCGTCTCCTTCCGCCGTCCTCCACAACCGACGACTCCTCACAGCTCCACTCCACCAGTTCCACACGAAGGAAAAAGACAGAGAGCCCCTTGCACCCGGCCGTGTCCGTCTTATAGCGCGGGGCTCCGCCCTCCACTCCGCCCCCGTTTTCGGCTCCACCCTCCTTCGAGAGGGTTCCCGAAAAGGGGCGTGCCTCTCGTTCCCCCCTCCCCGCGCCGTGCGGGGGCGAGGAAAGTAGATCTTGGCTCAGGCCAGGGAAATTATTCCCCCAAAAAGAGGCCCCACTTTCTCACCTTTGACCCCCGGCTCGGATCGCACCTCCCCCCCCCGAGCGCGGAGAATTTACACGGGAGAAAACAGGCGGGAAAACCTCGCATCCCGTTGGCCTTTATGTTCCCTCCGCGAGATCGTCACGCACGGAGCCGTTGAATGGCGAGTGGCGAAGATGCTGGTAGCGCAGTTGTGGAAGTGGCGTCTGGCGTGAGTGGAGTGATTGTTGGCGTCGAGGTTGTTGGCGTCGAGGTTGTTGGCGTCGAGTTGTGGCGTCGAGGTGTTGGCGTCGTGGAGTGAATGGAGTGATCGTGGAGATGTTGGTTGTGGCGATGTTTGTTGTTGTTTTGTGCACCAACATAACAATAAGAACAGAAAAATGGCTAACTCAAAGGATCGCAGCCCGAATGAATCACATAAATCCCTTTAGACAACGGGTTGGGGCTAACTATAAACGTACTTCAGAAATACCTCACCTACGGACCTGAATGGTGGTTCGAATTCCACAGCCGTAACAAATATATATATATATATAATAATATATATATATATATATATATATACATACACACACACACACATATATATATATATATTAATATGGTTCTGGGCTGCAAGAGAAATTATACTCGATTTGTGGATCTAGTAGTGAAAGGAGAAGTGTGTGTGTGTGTGTGTGTGTGTGTGTGTGTGTGTGTGTGTGTGTGTGTGTGTGTGTGTGTGTGTGTGTGGGTGTGTGTTTCAACATGACCGCCACTAGTTAATTGTATTAACCGGAATGACAGAGGAATCCAACTCCTATGATCACGGATATTTCTCATATTCCTGTATTTCTGCGAGTCCGATTTGCATTTCGGAACACAACAATTATGGAAATTTCTGGTCCGAAAATAATTTGAACCTAAGTAAAGATAGTAAATGTCTAAATATAGTTTCTGTAAATAAATATTAAAGACATAATAATAACTAAATAAATCAACAAAGAACATAAATAAGTGTTTAAATGAATAAAATATGAATGTTTTTACCATAGGTACTCACCAAAATCTGCAGCATGCAGCAAGTGAATCTCTCATTTCACTCATTTCCCTTTCTCAGTTGCTCATTGCAGTTGAACTCAGGTGGAGCATTTACTGAGACGATGAGGCTGGCCATATTTCCTTGCTTTTTGAATGACAGCTTATTGCTCTTTCTTGTTCTTCTTCATCTTGTTCTTCTTCTTCTTGTTATTCTTGTGTCTGGCAGCTTGGCTGCCAGGTAGCTATCATTTTGTTGGGATGCGACTATGCCACTGATGCTGTGCCCCAATACCAGTCCACTGGTATGCATTTCACCAATCTCAGAAGAATGTCAGGCGGAGTCAACCCCACTTGGTGTTAATTCAGCAGCCAACAGGGCTCAAACTCATGACCCTAATATCCAAAGCCAACCTCCTGAACCACTGAGCCCACACAAGGTTTCCTTGTTGCTTGTTGATGGAGTTTCTGTGTTTGTCTGTTGTAGGAGTTTCCTGGGTTTTTGATGTGGTTTTTGCAGCCTTTGAACTGTTCAAACTATCTATCTATTGCTTACCTTAAAACTTTCATGAGCATGAGCACTTTCCTCACGTTCTTTTAATTCTTCCCAATGTGACTTGACTTTCTCCTTGATTATTATCAAACCCGTGGGAACATTCTTCTGACTGGTGCTCAATCCACATGCTGAGAAGCTTTTCCATGTTTTCTATGACACTGTCTGTACCTTTCATAATTCTTACAGCATTACATGGGCTCGAACTTTCAGCATGACTTTATTTTGGTGGTATGACTAGTAATTGTCTTCAGAGTCGAGGAAGGAAGGCTGAGCGTGTGGGCAATGTCCACCGAACGCTCCCCACGCTCGAATCACTTCACCACGTCCATTTTAATGTCCAAACTAATATCTTTATGAGCATTCCTCATGGGAGTCTCAGCTGGAGAAGTTTAGGTCGTTTACCACTCATGATGAAGAGGTTGGGAGAATTTGGCACAAAATACTGTCAATGAAGGTCAGACAATACCTCTCACGATTGCAGTACAGACCGTGCAACTGAGCACGAGATAAGTTGTTTACTGTCCGTCATATCTCTATTTCCATTGCGCGCTGGGGTGAAATTGAAAATTTTTTTCCACGTGTAAAAAACGTTAACTCAAACAAAAATTATTAGGCCGAAATAGAAAATTGTTCAGTACTTTGTCTAAGGTGATAAGTCCAAAAAACGTAAATAGAATGAATCTAAATCGAGGACTAATTTTAGTTCAAGTGGAATGAAAAGCAAAATTGTGGTGGTAATGAAAAGTTTATTATTATTATTATTATTATTATTATTATTATTATTATTATTACCATATGGTGTTTAATGAGGATGTGGTTGTGCCTTAATGGTGAGTTTTTGGACCCACTTTGGCTGCTGGAAGTTGTAAATTCAAATCTGTCTGAAGACAGCAGTGTTAATGATAGGAATTCTAAGGTTCTGCAAGTCACTCATTTCAGTTGAACTAGGAGTGCCTACCCGTCGCTTCACTGACTACTTTTTAATCAAAAGACATTTATTTCACAAACATATTACATATCTATGTGTGAGTATCTATGAGGATGTAAAATGAAGTAAACTAAAAAGGCCACTTCATAGAGCACATACAGTACATCCACCAGGCTGATTAGTTTACGTTTTGTATCCCACGAATAGGCCGGATATGGATTCTGACCTGAAATAAAATTTAATCAGCTTGTTCTTGTCACCTAACCAACTCGTCCACCAAGTTTCGTCACAATCCGTCCATAACTTTTTGAGATATCGTGCCATCGATCATTTTAGCTCTGTCAGTCAATGGTGAAGAATCATTTGAAAAATTCTCGGATCCGGATCCAGATTCGGATCTTCATCAAAGTCGAATCAATTATTCCTTGTTAAATATCCAACCTACCCACCAAGTTTCGACCAAATCCGTCCACAACTTTTTCAGAAATCCTGCTATATGTCATTTTGGGCTCTATCTCTCAATGATGAAAAATCGCTTTAAAAAATTCTCGGATCTTCACCAAAATCAAATTATTTCGTCCATGTCACATACCCAAGGTCTCCACAAAATTTCGTCCGAATCCGTCCACAACTTTTTGAGATATCCTGTTCACAAACAAACAAACAGACAGGGGTGAAAACATAACCTCCTTCACCTTCAGTGCCAGAGGTAAAGATGTGAAAAAGGATATTTTATAACCTGTAATTGTTGTTGTCATGTCTGTAGCTATAGCTGTTGTTGTTTTTGTTTGTGTGCTCCTTCTGTGCACTGTACTTTTAAATACTTTTCTCTTGCTTCGAGAAGTATTACTATATATAATTTTGTGTGCTCCTCCCGTGTCCCTTGAAAGAGTTCCGACTGTTGTGGAAAAATAAAAGTTACCGTTCGAACCACCACATGAACCTCCCATTCCTACATTTTCTTCCTCAATCCCAGAAAGAAGGGCTTTTAACACAGGCATCATTATGGTTAATTGGACACAAATTTTTGTCCCAAGTAATTCAATTCTAATCGATAAAATTGGTTGGAAAGCAAATAAATTACCTTCTCACACCCCCCCTCCCCCAACACACACACACACACATACACACACACATACACACACACACACATACACACACACACACATACACACACACACACACACATACACACACACACACACACACACACACACACACACACACACACACACACACACACACACACACACTACACACACGGATGCTTCTTTAGATTATTACCTCCGCCACCGAAAGTGAAGAGGTCATGTTTTCACCGCTTTTCTGTCTGTTTGTTTGTTTGTTTGTTTGTGTACAGGATATCTCAAAAAGTTGTGGACGGATTCGGACGAAACTTGGTGGACACGTTGTGTGTGTGTAACAAGGACGAATTGATTCGATTTTGGTGAAGATCCGAATCTGGATCTGGATACGAGAATTTTTAATTTATAAAGTGATTCTTCACCATTGAGAGAAAGGGCCAAAAACGATATCGGACTGTATAACATGATATCTCAAAAACGTAATGGGCCCGATATGTTCTCGTGGATCAGGCATTACATGGTGGAGGTGTCTATCCATCCATCCATTGGGACCATACTCTGTATAGAGCGTTGGTGCTGCCTAAGCAGTCTCCCTGGCTATTGGACACAATCCTGGACTGGTTGCCACTCCAACACAGGATACCAGCAAGCTGATACTCATTTTGCCGACCTCAGAAGGATGACAGGCAGAGTCAACCGCACCTGTTATTAATTCAATAGCCAAGTGGGATTTAGAACTCAGGATCCTAGGATCCCAAGTCCACCACGCTAACCATTAAGCTAACACCAGGCATATTTACCATGTCGCTGTCAGAATGTTCTATAAAAATCCAGCTGGCTCATTTATGACATTCAGTAAAG
>CM068962.1:27810170-27821161 GCA_035128595.1 Eptatretus atami | reverse complement strand
CTGGCTAAAACGTCAAGGTGTGACAGCCCCTTTAGATGATCTTGAGTAAATGAGAAGTTGAATAAAACAGGGAGAGGGTGAGCAAGAGCAGCAGAGCAGGTTTTTAGAACACGAGGGCTGATGCCGTCTGGACCGGTTGCAGAATCTGAGTCGTGGTTTGATAGCAAGCTCTCCACCTTGTCAGGAGAAAAGGACACAGAGTCCGGGGGCAGCTGGGTGAGACTGGGTAAGGTGGGTACAGAAAGTGATGGATTTGGGACACAAGATTTAGAAGTAAACACAGAGTTTAGGCATTCAGCCTTTTTGCATGCAATATCAGCTGTGCAGCCATTTGAGGTAAGGGAGGGGATGGAGGGGGAACATACACCAGAAACACTTAACTAGATGCCACCAGGATTTGAAGGAGGGAGACAGGTTTGAAAGTTCAGACTTGAGATGAGAAAGAGATTGTTTTCTGGCTCTGCTGAGGATAGATACACATTTGTTCTGAGATTTGTGGAAAGAAGAGATTGTCTTCCATAGGATTTGCTTTCAATGAGGTGAAGGCAAGTTGTTTCAGGACAACAGCCTCACCACAAGCTGCAGCGTACCATTGGCGAGAGGAAGGGTAGGACAGCTGAAGACGAGATGGGGTAAATCTGTGAAATTTTGTTATTTTTAGGTTTTTCTTTAACTAAATGATTGTCTTGCACTGCAAACTTTGTTCAAAGATTTTCACTATCGACTGTTATTAACAATGTTGACATGGCTTGTTCAACTTTGTGATCATTGTATCTTGATGCACAGTTAAACAAACCAGTTCCTTGTTGTATTTATATGTTTAAAATATATCTCGTTTGGTATTTTGTTTTTGTGGTTGAATAATGAGCTTTGGTGAATGTGGAGCTTTTCAAATGCAGTGCAGGAAGTGGCCGCCAGAAACGGGAGACAGCTGAATGTGCAAACAGACATATAAACAAACAGGCACAGGATCAGCATGACAGTAGAATCTGGATAATAAGCATATGTGTGAATATAAGTGCATATGAAAAACAAGCACACATGGGTTTCCTACACATCTGGTAATGGTACTTAAAATAGTTGTACATTCAAGGCAACATTTGTTTTTTTTAAAAAAATAAAGGGTTGTAAAAGGGTATTTTCGGACCCTTTATGATAAAGGGTCTTAACACGATGCTTTTCATCCCAATTAAAATGATCAAAATGACAATACATGACAGTGAAGTGTCGATTGCACCGGTGAAAAGAAGGTTTTACAACTCTTGTAAGAACCAGTAACAGATGTGTAATAAATTTGGATTTAACATGAGGACTTTGATATGAAGAGTGTTCTTTAATGCGAATGAATGGTGATGGTATGAGCAAATAATGTTCACAGTGAGAAAGGTTTGAAGAAGATAGGGAGTGGAAGACAGGGCTTTTCCCCGGACATGGAAAACGAACTTGTTGCTGAGTTTAAACAGACACTGTACGTGTTCGTGGACTGAAAATGTATTTAGAATGTGTTTTCGAGGTACGGACATTTAAAATTGCAATGAGCTAAAAACTGACATCTATGAAGCCAATCTGAAGAACATTTACCATTATAAGTGCACGTCATGGATATTTGGATAGTATAAGCGCATGTGGAAAATAAGTGCATGGATGGCCCACTAAAACTAAAAATAAGCGCATACACTTATTATCCAGATTCTACTGTATGTCATTACATATGTACAAACTTGAAGGCACCCGTTGGTTATTGCCAAATTCAAGTGCTGGAGTAAGCGCATACTAAGTGGGGGTATTTGTGAAATTTTAATTGGCTGTTATGGGGTTGCTTTACTTTTGTAAACGTTTTGGGGGATAAGTCGTGTTTTGCCGTGGTTTTGGAGATGGACTGAGTTTACTTTTTAAAATTTATTTCCTCTAAGACTCATGGAATAGCTGGACATTTGGTATTTCCCATAGAGGTCTCGCACCCAAGTACTAACTGGGTATGACTCTGCTTCGGTTCTGAGATCTTACTGGATTGGGCACGTTCAGAATGACTTCTTTTAAAAAAAATTTGGGCATTATGCTCTTTGTGGATTTGCTTGTTGGACTTTTCTACTGTTCTGAAGCCCCTCGATGAACCTTGACTCGACTGCGAAAAAGTTACGATCTATCCACCTAATTCTCCTACTCGGTAACCTAAGGGTTAATCATTTGAATGCAATTGTGTTGTTGTCACAAAATCCATAAAACATTTCCATTGGCACATCTTGAAAAAAATGCTGTTCATTTAATAAGCAAACCCTCATTGCCGTTGATCTCGTGACGATTTTTGATTAAAGCTTTGTGTACTGCATATTTCTAACTCGAAAATTCCAAACCTATCAGACTATGTCGATGATTTGCATTGAAGAGAAATTCTGAAGACATGCACTCTGCTATCTTCCATCAGCATTTGAATCTTTCATCTATTCTCCATATTTTTGGTTGTTTTCTTTTGAAATTTCACTTACTACAGACAATAGGACTTTGTCTACCTAAATATTTGGCACGGTTTATCAAAGCCATCTATTCAATGACAAAGAAGAATTAAAAAACTGGCAAAACCACAATCTACATTATATTCTATGCATTGATGTGCCTTAGCCAACACAGATTAGCTTGGTGAGTAAAAGAAGAAACGAGCACTTCTTGTTCAAGCACGTTTCATTTTGTGCATCGCTCCATCACACTGAAACAACGTAATTGCCAACCATGCTTTTATTTCTCAGCCAATATTATTCCGCGGATATTCATTTGTTCATTTAGATTTTTCATCTGCGATGCATTTACGGTGAAAGATCGATAACCCATTGCAAATGCTGTTGAGAATTACAGCATTCGAGTGTTACTGTGGATGTCTTTATGGCCCTGTTTTGATCAACTGTTCCAATGCTGCGGTTTAGTATGCATGCACTGGCTTGTCTCATTGGCCATTAAAAGACTTCATTCCGTCTCCCGAACTAACGGCTTGATGAACCTTCCTTTAAAACTGCTTAATGATGTACCCCTTCTCTTTGCTCCACTGTTTATCTTTCTGACCCTTCACACACTCTTGTTCTGCTCTTTCATAGGCATCGACATCAGTATAACTTATCGTGCAAAAAAATTAACGTAACACTGATGGCGTCCACATCAAGACTAATATCCGACCCATGACTGCACCGTGACAATTCAAAAGGTTTCGTACACCATTCACAACTTTGCTTTTGGCTCCTGGGATGTTAAAGGGGTGGGGGGGGGGGGGGGGGGGGTCGTGGGCTTTTGTTTTCTCATTAACAAGTCTTGTGTTATAATGCACAAATGCCTACAAATTCCATGAAATTGCTGTACATAGTTATCTGTGTAATCTCTGGCACATCATTAAATAGAAATTGCAGTTTATACTTCTACAATTTGATTCGTTTGTGTTTTCATGAGTAAGTGATATAAAACGATTATCACATAGTTGAGAACAAATTTTCAAGGGAATAACCATTTATATAATATTATGTCAATATTTGCCTGGTGTTGGCTTAACAGTTAAGGTGGCTGGGTTGGGACCTCAGTCAAAACCTTAGAGTCCTGAGTTCAAGCCCGTGTCTGACTGTTGAATTAACACCAGGTGTGGTTGACTCAGCCTGTCATCCTTCTGCGGTCGGCAAAATGAGTACCAGCTTACTGGGGTAATAACTATTTGAGATAACCTGTGTTGGAATGGTGACCTGTCCAGGACTGTACTCCTTGCCAATGAAACTGCCTTGGCAGTCCTATATGCATTTATAGCACAAAAGGAATGGTATTATTATGATTATGTCAATATTAGCCTGTTCACCATGATGGGGTTTTACAATCACTTCTGTGTGTGTGTCTGTCTGTCTGTCTGTCTGGGCCGTAAGGTTTTTTTTTGTTTTTTTTTAACCATTTGAGCTTTTGTCATCAACTTTTCAACAAAGCATTATTATGAGAATGTGGGGAACACAAATTAAGAATTTCGTCAAAATGTCAAAAGGTCAAAGGTACTATTTGGCATACGGAAGAAGTCAGAATACAAAAGTGGATAGGCTTTGCATTTTCAGATGTTTTCTAATTTCAGCTTGCTTTAAATTTGTCATTTGATAACTTTTTTTTTCTCCAGCGCTGGCATGTTTAATTCTAAATATTAGCATTACAAAACTGCAATGTGAATAAACATGCATGTTTACAGCATTGTGCTAACAATTATTCATCCAATATGCAGCAACACCCCCTTCGTGCTCAACTTACATCCCTTCTTTCTTTTCAAATGGCACATCCTACTCCACTCATCAGAAGGCTGAATGCCTCTATTATGTGTTTGCTTCCAAATTTGTGTATCCAACCCCTCACTCTCGGTACCCATCCTTCCCTGCCATACCCAATGGCTCTTGGACACTGTCTTTTAAACCAGAGAAGGTGGAGAAGTTTTTGTAAACGCTGGACTTTTTTTCTGTTTTGTTTTGTTTGCGATATCGAGGCTCGTATAAGAGCTAACACAGAACGTTTAACAAAGGGGCAGGAGATGAGGGGTTCGTGAGGAAAGCACAAAACAGTGGGGAACAGAGACATTAGGAGATCTGTGGAAGGGAGAGTGATGGGGTGGGGTACATGGGGTAAACAAGATGGACACTTCAGGGACTTTCAGGAAGGAAAGCAGGGAATTTGAAGGGTGGGTTTGGGTGGATTAACGGGGGCAGAAAAGATCATGGTTTTGGATGGGGGAAGATAGAGAGATGGTGGTGAACAGCTGTTTTGAAGACCTGTAGGAGGGAGTGGGATTAAAGAGAGTGTGGGAGTTTTTTTCCAGAGGCAGGAAAAAGAGGAATGAAAGAGTGAAGGTGAGCAATCATTCTTGTTTTGGTAATTTTTCCAGAAAGGAGTTGCTGGTGGACCTTTAGCACCCTGTAGAAATATGGGGGATGATCACAAACAGAGCGGGGGGGTGGGGGGGGCGAGTCCGGAGAGGAGACGGTAGAAGGCGCAGAAAGACCACGACACTGACTGTGGTGATAGAGTGAGAGAGACCCAAAGACTCAGCTTCATTGTGGGAGATACTTTATCCCTCTGACTGGACCAGCCGACAATCGAACACAGTGTCCTAAAAATCTGCTCTACTGTTCTTGCACATCCTCTATTTGCCCTTTTCACATTGTCTTTTGCCCTAGGTCACATCCATCTGCTTGGAAATCAGCCAACGTCACTGTATTACATGAAAAGGTGCAAAAAGTAATCTTCTTAATGATGGTCCTATCTGCTTACTTCCAAGCATCAAGAAGGTCACATAATCCATCATTGTGTTTGATGTGAAATCCTTCCTTTTCTAGCAACCTCATCTCAGATCACCAATTTGTATTCAAACCAGGCCACTCCATGTGGGACATGCTGCTTTTACTCACCAACAATAGATGGAGGTCATCAATGTCACACATGAGATCAGTGCCTTCTCACTGGAGCTATCTCATGCTTTTGATACAGTCTGACATCCCGCCTTGCTCTCCAAACTGTCTGTCTTTGGCATTCTAATCCAACTCCACACATGGGTTATTGACTTCCTCTCCTCCCCTAGCCAACGTATGGCACTCAACGGAATCCTTTCATCTCTCCCTGTCAAGGCTGGGGTGCCCACGGCACTGTTCTGGGCCCAGTCCTATTCCTGATCTTCATTAATGATCTCTCTGACTCTCTGGAAAATCCTCTTAATCAATTTGCTGATGACTCCACCATCCTTCAGGTCCAGGCAGCCAGTGGCCTCTTCCCCATCTAAAGCCCTTCTTCTTCCAGGTTTCCAGTTTTTCTCTCCTGGGATTTTCCTTCTGTATCCATCTTGTCTACCCCCATGTATCTTTTCTTATCCCCATTCATCCCCACACCAATTATTTGTCCATCTCCCCCTTCAACCTCACTGTTGGTGTCCCCTCTCTCTTTACTGTTCCTTTTGGCCTGTTATGTCAAGATCTGTTCAATGTACTACCACTTCCACAAGCCTCGACTGTATACCAAAAAACCCCCACGAAAAAGACATACACAGTAAACCCTTAAATATCGTGGGTTTTGTCCATTCGCGTGCAACCTATTGTGTTCTGATTTAATTATCGTGGGACTTCATTTCGACCAATCACGGTTTTTGAGCTGAGCTAAGATGAGTCATCATTTGTGTCAGGGTGTACGATTATCTCACATTACGAGCCTTTTGTTGTTTCTTGTGCACCGTTAATAATGGTGCCCAAATGTAAAACAATGGGCAAAAATAATTGTGCCAAAAGGCAGAGAAAGGTTATGATGATGTGTGAAAAAAAATTCAGTTGTTAGATAGGTTGGCTGGAGGTGAAATTGCGGCATCTGTGGGCCGCCATTATGGAATAAATTAATTGACTATAGGGTATATCTGTAAAAGTTATTAAAATATCCATACATGTGTTGCTACCAGTGCTCTTCAAAGCACAAAAGTGTCATTACAGTCACATTATCCTTGTATTGAAATGATGGAAGAAGTCCTTAATGTTTGGATCGAGGACCAAACACAGAAAACAGTGCATTTGAGTGGACCGGTGATACAGGAGAAATAATTGCGCATTTACCAACATTTCCACGAGGTACCCACGGCTGAAGACTCCAGTTCAAGCACAGCTATCCATAAGTTCCATGTCAGGAAAGACTGGTTTGAGAACTTCAAAAGAAAATTTGGCCTCTATAATGTCAAATTAATTGGGGAAGCAGCATTAGCAGACCATGATGCTGTGGAGAACTATCCACCGCAGCTCATGAAACTAATCGAGGCAAAGGGATTTATGCTGGAGCAGGTTTTTAATGCCAATGAGACAGGATTATTCTGGAAGAAAATGCCATCTCATACCTTCCTGTCCAAGCAGGAAAGATCTACTCCAGGGTTCATGGTGGCTAAGGATCATCTTCACATTCTCCTATGTGGCAATACAGCAGGTGAAGTCGTCATCAAACCAATGCTGCTCTTTCGATCGCTGAATCCCGCTCCTCACTCACCCCTCCAACAGTATCATCATCATCATCCCGCGCTAACTCTGGTGGTTTATATTTATGGCAGAGCATGTAATATTTTTTACCCTTATTCACCTTGCTGTTTTGTAAAAATCACTTCACAGTTTTGGAATAAATTTAAAAGGTAAAGGTCTTGTGTTTTTGTTTAATTTATGCTGTACAGTAGTTATTTTATTCACATGGTTATTTCAATTGCGATGTGTTTATTTTTAGCTGCCGCCCACCTTCCTCAATTTTCTCGAAGCCCTGGAACCTAACCCCCCTTTCTCCATAGGCCCTTGGTTTTAACTATAATGGCATTTTCCAGGAACGTAACCCCCGCGACATTTAATGGTTTACTGCATGCATGTTTTGAGTGGAGTGGAAAAGGTGGGGATCAGTTATAATTCACGTTTTGTTATTTTGGTTGGAAAGAGTTAGACTGTGTTGATAAGAGGAAGTACACAAAAATAAGACCTTTATATCCACCTTCATTCTTGGCTTGCTGACTTCCTCTACCGAAGAAGTCAGCACTTAGCAATCAGTAGAATCCTCTCCCAGTCAAGGTTGGAGTTCTGCAAGGCAATGTGTTAGGTCCAGTCTTGTTTATCAGATCCTTAAGTGACCTCTCAAATGCCCTGGATAACCATGTGTTCATCTTTGCAGATGTCTCCACGCTATACCTTGCTCTACTACCATCACAACGACATGACAATGATAGCTGTCTCTCTTTCTCATTACCTGAAAAAGATGAGATGCTTGGCTGACAAATAGAACAAGTTATTCGATGAGGCAACTTTCATACTCTCACTTTGCCTCTCTCTCGAAAGATCACCTAATAAAACCTATCTTTATTGTTACAAAAAGACTCGCTGGCATAATGGTTCGTGTGTCTGCTCTGAGTTGGGTTGGTCGATGGTTCAAACTTCAGATGAGTCATATCAAAGACTTCAAAGATTATATTTGCTGCTTCTTTGCTTGATGATCAGCATTAAATGGTTAGTGCATGGACAAACAACGATTGAAGGCAATGGCAAACCAGCTCGTATAACCCTTGCCAAGAAACTGCTCTGTTAAGAGCACGGTACATCAAATATGAAAAAAATAGTTCCAACATCAAACACTGGAGGATGTTCACTCTTAAGCATTGGGCCTACCATCACTCATGCCCTTTCATGGGCAGACCATGTAATGAAGCTGGCCTGCAAGACCAGATACAGACTGGGAATCTTCCGTGCTGCTAAATTCTTTGATGGTACTTCTGAACTTTTCATAGACTTAAAATAGGTCTCTTGGTCAAATGAATAATACTTTCCCCGATGGGCCAGTGTCCCTGCTTATCACCTCTTTCCTGGAAGCTGTGGCATCTAAAACACATTATTGATATCTCCCATAAAGAAACAGAAGGGCAACATCTGTGACTCCACCATTGCAAACAGGTTTGTGGCCTTTTTTAAACTGTCTATAATTCCAGTCTTTTCTATTTGTTCTTTTCCCTTAACTTCCCACTGTTCTTTGAACCCTCTAATCATTTCCAGTTCCTCAAGGATGTCTGTGTTTTTATATTAACTCGAATATCGTTAAACTCCCAAAATCCAGACCTCCTACTCATCTTTGCTCCTTTTTTTCTGTTTATGAAACAGCCTTCCTGAGGTGGTGCAATCCCATTCTTTCCTCCAGAGTTTGAAGGTGGCAATGCATCATCTGTCATCCTGTATCTCTGTGTAGCAGGGCACCTCGTGAGGGTGAAATATTTGGGTAAGTTTAGGGAGATGAAGTATTTCAAAGTATCATTTAAAAGAAGTTTGAATACAGCAATTATAAATAAAAGAATACAAAGAGACAATTTTTTGTGCTAGTAAATACCTGTTCTCTCTGGGAACATGATTCAGTGAGGAAAGAAGCTGGCTGAGCTTTGCAACAAAGTAATTATTTGTGAGATTCGGTGATGTTTTCTTGAAAAACAAAACAATTGCACTTTCAGTTTTAACTCAGAATTGGAGATTGGCCCAGCTGGTAAGTTGTTTCCTGGTAAGTTGTTTGGTAAGTTGTTTCCCTGCCCTTGTAGGTGGGGGGAGGGCAGAGTAAAGGGTGTGGATTGTGCCCTGGGTACCTGCAGCACAAATTTACAACTAGTTGGAGATTGGCCCAGCCATTCAAAAAAAAAAACCTTTTTAAGACATTCACACAATCATACAGAAAATTGCTTTATTTTATATACAGAAGTACGATGTAAGTAATTATCAAAGACAGAAAGCAATAATTAAAACGAAAAGAATGATGATCAAGCAAGTGAAGGAGTAATAGCACAGAATCAATCAGAGGATTGTTAGAGTTTTTGTGTAACTTATATATATATTTTTAATTATTTGGCTTTTGGGAGGAATTGTGAAGAATAGGGAGAAGTATCATCAAAGGAAAGCACAGGAAGAGGAAACACAGGAGAGAAGAGAGTTAAAGTGAGAGCACAATAGGCTTATAAAAGGATGAATTACGATCGAAAATGGTTTAATAAATAACTTTGAGTCCTGAACAATGTCCCGAGGTACTGCATGCTAGCCCTGCATGTTGGCCAGCAACCCGCCACATGATGTCATCTCAGGGCATCTGTGCAACAGCAGGTTACCTGCCCAACCGTCAATCATGGAATGGCGGATGCCGTTAGGAACATGGTGTAGTGTAAAAACACAGACATCCTTGAAGAACATAAGATCGGTGTACAAATGACATTCATTTACATCAATGATCTCAGATAAGAAGTGCATGAAATCATCGAGAATGGCAGAGGAGATTGTCTGCGAATCCTCACCTACCACATCCAGCAAGCTTGATTGACCTGACAAGATTATAACTGTCACTGCTGATGTACGAGGTTCTCCAAAGCTATAGACTGATTTCACATTCATGGACTTATGTAGTATTGTGATCATACATATTGAATAATGTACACTATATAAGTGAGCAAGTGGTATATGTCCACATATAAAAAAAAAAAAACATATATAGTGTGTGTATATATATATATATATATACATACACCACACACACGACACAACATATATATATATATATATATATATAATATATATATATATACACACACCACACGTATATATATATATATATATATATATATATATATATATATATATATACCACACACCGATATAAGTATATATATATATATATATATATATTGTTACGGATCTGGAACCATTTGCATTCAACATATAGATGTCCCAAAAGTCAGTTATGTCATTAAGTATGTGTGTAGTCAGATCCCCTTCCTTTTGTCTAGTCTCTAGTAGGAGAATCAAAGGCGTGCGTTGCAATTTCTTTTAGTTAGGTTATTACATCTAACAAGCCATCTAAACAAACCATCCATATGCATACCTTTCGGCCCGATACGAGTTCCACGGTACCATCGTGCTTGCACCCCTCGTTAGCGTCACAGTGCACCTTTGCCTGAGACCGGAATTCCCGAGGATGTTGAGGCAGTTTCACACCCCAGACTTCTCGAACACGGCGCTGGTAAGTCCATGAGCTGAGATGGAAATTGGTAACCATCTTGAGGGACCAGAAAAAAAGTGATATACTGGATTGAAGACAAATGTAGATAACAAAACAGCATGATGGACCTTTCAGTGAAGTAGCCTAAAGTTAATTATCTCCAATTTTCTGTTTTAGACCATTAATCGCTCGACGGACGCTTTTGCGGACAATATTTAAGGGTTGGTGTGTCAGTTTGTGCCACGTATCCTTATTCTTCCACATCATAAGCGTATTCCCACATACCATTGGAAAGCAGAATTTTATTTCCTATCCATTGGTATATAATATGTGACTATAGGTTAAATGATAAGCATTTTATAGGCTATAAAATGCTTCGCTAAATAATCGCGCAAGGCAAATTTGAGAGCAAAAACGGTTATTAAAAGTATACTTGTTCATAAATCATAACATTCTAGTACATGGATATAGCCAATGTT
>CM068962.1:27776405-27789755 GCA_035128595.1 Eptatretus atami | reverse complement strand
CAAGGCAAAAACAAAAACTGGCGTAAATATGGAGGAGGGAGCACACACAGCCTTGCTTAAAGCTGAGTTATAAGATACACGCTTAGTTATAATAATCGTTAATTTCTTTAAATCTTCAGATTTCACTCCAGATTTTGACAGTTATTTAGTCCACCAGCTCTGATCCTCAAATCTGAAGACTGATTTTGATTACACACTTCGTGAGAGGTCATCGTGGAAAATCACCAAGGCATTTTTGAATAGGCCAAAACAAAATGACGGTTTAAGAGCGGATTAAGACCCCTGCAAGGTGAACTCTGGCTGACCAAGGGTAAGCCTGGTTTTGGTTTTAATTTAATAATCCCGTTAATTAATTATCTTTAAAAGGGCTGTTTAACTTTACCCAAATTCCCAGTTTTCATTCATGCACTCCCTTGGAATTCCCTTGGTATGCATGCAAAGTTTTGGGCCACTGGGTTTCATGGTTTTATAGTTATGGAGGAGACACACACACTGATACATACATTTATTATTATAAATATACATTACATATATGTTACACAAATATTGAACTACTACTACTACTACTACTACTACTACTACTTCTACGACAACTAAATAATAATAATAATAATTAAATTGCCACAATGATTCCCACCTTCTTTGTGGTTACCTGGGGAACGTTTTTTTCCCCAAAGTCTTTCACGAGCTAGTTGGCCAGGCCTGACGTTCAACAAGGTGATTTTGGCAGAAATTTGTAATTTGTTCAAGGTGCCTGCGATAGCTCACCTACTGTTGACAAAAGACTGTTGGATCTTTAACGTTAACCAGCGACCAGTGCTGGGAAATGGGTCCACCAGCATAACATCCTTCCGATGGAGGGCACACATATTGATGCCTCACCATGACGGTTTATAGCTGGGTTAAGGTTCAAACCCAGGCTACAGAACTTAAAGATAGGTGTGCACATCCTGCTAACCCTTTACTCATTATATATTTACATAAATATATCTATAAAAATTTTTTTTTTAAGTGTTTCTTAGACTATTGTGATTAGTCCGTTCGAAGTATCCTTTGAAAGGGTCTTGTATGAACCCTTTGAATGGTTTTCATTAATAGCTCCTCCAGTGAAGCGTAATACTTGCCTACTGATGTTGAGACCAACTCAAGCTGCTAAATGGTGCAATAAGTGTGCGGAATACTCACCTCATTATTTCATCTTGATGTATAATTAAGTAAAGAAATCAAAGCATTTGTGGAGTTGAAGGAATTAACAATGAAAGGAATATTGGACTTGTTGAAATTTCATAAAGGTGGGGAAAGAAAGCAGAAATGTCGGGATTATTGCAAACAATAAAGAAAATTAATATACACAAACACATACCAGAAAGGTTTATTCGGAGATAATGTTTAATTCGATTTCCTCTTATTATCCAGGTGAGGTTGCTGGATAGTTCAGACGGAATATTCCCACCTTTGAGTTCTTTCGTCTGGGTTTGATTCCTGACCTGACTCTAAAAATGTCACCTTGGTGCTTCACTGGAGGGGTGATACATTCTGTGGATGAACTTTAAACTCGGTGTCCCATCTGATAGCATCAGTCGGTGGTCGTTAAAGATGCCATGGTGTGTTTAGATGAAAAGTTGGCAAGTTTTGGCCAAATTTTTAATTCCTGCATCAGTGGCAAAGCTGTGCCCCCTAATAATTTCAATGATGCAACCAGCAGCCAAATGTTGCAAATGACACAGCTGCACTTGTAATGGCTACACTGCCTGGTTGGGCCAGGGAGACAAAGCATTAGCCGTGCCATTGTTAGCTGCACTGATCGTTTATAACAATGCATCTTTCTCCCGTATTAATAAATCATTAATAATTGAACATAAAAGAAGAGATATATTGATGAAGAAATTGGATTGCAATAACTCATTGATAATTTTGAAAGGTTTTCTTTTGTAATAAGCAACATTCCCAAATTGAGTTTGAGTTCTTGAGTACCTTTCCAAATAACCAAATTACATGTACCAAGTCAATTATCCAATATCCATAATTACCACCCAGCGTTATCAATCCATGTTATGATCCTTAACTTCATCTTTGCACCATCCCTTACCAAGATAGTGCAGCATGAGCACAGTTTGCAAAAGATTTCTTTCATTGCCATGGATACGACGGATCACCGTGCTCTTGGGTACGTGTTTGGCCAAACTGGTGAACATCGCTTCTTCGCCATCAAAACCATCCAGCCGGTAAAGTTCTGCACTCATCGCAACATGGTTCTGCACTGTAAAACACTCTAATGGTATACTGTGGAGCCAGGTATGCTGCGCGCAGCATGATGGGTTTTATATTGCAGTTTCACCATGTCATCTTGCCATGTCAGCCACATATTGCCATGCTGCGATGTTCAGCTCCATTTGAACTCATCATTGTGAACCAACCCAGATTATCCCAAATTCGACATCCTTTGGCAGGATGGTTAGCTTAATTATGGATATGAAAAGTATGAAATGTATTATATTACTACTGGAAGTACTGTCGGACACGATGTGTCAATACCTTGAAATATTTTGAAATATTTGAATCCATGAACTGAGAGAGCGTAACTGTTGAGCTTATTTGGGTTGCTGTAGTGTCATATTGCTCTTATGATGTAGTGTCATATTGCTCTTATGATGTAGTGTCATATTGCTCTTATGATAACTTCTCTTCAAGCGTGGAGCATACAGTGCGATCTCATTTGGAAGCTGCGTGGGGGGTAAAGGAGGAAAAGAAGGGGAGGGAGGATGAATGGTCTCCAGGCAACAGCGACACTACGTATATGATTCGAGTAGTAAAGCCACCTCAAGCAGTAAAGATTAATAATGTCAGATAAAAGTTAACATTTCGGGAGCTTTGGTTGGTGATGGGCTTTGAATTTCAATCCACATTATAGTGTAGGATGGAGTTTTTTTATAATTTGCAGCATTCTCAGCAAGTTCTTGCTGTTGTAAAACAATAAAATGCTCACGACAATTGTAATTTATTTATTTATTTATTTGGGGAGGGGTGGGGGAGGGATATAAAGTCAAGGCTCATGGAGCAGCAAGAACTTGGAATAGATCATGACGTAACAGAAACAAAGGAACATCAGAAAGAGACAGGAAAACACACCAACAGCAGCGTTACGGGACAAAATAGAGGGAGACTTGGACAAATGAGGGCTGTGGAAGAATAAGGGGGTAGGGAAGGACATGTAGGGTGGACAAGGTGGATGCAGAAGCAAACTCTCAGCAGGGGCGGGGTGAGGGGTGGTTAATAGGGGTAGAAAGATTATGGTTTTGGATGGAGGATGATCTGAGATCATGGTGAACAGCTGTCTTAAAGACTTGGAGGGAAGAATGAGATTGAAGAGGATGTGGAAGTTGGTTCTGGAAAAAGAGGAAGGAATGAGTGGAGGTGAGCAGTGCTTCTGAATTTCAGGAGTTTCAACAGAAGGGGGTAGATGGTGGACTATGTGCACCCTGTAGAAACCTGAGGGGGGGGGGGGACAAAGCACGGAAAGAGCAGAGGGTGCAAGACCAGAGAGGAGACGGTAGAAGATGGAGAGACCACCGACCTGTCTGCGATGTGAAAGAGATAGGCCCATAGACTCTGCTTGGTTTGTTGATAAGTGTTAAGTTTGATGAACCCAACTTATAGTACAAGCAATATACCTGCTGTGTTGAGGATAGGGTAATATAGTGGGATAGAGCTATGAGAGTACCGTGTGTTTCATCGCAGGCCCATTTGGTCATAAATGACTTGCGTGAACTGGTCAAGCTTGTTCAAGCCAGAATCAATCAGGCCAAGCAGCCCAGTCATGTAAGTACACCACCTGAGTGTGTTTTATGAGTATAACGAAAACTAACTGTGATACGTAAAATCAATACAAAGTTGAATATCGGACCGGTATATTTCCACTAATACCATTATTTAATGGCCGCACGAGTTTTCTTTCCCTCTACCCTGCTCGATCCTGAACATTCTCTCTCTGCACCACTCTCATGTCACTCTCCACAATCTTCTTCCACCTCAGTTTTGCTCTCACCTTTCTACTCCTGCCAACTGCAACCACATCAGACCAATCTCAGACTGGTATACCAACCACATGATAAATGTACCTTTGCATCATACCCTTAAGTAATCAACTCAAACAGTACAGTACAAAAGTAGAACACTTGCATTTGAGCTGCACAGTCTGGGTTTGATTCAGAAGTTGACTATAAACTGTCAGATTGGTTCTTAGTTGGCAGGGCTTTGCATCACAATGGGTCATCCTCCGGATGGATGTTAATCTGGGTGTCCTGCCTGCAAGCATCATAGTGGGCTCGACACAACCAGAGTTGGTTACCATGCTTGTGAAAGTTACTTTTTCAACGCGATTCTATATATTTCGACTGAAGGAACACGAATACGACGGTGGCACAAAAATTTGACCCCGGATAAGGTCAGTTTTGGTGGCCTTGAAAGGTCATTAGAGGTCAAATAGAGCAAAAAATCTATGTCGATAATAATCTCTCTCTCTCTCTCTCTCTCTCTCTCTCTCTCTCTCTATCGAGTGCAGCCTGTGGCTGCTGGTTGCATCATTGGTTGGGACGTGGCTATGCCGCTGATGCAGTGTCCCCCTTACCAGTACACTGGTGCTCATTTTGCCGACCTCGGAAGGATGACAGGCTGAGTCAACCTCCTGGTGTATTTTAATTCAGCGGCCAACGGGGCTTGAACTCAGGATCCTAGGATCCCAAGCCACCACCCTAACCACGAAGCCAACACCAGGCTGTCAGATATAATCATACAAAGGTAATGGTGTCAAATGAAAGCTCTCATCAAAACAAAACACTTATTTCATAATGTAAATTTATAGGGTCAACAATGTCACCTCTAGAGGTCAATAAAGGTCATTTTGATTAAAAAAAAACAAACAAAAAAACAGACCCAAAAGGATGATACTAGGATCAGCGTGTATGGCGGCAAATGAAAGCTCTCATCAAAACAAAACACTTTCACTCCGGAGTATAAAGTGATGTGGTCAACCATTTGACCCTTGAGGTCATTAAAGGTCATGCAAGGTCAAAAGTCCGGGAACATCAAGCCAGTCGTGTTAGAATGGTCGTTTATGGTGTCAAATGAAAGCTCCCTTCAAGATGAACTACTTACTGCTGGTTAAAATGTCTTGGAGTTAACTCTGTGACCTCGAGATCACTTTAAGCAGGAACATTTGCACAGTTGTGTTCAGTCAAGATGTTCTTCATTTGCAAGAGCAGGAGCCTGTGCGGTGTTTGCAGCAACTATATTTTACCATCGGCTCGAACGCTTGAGTGACGGTGTCGTGCGAAGTCCACACGGGCGTTAGGTTGTTCTCGGATTCTTGCCAGCCGAAGGAACATGGGGTCTTTTCAGGGAGATTTGGCTGATGACTTGTCTACCAGATTGATGCCTGGTACACAGCTTGTCGAAGGTGAAGCATGAGTGCGTCCTGTGTTGGTGGGATCCGCGAGAAATCTTAACTTCTTTGACATGTTCATTTTTGTTCCAGGTGTTCCACTAAATATGTTTGCCCATGTTCTTCAGTCCATTTGTAGTATCACAACCTGACATGCATGGCACATTGGTAATGCAAGGCAGCGTTCTGGGCCAATGCTCCGATGGAGTCGATTGATGTGAAGCACTTGCTGATGCTTTCTGCTCCCGAATGCAATCCACAAGTTAAGGTTTGGATTGATGGAGAGAACTGACCCAGGATGATTTTGAATGCGTCGGTGTTGCCGGTCCTGATGAGAATGGAATGTGTTTGGGAGTGTATCGATTATATGATGGATCTCTGGAAGATTGTACATGTTGCTGCGTTTGAGCCTGAGGAGTAACTGCTGAAATCTATTTGTCCGGGTTCTTCCCGACATCTTTGTTCCTTTCTAATTTATTTTTTCACAGTTCTCTTTATTCACTCTAATTCTTGCTTTTTCTTCTTTTTCATCTCTTTTACTCTTTATTCCTCTCATTCATTATCTATCTCTGCAAGGAGAAATGAATTCTTGCCAAAAAATTTCTGTAAGGCTCACTTGGCTGCACCTGGATGGGTTTGCGGGTTGTGGAGTCGAGGCTGAAACCAGAATCCTCTCCAGGCTCCTCTTGATGTCTTCGGATTCCTTCTTGGTCTTCTGTTTCAATCATGTGTACCACTATTCTGGTGTCTGCTTCCTCGTGGTTTGAAAGTTCCTTCATTTCATCACCAGGCCGGACATGCACGACCAAGGAATCACAGATGTCAAATATATATCCTTGCAGTCGGGATAGTACTGGTTTTTAATTGCCTCATTGGACAGAAACTCGAACAGTTCTTCCTTGTTTGAAGAATCTACCAAAAAGTTTTCCCAGGTTTTCTGGCCTTGAGGAATCTTTTGCATTATTAGTGACTTGTTGACGTGTCCCACCACGAGCTCTGTCTGCTCTCTTGCTTCATGTGCTACCTTTGATACTTTTAGGAAAGTATCTATCCCATATGACATCAAGGCAATCACAAGATTCAAGTTCAACGCAGAGGCAAGGGCAGAAGACAGTAGCTGCATAGTCGTCAAACGTCGAGCATGATGGCTTTGGTGGCATCAAGTGGATGAAGGCCCCACCATCGATGATTACTGCATTGTAGCCTGTTGGAGGGAGCTCAGTTTCCTCTAAGGCGTCAGGTCCTTCTGCAGAATCTGCTTCGACAATACAGTGGTACAGTACAGCATCGTCATTTGTCGTCTTCATAGCAGGGAAGGGATTGCAGACTCGTGTGCAACTGTACAAACAGTTGACGATATGATGACGTCTGATCTTTGAAGTGAGTTTTTTCTTGGCAGCTGTTTTGCATTCCTTGACCTGTTTGAAAAACATCTGTTTGTTCTTTTTGATTGGAGTCTGAAGGTTACGTGTTCGGTTTTCCAATGCGGCTGCCTTATAGCCTTCATACTGAGAGTGCTCTAGTGTGTCAATTTGTTGGACAGTTTCAGATGATGATACAGACAAGCACACCCACCGGTGTAGCGACACCAATTCACTTTCCTCCTGGAATGGATTTCCCGCTTGAAGAAGGGAGTCAGACATGTTCTGGACATGCATCAATAAACGCAACTTGATGGATTTGCCCACTCTGTGATGTTTACGAAGTTCCTCTGCGTCATGGTGATTTTCTTGGAAATCATACACCACATGGGCAAGAGTCCGGGTGATCAGAACCCATTTTGCCAGTGATGCAAGATCTTCTGTTTGTCTGATAATGTCACCAACGCCTTTCACCAGTTTGTTGTTTTGTTCATGGGTGTGATGTATTGCAATGGCAGAGAACCTGAACGCACCAGCGAGTGGCTGCTGTATTATACAGCGTGCTGGCTGAGCTCATGACGTATGGAGTTTAATGATCTCTCGGGGTCAAACGGTTGGCCACATCACTTTATACTCTGGAGTGAAAGTGTTTTATTTTGATGAGAGCTTTTATTTGACACCAATATTACCTTTGTATGACTATCCGTTATTGATATAGCTGGTTTTTTTTTGCCCTATTTGACCTCTAATGACCTTTCAAGGACACCACCTGACATTATCCAGGGTTAGACTTTTGTGGCACCTTCGGATTTGTGTTGCTTGGGTCGAAATCTGGAGGATTGCATTTAAAAACTAACTTTCACAAGCATGGTAACAAACTCTCAATTATTTTTCATTGCCCTGGTCGACATTTATGTCGTCATATAACTTTCACTGACACATATCCACACTGATGATGAAAGTATCTCAAACCTATCAGGACTATAAGTGAAGTTTATAGCTTTTAATAGAATCTAAAAACAAGTTACAACAAGAAGGGCACTTGGTCGAGCGCATACCTCTGCCACGCGATTCCTGAACCAGTGGAACATATCGAGTCCAATAACTTTTTGAAATATGCTCTATGACGTTTTTAGCACAATCTCTCAATGGTGAATAATCACTTTAAAAATTAAATAATTCTCGTATCCGGATCCGGTTCTTCACCAAAATCAACTCAAATCAATTCGTCCTTGTCACACACCCAACTTGTCCATCAAATTTTGTCCGAATCCGTCCACAACTTTTTGAGACATCATACTATATGTTCGTTTAGCCCTATATCGCAATGGTGAGGAGTCACTTTAAAAAGTTTCGGATCCAGATCCGGCATCAGATCTTTACCAAAATTGTACCAATTCTTACTACTCGCACATCCAGCATGTCCACTGAGTTTCGTCCTAATCCATCGACAACTTTTTGAGATATCGTGCTCTTTATCATTATTGGCCCAATCTCTCAATGGTGAAGTATCCGGATCGACTCAAAAATTTCTATTATCCGGATCTGGATTCGGACCTTCACCAAAATATAATCAGTTCGTCCTTGTCACACACCCAACCTGTCCATCAAGTTTTGCCCGAATCCATCCATAATCTTTTGAGATATTGTGCTGTATACCATTTTTTGCCCTATCTCTCAATGGTGAAGAATCATTTAAAAATTAAATAACTCTCAGATCTGGATCTGGATCTTCACCAAAATTAAGCGTTGCTCTCCTTTGCAGATCACCTGCACACACAAGAAAAATTCAGAATGATTGCTTGAAAACTGTGGCCAAAAAACGTGTGACAAACAAACACGACAGACCAACATACTTGGCAAAACATTTTTTCGCCAAGTAAAAAGACGTCATGCAGAGCACGATACTTGCAAAATCCACCCCCCTCTTCAAAGGTTGCCATGGATACTTCAAATTGTCCATTTCATTAAGATTAAAATTGACAATCTTAATCAAAACTCAGGTCAATCGGATGAAAATTAATTATTTTTCAGATTGAAATTGATGATTTTAGAAGTTTGACCTTGAGTTGACATTTGATCTTTTGACAAAAAATCGTTGGTTTCCAAATGCAGTGATGTACAATGCAATTGCTGCTTAATCGTCAGGTTAATTGGATGAAAATTGACGATTTTTCAGATGAAATTTGATTTTTAGAAGTTTGACCTTGAGCTGACCTTTGACCTTTTGACCTCAAAAATAATTGCTTTCCCCAATTCAGTGATGGACTCTGCAATACTGTTTAATTTTCAAGTTAATAGGATGTAAATTGATGATTTTTCAGATTAAATTTGATTTTAGAAGTTTGACCTTGAGCTGACCTTTGACCTTTTGACATCAAAAATAATTGCTTTCCCAATTCAGTGATGGACTCTGCAATTACTGTTTAATTTTCAAGTCAATAGGATGTAAATTGATGATTTTTCAGATGAAATTTGATTTTAGAAGTTTGACCTTGAGCTGACCTTTGACCTTTTGACCTCAAAAATAATTGCTTTCCCATTCAGTGATGGACTCTGCAATTACTGTTTAATGTTCAAGTTAATAGGATGTAAATTGATGATTTTTCAGATGAAATTTGATTTTAGAAGTTTGACCTTGAGCTGACCTTTGACTTTTGACCTCAAAATAATTGCTTTCCCAATTCAGGATGGACTCTGCAATTACTGTTTAATTTCAAGTTAATGGATGTAATTGATGATTTTTCAGATTAAATTTGATTTTAGAAGTTTGACCTTGAGCTGACCTTTGACCTTTTGACCTCAAAAATAATTGCTTTCCCAATTCAGTGATGGACTCTGCAATTACTGTTTAATTTTCAAGTAATAGGATGTAAATTGATGATTTTTCAGATGAAATTTGATTTTAGAAGTTTGACCTTGAGCTGACCTTTGACCTTTTGACCTCAAAAATAATTGCTTTCCCAATTCAGTGATGCACCATGCAATTGCTGTTTAATTTTCAAGTCAATCGGATGAAAAATGACAATTTTTAGAAATTATACCTCAAGATGACCTTTGACGTATGACCTCAAACTCAATAGGCTTCTCAGTTGAGACTACCTCCGCAACTTGGTAAAGTTTCATGATGATCAATTTGGAATTGTGACCTGTTGTCAATTGACAAACAGACAGAGAGAATAACAGAATAACAAAATCGACTGACCAATATACTTGAAAAGTCTTCGATTTTGCAAGTAACAAACAAGAAAACGGACATAATAACAGACAGAAAGGGTTGAAAACATAAGCTCCTTCCACCTTCGGTGGTGGAGGTAATAAACCGAGGGAGTATTTCATTTGGAGACAACAGACGTTATTTATCCAAGTAGGAAAGTTCGCAGGGGTTGTCCAAGTTTTATCCTGCAGGGAATTGTCTGACATCAAATAGGCTGTCAATTTTGTTTCCAAACGGAAAACTTTACATCAAGTGTTGCCACTACTCGCCTACGGGTTGGTATGCAATTACCTCGAACATAGTACTGCCTCTTACTCAAAGCAATTACAGCTACCCAAAGATATGAGTCATCAAAACCTCAACTCGACCTATTTCACTGCAATGTAGTATGAGGGACTCCCTCGATTCATGTTGAAGGGTGCAGTTTGGCCACCTCACTGCGATTTCCGAGTGTGGGTCGGCAGCTCTGGGAATCGAAGCCGCAGCAGTCAATGGAGACCAAAAGAACAACATTCTTTTACCACTTGATCAAAAAGCCAGCTCTCAAGGCGGTTATTAATTTTCAAAATTGTTTCCAATTCAGGATAAAGTACAAGCTGAGAAGTCAGAAGCTTCAATGGTGGAAGTGAAGGAGCATGGTGCGAACACAAGTTCGTTTATGAGGGAATATCTATGATTAGCAAGTCCCGAATAATGCATCGTGAATTATTTTAATAATCTCAAGAGATCTGTGATGCTGTGTACTTCAACCTTCACACAAGTGTGTTTTGTGATGTCATCAGGAAATGCTTACGAGTACAGTACTTCCTAAATAAATTAATAATTTGATGGTTAATAGCACAAATGTATTGATATGGTACCGATGCTATTTATCCCCAGTATATAAAACATCTGTATGAAGCCTCCCTGCATGATTTCCACAGTACAAGAATGCAATAATTGCTTTACATGAGTTGAAGATAAAAAAAAAATTTTGCAGACAAGTTCGAGGCTAATGGAAGAGTTAGAACCTGTAACAGAACGACGGAAAAAGTGGAAAGCGTAGAAAGTGGGGAAACACCAACAGCAGGATAAAGGGACATGACAGAGGGACACTCGGAAGAAGAATGGGCGAGGGGAACTACGAGATGAGAGCAAGGGGAGAGGAAGGAAGACACAGGAGGGTGAACAAGCTAGATACAAGCTCAAACACAGCAGAAGGGAAGAAATAACTGGAAGGGAAAACTGTGGATGAAAAAAACAAGGAAACAAAAAAAGGGAAATATGGAGGGAGAGGGGAGAAAACACAACATGGAAAGGAATGGGTGGGCTTGGAGAGTGTTAATGAGAGCACAAAACATCATTAATATAGTTGGAGATGACCTGAGGAGGAGTTGAACAGCCATCTTGAAGCCCTGGAGGGAAGACTAAGATTGAATAGAGTAAGGAAGTTGGTTCCACAGGTGAGAAAAGAGGAACAAATGAGTGGAGGTGAAAAGTGGGCTTGGAATTTGGGAGTTTCCCCAGAAGTGGGTTACTGGCAGACCGTGTACACCCTGCAGAAAGCTGAAGGTGGAAGGGGATAGGGGTTGGGGAGGAGGGCACAGAGCGTGGAAAGGGCAAGGGTGCAAAGGAGGTGGTGGAAGACAGACACCAGATAAAACTTAGAAAGCGTTATCATGTCACAATAAATATTACAACTTAGTCAAATGTCACAATCATAATTGTTTTGTAAATTCCTTCATCTTCTCATATGACTCATTGTGGGTTCATTCTTCACTTCAACATTGATGTCTTTGGATATAAGTTTTACCTTTACATCAAAATATTAAAACATTTTCAGCACTTCACATGGGGTATGCTGGTCCCACATGGAGTCCCCTCAAATATGATCTCAAACAAAATTGCATAGGAACTCAATAGGTCTGTGTGGGAGAAATGGATACAAGCAAAGGAATGATTGAAGCGGGAAATGGATATATATATATATACACAGGGGGCTGCAAAAGTAGGTATACAGTAAGGATTATACCAGTATTACCAGTATTATAATAGTGGTGCTAAGATTCATTTAATACTAGAATTCATTTAATTTGAACATTTGAGGGATTAATATGTTTATTATTGATATGTTATTATTGATATGCTTGTATAATCAATTATATACGTTTTGTGTGCACATTTTGTTTTTCATTACTGTATACCTACTTTTGCAGCCCCATATATATATATATATATATATATATATATATATATATATATATATAAATATGAGAGAGATAGATATATATATATTATGTATATATCTATTATCTATATATAATATATGAGAGAGATAGATATATATATAATATATATGTATATATCTATATATATATATAAATATGAGAGAGATAGATATATATATTATAGATATATACAGATATTTAGCGACATATAGAGATGTAGAGATATATAGAGCAATATCGAGATATATAGAGATACACTGCGTGACCAAAAGTATGCGGACACCCCTTCTAATTAGTGGATTCGGTTGTTCCAGCCACACCTATTGCTGACATGTGTATAAATCAAGCACACAGCCATGCAATCTCCATAGACAAACATTGGCAGGAGAATGGGCCATACTGAAGAGCTCAGTGACTTTCAACATGGCACTGTCATAGGATGCCACCTTTCCAACAAGTCAGTTCGTCACATTTCTTCCCTGTTCGAGCTGCCCTGGTCAACTGTAATGGCTGTTTATTTGTGAAGTGGAAACGTTAAGGAGAAACAACAGCTCAGCCGTGAAGTGGTAGGCCACACAAGCTCACAGAACGGGACCGCCGAGTGTTGAAGCGCGTAGCGTGGATAAAACATCTGTAATTGGTTGCAACACTCACTACTGAATTCCAAACTGACTCTAGAAGCAACGCCAGCACAAGCACTGTTCGTCGAGAGCTTCATGAAATGGGTTTTCCTGGCCGAGAAGCCGCACACAAGCCTAATATCACAATGTGCAATGCCAAGCGTCGGCTGTGGTGGTGTAACGCTCACCGCCATTGGACTTTGGAGCAGTGGAAACGCGTTCTCTGGAGTGATGAATCACGCTTCACCATCTGGCAGTCTGACGGATGAATCTGTGTTTGGCAGATGCCAGGAGAACGCTACCTTCCCAAATGCATAGTGCCAACTGGAAAGTTTGGTCGAGGAGTAATAATGTTCTGGGGGTGTTTTTCATGGTTCTGGCTTGGCCCATTAGTTCCAGTGAAGGGAAATCTGAACGCTACAGCATACAATGTAATTCAAATGATTCTGTGCTTCCAACTTTGTGGCAACAGTTTGGGGAAGGTCCTTTCCTGTTTCAGCATGAC
>CM068962.1:27753910-27775551 GCA_035128595.1 Eptatretus atami | reverse complement strand
AGTGGGCAGGAGGGGCGAGAGAGGGGGGTGAGAGAGGGGGAGAAGGGGCAAGGAGGGGACAGGGAGGGCGGCGAAGGCGAGAGGGGGAGAGAGAGGGGGGCCGAGAGAGGCTGCACCATAACTGGGCACTACCTTCGGGCCCGCCCCTACAGGCCCGTACTAGTAGTAGCAAAGGGGGAAAGATATATAGAGCGATAGAGATATTTCGAGATATATAATACATATAAAGACATATAGACATATAAAGATTATTTAGAGATATTTAGAGATATATAGAGATTATAGAGAGAACATTGCATATATATATATATCATATATATATATATATATAATTCTGTAACGTCTGCCGCATAATTTGACGTTTCTCCTCCGAAACTGCCGGACGGATGTCGCCACTTTCGGCATGCGGGTGCTCTGTGGTCTAATGAACAGCATGGGCTATGTGAGATCGCGCCACACGGACAGGTTTGGGAATTTTTGGCGATTTCTAATTTTTACATTTGTTTGCATGGCGACGTGTGACGTCACCGCTGAGAGGCGTAATGACGTCATGACATCATCGGTCCATTTGTACGTCATTACGTCTGTCATCGACAGACCGTCACCGCTGAGAGGTGTAATGCCACTCCGAGAAAACAGCGTCTGCAATGTAAAACCTCTTCTGCACATGCTGACTACCTCAGAAGGTGAATTTGACACAAAAAAATGTAAACAAGAAACTCTGTATATAAAGAAATTCCCATAAATCACATTGTGAACACTGGATATATTGACGTCTAACGAACCCTCACTTTCGAAACTTCACGCGAGAGCGCGGGTTTGGCTAATTATATATATATATATATGCACTACATGGTCAACAGTATGTGGACACCTACTAGTCCAACATCTCATTCCAAAATCATGCGCATTAATATGAGTTGGTCCCCCCCACCACCCCACTTTGCTGCTCTAAACATAACAGCCTCCACTCTTCTGGCAAGGCTTTCCACCACATGTTGGAACATTGCTGTGGGGATTTGTGTCCATTCAGCCACAAGAGCATTGGTGGGGTTGGGCACTGATGTTGAGTGATTATATCTGGCTCACAATCAGCATTCCAATTCACCCCAAAGGTGCTTTATGGGGTTGAGGTCAGGGCTCTGTGCAGGCCACTCAAGTTCTTCTACACCGATATCGATAAACCATTTCTGTATGGACCTCGCTTTGTGCACGTGGACATTGTTATGCTGAAACAGGAAAGGACCTTCCCCAAACTGTTGCCACAAAGTTGGAAGCACAGAATCATCGAGAATGTCATTGTATGCTGAAGCGTTAACATTTTCCTTTACTGGAACTAAGGGGCCGAGCCCGAACCATGAAAAACAGCCCCAGATCGTTATTCCTCCACCAAACTTTACAGTTGGCACTATGCATTCGGGGCGGGGATAGCAATTCTCCTAGCATGTACCAAACCCAGATTCATCCGTCAGACTGCCAGATGGTGAAGCGTGATTCATCACTCCAGAGAACGCATTTTCCACTGCTCCAGTGTCCAATGGTGGTGAGCTGTACACCACTCCAGGCCGACACTTGTCATTGCACATGGTGATCTTAGGCTTGTGTGCCGGCTGCTCGGCCATGGAAAACCCATTTCATGAAGCTCTCGATGAACAGTGCTTGTGCTGATGTTGCCTCCAGAGGCAGTTTGGACTGTAGTGAGTGTTGCAACCGACGACAGATGATTTTTCCGCACTACTTGCTTCAGCACTTGGCGGTCCTGTTCTGTGAGCTTGTGTGGCCTACCACTTCGCGACTGAGATGTTGTTGCTCCAAGACGTTTCCACTTTCCAAAACTGCATTTACAGTCGACCGGAGCAGCTCTAGCAGGCAGAAATTTGATGAACGAACTTGTTGGGAAAGGTGGCATCACATGACGGTGCCATGTTGAAAGTTACTGAGCTCTTCAGTATGGCCCATTCTCCTGCTAATGTTTGTCTATGGAGATTGCATGGCTGTGTGCTTGATTTTATACACCTGTCAGCAATAGGTGTGGCTGAAATAGCCGAATCCACTAATTAGAAGGGTGTCCACATACTTTTGGCCACGTTAGTGTGGATAATATATATATATATATACACACAGATAGATAGATATAAACAGAGACATGAGGCAAGAGGGAGTGAGCCGGTGGGGACTGATCGGTGCTTTGACTCTGGTCATGCTTTCCTGATGACTCCAGGCAGCAGGGGAAAAGTGGGGATCATTTGTCCCCCAACTTGTGTTTGGGGGTTCAATCACCATTTGGCCCCCAACTTGTGTTTTGGAGGGGGGGGGGGGGGGTCGTCCATTCACAACGAAGACGCATCTATGATAGTTGAACGGGGGGGGGGGTGGAGTGATGTGAGATGGTGGTGCTGTACCTACTTTTGCACGCCCTTTGAATGTGAGTGTGGGATTGAACAGCCTCAAGAAGGCAGTTCCACAAATGGGTGAAAAGAGGATCCAGATTTGAGATGTGCAGTGAGCCTGGATTTTGGGACTTTAATCAGGAGGGGGTTACCAGACGAATATCTGTGATCTGGAGGAGCTGAGGAGGGTTTGAGGTCTAAGGGAGAATACGGTGTCCGACTGGAAGAGAGGCAGCAAAAATGGAAAGGCCACTGACCTGTCTGCAATGTCAGAGTTATAAGCATTGTGCTTTGGGTTATTTGCAGGAGATACCAATAAAGTGTATTCGAATGAATCAAATGAAGATATGAATGAAGAGATTTAAGTGCCATGGATTCCAAAAGAGATGGATGTGATGATGGGGTGTCATCCGATAGGCAAGTGCAGTACTCCATTGAACTATGAACAAAGAACCCGTCAGCTGTGAACAATTCTGGTATTTCGAAGAATGACTAAAACGACCGAGGATACCCAGTCTGCAGCTGGCTTTGTAGGCCAGCTGTGTGATGTGATCAGCTCAGGAGAGGTCATGACTGATAGTGAGGCCTTGAGTTTCAAGAGACTGTACTTCTTTCAGTGGTTGACCATTGAAATACGGTGCTTTCAGAAAGTATTCACACCCCTCGACTTTTGTCACATTTTATTGTGTTTCAACCTGAATTTAAAATGGAATAAATTACATTTCTTTGTCACCGATCTACACTAAATGCCCCATAATGACAAAGTGAAAACATGTTTCTCGAAAGTTTTACAAGTTAATTAAAAATAAAAAGCTGAAATGTCTTGTGGCAATAAGTATTCAACCCCATGAGTCAATACTTTGTAGAAGCGCCTTTGACAGCGATTACAGCTTCGAGTCTTCTTGAGTATGTGCGTTTCAGCTTTGCACATCTGGATTTGGGGATTTTCTCCCATTCTTCCTTACAGATTTGCTCAAGCTCTGTCAAGTTGAATGGGAAGTGTCGGTGAACAGTTATCTTCAAGTCTTTCCACAGATTCTCAATGGGATTCAAGTCTGGGCTTTGGCTGGTCCACTCAAGGACTTCACTTCTTGTTCTGGAAGCCATTCCATGTGTTGCTTTGGCTGGGCCCACTCAAGGACTTTCACATTATTGTTCTGAAGCCATTCCAGTGTTGCTTTGGCTGTATGCTTGGGGTCATTGTCCTTTTGGAACATAAATATTTGCTGCAGTCTGAGGCCTTTTGCATTCTGAAGCAAGTTCTCCTCAAAGATTTTCGTGCATTTGGCTCCATTCATTGTTCACTCTTTCCATACAAATCTCCCCATCCCTGCCGCTGAAAATCATCCCCATAACCTGATGCCACTGCCATGCTTCACGGTAGGATGGTGTTCGATGGATGATGAGCTGTGATCAGTTTCCACCAGACATAGCCTTTGCATTCAGGCCAAAGAGTTCAATTTTCATCTCATCAGACCACAGAATCTTTTGCCTCGTGCTCTCAGAGTCTTTCATGTGCCTTTTTGCAAACTCCAGCTGTGCTGTCATGTGCCTTTTTCTCAGGAGTGACTTCCATCTGGCCACTTTCCCGTAAAGCCAAGATTTGTGAAGTGCTGGAGAGACTGTTGTCCTTCTGGCAGGTTTCCCATGATTAGCCAAGGAACTCTGTTGTTTGTCATTGTGGTCATTGGGTTCTTGGTCACCTCCCTGACCAATTTACCTTCTTGCCCAGTTGCTCAGTTTGGTTGGACGGCCAGCTCCAGGAAGAGTCTGGGTAGTTCTATATTCTTTCCATTTCTAATGATGGAGCTCACTGTGCTCTTGGAGACTTTCAACACTCTGGAAATTGTTTTATACCCTTCCCAGATCTATGCCTCTTCACAATTCTATCTTGGAGTTCTACGGACAGTTCCTTGGACTTCATGGTAGAGTTTCTGCTCTGGACATGCACCGTCAACTGTGGGACCTTATATAGAAAGTTGTGTTTCTTTATAAATCATGCCCAATCAATCGAATTGGCCACAGGTGGACTACAATCACGTTGTAGAGACTACAATCTCAAGGATGATCAAAGGAAATTGGATACACCTGAGCTCAATCTGGAGTGTCATTGCAAAGGGGTTGGATACTTATTGATTGATTGCAACACATTTCAGCTTTTCATTTTTAATTTGTCAAAAATTCTTAAAACATGTTTTCACTTTGTCATTATGGGATATTTTGTGTAGATCTGTGACAAAAAATTTAAATTTAATTGGTTCACGAGTCAGTAAGTGACCACTATATTCGTTATTGGTGTGTGTGTGTGTCTGTCTGTCTGTCTGTCTGTCTGTCTGTCTGTCCCGAGCATAGCTCCGTGGGTTTTGATCCGATCCTGATAAAATTTGGGTGGGAGGTTTATATCATAATCTAGTTGTGTTTTCCTGAGAATGGGCATGCTGCGCCCATTATGGGCTGAGCCACGCCAAAAAAACGTGTTTTTAGGGGGTAGCCGATTTCAAGTTACATCTTCTCCGAGGGGTTTGTCGAATCTGGCAGGGGTTTCGGTATTTGGTTAGCCCAATGGCACCTGCATAGCCCCACGGAGCTCGATTTATCATTTTCGTCACAAGGTCACGAACTTAGAAAATGTCGAAAAAATCAATAAATTGGGCATCGAGCTCCTAGGGTTTTCAACTGTTTCGAATGAAATTTGGTATGCAAGTAGTGCTCTTCGAGTACTACAACTTTCATCATTTACGTTTTTCCAGATTCCCGCCAGTTTGCCCGTGGCGTCCCCTCGAAGGTCAAAAAATAAAAAAGGCGAACCGTGTACATTGCTCGTGAACCATCGCCGTCTCCAGACTTGTCCATTTTAAATTCAGGCTGAAACACAACAAAATGTGACAAAAGTTGAGGAGGGTGAATAGTTTCTGAAGGCGCTGTAGATAGGTGGGTTAATTTGGTGATCCTTCTAGATCGACAGTGTGAGACTGAGAGATTTGCCAGAGAATTCAGACGCAATGTATTTGTCACGCCAGCATCTAATCAATTCCAGGTGAGCAGATAGTAACGCATCGGCTGGTTGTCTGTCTGGCAGTGGGATGGAGTTACTGTGCGGCACACTGTGGAATCATCTACAAATAGGAAGAGAGGGATTAATTGGAGCATGAGAGAGGTTGTTTATGAAGATGAGGACCAAGACTAGGCCCAAGGCACGGCCTTGGATCACTCCAGCCTCCAGTGAGAGAAGACATTTGAATATTTTAATATTATATTTATGTTCCAATTTTTTTGTTTGTTTGTTTCTAAAGTTAAATAAATTCCACAAAACATTTTGCAGAGTTAGGATGGACAGTCAAAGCAATTAGCAAATATCTCATTACTGCCAAGCTTGTGCTCACTACCTCGCGTTTCTCACATGAGTAAACACCGACGGGATTTGCCGACATGGTGCAATTGCGTTCATTTATTGAACCAAATCCATTTCTGTTTCCTGTGACTCATTGGCTGATGAGTTAAATATTCTGATTGTGCCTTTAGGAAGAAAAAAACGAAGAAATTGATGTGAACAAGACACCAGAAGTAAGTGTTGTGGAATTTATCCATTGGGCATGACTCTGAGGAGCCATTGTATGTAAATATATCTATTTATTGGTTGGTATTGTGGGCAGTCGTTGGACGGGTCATGAGAGACGATGATTGTGAAGATGGCAGTTCTGTGTGTCCTAGAATTCAGTGTCCAGCTCTGTATCCTTACTAGAATTCATGGACCGGTGTTTGTGTGTGTGTGTGTGTGTGTGTGTGTGTGTGTGTGTGTGTGTGTGTGTGTGTGTGTGTGTGTGTGTGTGTGTGTGTGTGTGTGTGTGTCGTGCTACTCATCCTTCCATCCTTCAGTTCTGGCCGATTACGTCCACACTTGCTACATAGGATCAGTATGACCCCAATTAATGTAATGGGGTGTTTTTTTTTTAATCTCTTCCGGCAGTCCTGGGGGAGGGGGGACACGAATTGTTTATGTTGGTTAAACGTGTATCGTGTTGTGCTGCTCGAGGTCGAGAAGGTAATACAAGTCTCCATCATCACCGTAGTGTTCCTGTCCCCACGTTTTCCAGTACAGTGAGGTGTTTTAAATTAGAAGCAGTAGTATGTTTTACTTCATTCACATAATCCGGGTTATTTCTTTATTTTTTGGGGAGACTAGGCAGCTTTCAGTTACCGATACACCACCAAAATAAAGGTACGTGTCAGAAAAATGTGTTTATTTGTATTTATGGAAATCGCCCCAAACAATCTCTCCGAGTCCCTGGAAAATCCTCTTTATCTCTTTGCTGATGACTCCACCTCTGTCGTACCATCTGTCATCCCTCAGACCGGCAAGCAGCAGCCTCTTCACTCACTGCAGATCTGGGTAAAATCACAAGCTGTCCAACACTTGGAACATGTCTTTCAATCCTGACAAATCTCACACTCCCACGATGTCTCTCCAAAATAACCGTCTGGAACCCCCCCCCCCCATCTACTTTCTCACCAATCCTCTTAAAGAAATCCTTTCATTCACACTTCTGGGTCTCACTATCTGCCATGATCTTACCCAGGAAAGCCACATTGCCAAGCTGGCCTCCAAAGCCAGTCCTCGACTGGGCATCCTCCATCGTGCAAAGTCCTTCCTTGGCACACCTGAGCTCCTGACCACATACAAAGCTTTAACCACAGCCTGATGGAGGACTGCTATCCCCTCTTGGCTGGTGCGCCTGCTCTCACTTTTTTAGGTTTCACGCTGTGGAAACAAGGCATGTATGATAATTGGTATCTCCTCAATGAGGCTGAGTCTTTGGGTCTCTCACACTCTCACCACAGGCAGGTCGGTGGTCTTTCTGTCTTCTACCGTCTCCTCTCCGGCCTCCTTCCCACCCCCTGCTCTGTCTGCGATCTGTCCCCCACCATATTTCTGCAGGGTGCTCAAGGTCCGCCAACAATCCCCTTCTGGTAAAACTACCAAATCAAGAATCACTGCTTAGTGCTTACCTTCATTCCTCTTTTTCCTGCCTTTGGAACAAACTCCCACACTCTCTTCAATCCACTCTTCCTCCAGGTCTTCAAAACATTTGTTCATCACCATCTCTTATCTTCCCCCATCTAAAACCATGATCTTTTCTGATCTGATTTTTTCTACCCCCGTTAATCCACTCCTTCAAATTCCCTGTGTGTCCATCTTGTATACCCCGTGTCCCCACCCATCCCTCTCCTTCCACAAATCTCTCTCAGTCTCGTCCCCACTGTTTTGTCCTTTCCTCTCCCACCCCTCTTGTCTTCTGCTCCCCTTGTGATACATTCTGTGTGTTAGCTCTTATACGAGCCTCGACATTGTATATATATATATATATAAAAAAAAAATCGGGTGAATACTTTTGAGAAAGTCAAAAGTAACGATCCCGGAATGACCTTTACCTTAAATTGACCTACTTAGTGTGCAAAAATTTGATGGGATTTGCGAGGCATCAGGAGGCCTTGGTCCTCAGAAGTTCTACAAAGTTTGGTGAAAATATGACTGTTAGTTTTAGAATCACGGGTGATTCAGGATGTGGTCACGTTTCATCCAAATTGTGTTGTCTTTTCGAGAAGAAACCAATACCTATTTTGGGAGGGGATCAAACACCCGGTAAAACCTTAGACCATGATGTTTTTTAATGCCATAAACAAACTTTAGTACATCACGGATGATGAAGGTTGTGGTCAAGTTTCATCGAAATGTGTGTGTAGTTCAAAGTAGAAGATCCGAGTGTTTACATACTGACTGACTGACGACGGATGGACACTGCATGATGATGCTAATACCTCACCTGAACATTTTTTGTTCCAGGTGAGCTAAAAATGTCACTCAAAGGTCGAGTAGATTATAACTTACAAGGCAATAATAACAACTGCAAAATATGAAAAAATTCAGAGAAGTAAATTAAGGCTTGCTTCTTTGGTGATGCAACACAACCCATCAACGCTGTATTTATTCTTCCACTCAAAGTTATAGACCTTTTGACATTTATCATAATTTATTTATGGGTATTATAAGATCACATATAAATAACCTTTTATCATCAGCCCCCAATCATGACATTGATCACCAGTGGGCGGACGCAGAAGCACTCTCAAAATCAGCACCCTATAAGCTGGCTCATAGGCACTCTTGAAAACGGCAATCTATAGGCTAGCTCATAAGCACCTGATAAGCTGGCACCGGCACTCTCCAAATGTGCACCAAAAAGCTGGCTCATAAGCATATCCAAATAAGCCCCCTATATGGCACCTGCTAAACCTGGTGTTCTTAGTGGTTAGTGTGGCTGGCTTTGGATCTTTGGGTCTTGAGTTTGAGCCCCGTTTTTCCGGCACCAGGTGGGGTTGACTCAGCCTGTCATCCTTCCGAGGTTGGTGAAATGAGTACCAGTGTACTGGTATAGGGGCACTACATCAGCGGCAGAGTCGCGCCCCAACAAAATGATAGCTACCCGGCAGCCAAGCTGCCATGCGCAAGCAGAAGAAAAGAAACTGGCACCTGAACACCCTGATAAACTGGCTCAAAAGCACTGTAAACAAGGTGACTTATAGGCTGGCTCATAAGAATTATCTAAATAAGCACCCGATGAGTTGGCACTCGAGCACTCTGATCATAAACTGGCTCATAAGCACTGTCAAAAAAGGCAACTTATAGGCTGGCTCAGAAGAATTATCCAAATAAGCACCTGATAAGCTGGCACCAGCACTCTCCAAATGTGCACTAAAAATCTGGCTCATAAGCACTTCCTCACCTTAACATGTTGACTATAGCTAATAAGTGGATTTTCATGTAATGTTGTTGTTGTTATATTATTGTCACACCAGTGGCCAGATAGAGATGCATGAAAAATAAATTTGAACTGCAGGTTTGCCACCTGCTCTGAACCACCTTTGATACAATAAGTATAACTTGGTTAAGATGACGAGAGTTATTTATTGATGAAGAACCAAAATTTACAAGTACAGTATTCACATCCCAAATCTTGCCATTTTCGTTGTCCTCCCAGGCGGACCTCGTGGAACTTGACCTGTTTGGGAAAATGTCGACAGAACCAGGCGTGGCCTCATCGGTGAGTACATTAATGGATAACAACAGGAATGTCTGACCTATTGTGGCTTGAGAGGGACATGGGGGTTGGGAGGGGGAAACTTGCTGATGATTCAAATGAAATAAAGGTAGTCAGCACAGATTTTCTGAAGGGGGGGTCATGTTTAACATATTTGTTAGAGTTCCACGAAGCAGTTTCTGAAGCAGTGGATGAGGGAAGTGCAGTGTATGTATTATATCCAGACTCCCATAAAGCATTTGATAAGATATCACTCATAAGGTTATTAGCTAAGGTGAGGGATTGTGGAGTGGCTGCTCAGGTAGATAACTGGATTGTAAAGCAGAGAGTGGCTGTGAGTGGGAGAATGTCTGGCTGAGAGAATGGAAGTCCTGGGGTATCTCAGGGATCAGTTCTAGGACTGTTATTTTTCATGATTTACATCAATGATTTGAAGATAGTGCGTTTAAGAGTTGGCTTTCCGAAGTTGCAGATGATATGAAGCTTGGAAGTAAGGAAGAGAGCAGAGAGGGTGGTGATCAGATTCAGGAAAGTCCAGATACTTTAATAGATTTGGAAAAGGATTGGCAGATGCAGGTGAACATAAAGAAATGTTACGTGCTGGGGATGGGTACGAATAATGAACATAGAGATTAGATGAAGCAAAGGGCAATCTTCGACACAGGAAAAGGATCTAGGAGTGGTGACAGATGTGGCGATTTAATTGTGCAGACAGGACAAGTCCAGGCAGCTATGGGTAAAGCAAACGGTTTTAGGTTGTATTAGGAGGGGAATCAATTATAAATCAAAATAGGTGGTTTTAACATTGTATAGGAATTTAGTAAGACCTCATCTGGAATAATGTGTGCAGTTTTTGGCCACATCTGAGGAAGTACATAGCTGCCATAGAGGGAGTTCAGCGTAGAGCAACTAGATCGATTTGGGCTTAGCTAAACTCAGCTATAAGGAACTGTTGAAGGAGACGGGACATTATACATTGAACGGAGGCGATTGTGAGGCGATCTGATGGAGATGTTTAAGATAATGAGGAATATAGACAGAATAAGCGCAGAAAAGGGTTTTGTGCAGAGTACACAGCAGTAGGACCAGGGGCCACAGTTTGAGAGTAAAGAAGTGGAGAGTAAAGATGATGATAAATCAGGGGCTGTCACTCGGAGGGGAGTTAATGCATGGAAAGGTCTCCCTGGAAAAATGTTATCAGCAGAGACAGTGGACGAGTTTAAACTAGAGTTGGACAGGTACCGAGAAGCATCGGGGATGGAGGGGGTGCATGGATACTGGCAGGGTTTTCCCGGCTTCATTGGCCAAAAGGCTTCCTCCTGTGTTTAAGTTCCTCGTGTGATTCAAATTTCAAGCATTGTGTGGAGCGCCACAAACGTTTAATAGACACATTACACTTAATGCTTATAGAAATTGCACTACTCCACGCAGCTTAAATTTAGTCAATCTTACATTTGATGAACAGTTTCGAAAATCCTATGAAAGCAGAATGTTCAATTTGCTTTCATACAATGCAATCTTTAAACAAATATCTGTACCACGTCATGGCATCCATTCGATTTGAAACATCATGTCAATTTTATTTTCAAATATACCGTGGTTTGTTGGAATTTGAAGGGATCCCACTCAGCCTCTCAAGACCTCAAATATAAACTCTTAACTTTAGACCTTGCCATTTGACTTAGACTTGCCGTCTTAGTTTGCTCGGACTCGAGTGAATAACTGGTAATGAGCCCTTCATTCTGATTGGTGAAGGTCATGGAAATTGGAGACAATAAAACGAATCAATCTGCTCAAGCAAGAGTCACGTAAACGTCACAATGCAAACCCACTCATCGGATGACCTCAAAAGCCCAATGAAAATGCCTCCATGAAACGTAGTAAAGGTGAATTTTATCCATCATTCTTCTGTTTTATTTGAGACGTTGAAAGTTTTATTTTGGATGTGAGCAAGTCACATAAATTATATTCATGAACAGCACTCTCGTTTTCAATGTGCAGGTAAATTGTATCTTGGTACTTGCAAGTAGCCAGGTGCATTTAAAGAAGAAACTTCACCACAATTGTGTTCCTTTTCAGCCATTCAGATAATGCTGAAAGAGCACATTTTCCACCACCTGACAGAGGCAAGCCAGATTGCTTAATGGGCTGTTTGATGACCACGAGTTTGCACACGGCAGCCTGCAGAGCGTTTCAACCTCCACCAGATAAACAATGCCTCCTGGTTAACATTTCCCCGCAATTCAATGCTTTCCCTTCAGTTGGATCGGGTGCTTTGCTTAATGGCGTTAACTGAGCTTTTGCTGCTCGGACTGTTTCCTACATTTTCCTTATCCTCAGTATTAAAAAGTCTCAATTATTTAATTCATCTTCTCTTACACTTGTGTTATCAATTTTGTGTTCAACAGGATGCTATTTAACTCATCCGTCTCCGTCTCCGTCTCCGTCTCCGTCTCCATCTCCGTCTCAGTCTCTTGCTCTCTCTCCCTCTCCCTCATGCCTTGCAGATGGGATGTGAAATCCCAGAGACAGCTTGCATCAATTAGCTTGGGGAATTTGATACCGAAATAATGTTGGAGATGATAGTTTTCTTTTCTCATGGTATTAATGTCTTGAACCACGAGTTCCACAACCACTTTAAACCTATTTGTGAGCTTCAACTGATTAGAGGATGACAGGTAGAATAAATATGTGGTCAGAAGTACTTTTTGCTGACTTATCAATTAAGTTGTGTCTGATTTATTGGCCTGATCATTTGAGAGCTCAGAACCTAAGCAAGCAAATCTTGAAGTTAGATGGGAGACCAACAAAATCGATAGATGGAAATGACAAATCAAATAGAATGATCAAAATGTTGACACAATAGATCAGGTTTCTTTTATTTTTTTTTACAGGGTTGAGGCTTATGGAAGGGCATGGTAGTGCTGACAGTGAGAGAAACATCCAGGGAATGAATGAACAGGAAAAGAGAAGGGGGCATTGGTGAGGTGGGGGGGGTGGAGTGGGAGTGTTCTACCTTCCCTACAAAGAGGTACCCATAGACCACAACATAACAAATAAAGCCAAAAAAATCATGACAGTCCTCCCTTCTGACACACACACACCGCTTGTATTCATAAAAATGTTCCTCACAACAATTATAATCATTAGAACAGTAATGGCTAAACTAGTTATATGGCTAAAGTGAGCACTAAATAGGAACTTGTAAGCAAGTGATCGATTTTTCGTAGCGAGAGTTATCTTTGACGAAGGTGAATGCACAAAATGTCAACTTCTCCTTGCTCTCCACTGCAATTAGCACACGTCGATGAACATTCCATTGTTCTACCTGTTGGCCGATGTATAATGACATTGGCCTTCACAATTAAGACTCTTTCTCCATTCCATTTTCTGGCTGCCTGGATCATCATCTGGGCGGCTTTTTTCATAGAGAGCTCAGAATGTATCCCAACGGAGAGGACACACCGGTAACGTTGTGGACCCACCAATAGATCCACAATGTCAGCTATGTCAATAGTCAGTAAATCTGGCAATGCAATGTCACTTTCAAACGTCAGCATATAGCTTTACCTACAGATGTTTACCTTCCTTGCTACACGCTTTTACGTGTTATCATACATTCACAATCCTCAGAGCTCATTCCATTTTCCTAGCGAAGAACCCGCACCCCCACCCTGAACCGCAGGGGGCTATGATTTTTTTTTATCACCCAATAACCTTCCCAGGCACATCAAAAGTACAACCACATATTTTCACATTCCATCCAGCGGTTCAGAAGTGCATATAAGTCAAACACATAAACAAAAGACAAACAAGCGGTCTTATTGACATGCAAGGAAGGTAAACAAACAAGCGGTCATAAGCTAGTACTTGCAAAATCAGTCGCTGTGACCTTGCCCTTTGGACCTCAAAAAACAACAGGTGTCTAGCTTTTGATTGGTGAACCAATTCAGTGACCTAATGTGCAAACCCTGTTCAAATTTCAAGTCGATGGATGAAAATTTACGATTGCATGTGACCTTGAACTTTGACTTATTGACCTCAAAAACAACATGCTCATAGCTTTTGACGACCTCTACCAAGTTGTTAAGTTTCATGAAGATCGGTTTGGAATTGCGACCTCTGGCGATTGACATACAAACAGTCAGACAGGCAGGCAGACACCAAATTGTGTGTTTTAGTATGATGGGGTGAAATTGTTGTTATGGAAACGGTTGACATGTCAAAACGTACAAATCGATTGTTCTGATTTTTGGTGAACCAATACAGTGACTCAATATGAAAACCCTGTTCAAATGTTGTCAATTGGTTGAATATTGACGATATATGTGATCTTAACTTTTGATGTATTGACCTCAAAAACAATATTCTTCGAGTTTGTGACTACTTCTTCCAGGTGGTTAGGTTTAGCGAAGATTGGAGTAAAATTGTCCTGGAGGGTAAAGAACCCATTCGACCTGTAGGCGATTGACATACAGACAAACAAACAGAGACACAGACAGACAAACAAACAGACAAGCAGTCATAGACTGGTACTTACGAAATCGTCAACTTGACCTCTGACCTTGTCTAATAAAAGCTGTCTCTAGAGAAGGTAGCGACGCAAACCAGAAGTTTCTACGATGATTCTGTATCAAACCATCAAAAATCGAATGTTTGACCTCACCGTGACCTTGACCGTTGACCGATTTTGACCAAAATCTAATCAGCGCTAGCCATCTCCCTCCTGAATCACGTGGTGTAATTTGACATTGGTAGCTTCTTCCGTTCTCGAGTTATCGTGCCTACAAACAAACAAACACACACACAAACACACACAAACAAACACACAAACAGAGGACGGAAGTCATCAATATACTTATGAAATCTTTAGATTTCGTAAGTAACAAACAGACAATAACAGACCAGACCAACCAATATACTGTACTTGCGAATCTTCAATTTTGTAAGTAACACATGAACAAATGGACACTTCTCAAATTATATGAAGTACATTAACAATACATATGCTGTTTTACATTTTACATTACCAGTTGCTACCCCTCATCAAGCAAAGCTCCATGCCTCTCATATTGAGAGAGCATCATATTTGTAACACTCACTGTGTGAATTACATGGTTCATTCCATGTGACTCCAACCCATCATCACGGTTCACATTTGACTCGGCAGACCAGTAAAACCCCAGCAGACACTCACCGCCATGCTACGAGTACAGCCTCATTCCACTCCCAACAAGGCAAGGCGCACGAGTCTGAGGGATGACAAGATAGCTCAGTTAGTCATGTGCTCAATATTTTGTTGCCTGGTCCTAAGTTTGTTTTCTTGTGGTGTCGAATCCTACGATTCATTTGCAATTGGTCACTGACTTCGACACCAATACAAATTCATATTTTGGACTCTTGGCATTAAAAAATCTACATATATCGAACAAGCAGTTTCAATGGAGCACCTCGCCACTATTAGAGCATTTAAATTGTATCAGATGTGGCAATGAATGTAAATTGTTGCTCCCAGCTTGCCGGTCCAATGAGAGAAGATTCAATTTGCATTTTTGCCACCTCCATCGTATGGGCGCGGGCAACTTGTTAGTCCGACTAAAACTATGAAAATTTTTATCGTGATGCCATACCTGTAGGGGTTTGGTGCATCTAAGAACTTGCTGTCCTTCGGATATGAGACTAAAAGCCACTGTCCCACCAACATCTTAGATGTCGACACCAAATGTCTCTTGGCATCTTGAAAAAGACGACATTGGGAACAGAGTTTTAAAATATAAACGTCATAGGTCACATGGTCTTGCAGCCATATTGGATTGAACAAAAACCTTTAAAAAAAATTCCCTATCTTGAATCGCTTAATGGGAAATTTCAAATATATGAATAGGTACCCTGATTGTATTCTCTCACTGGATGATAAATGGGATAGGTAAATGAATGTGGATATTAAGTTTGATTAATTGCTGAGGATTACATGAGGATACCCTGTGTCGGAGGGGCGACCCGTCGAGGATTGTGCCCAATAACCAAGGAGACTGTTTTGGCAGCACCAACGCTCTGCACAGCGTATGGTCCCAATGGATGGATGGATGGATGGATGGATGAGGGTGGGATTAGTACAGAGCAGATGAGTAGAGTGGTATATTAAGTTGATGGGGTTGAGGATAAAGTATGAATAAGGATGGGATAAGTGTCCTCCTCCTGTGTGCACGTTTCCTTGTATAATTGCCTCTGACTTTGCTTTTTCATCCTTGGTGTTCTCTCGCATATGAAGGGAAATGTTGGACCTGGTGGAAACTGGTGTGATTTTGACTCTGCAATGGATCTCGGTTGCAACCAAGACAAAACAGTTCCAGCAGTTTTGACAAATGGTTCTGAAAACGGGTCCCAAGGCTGTGCTACAAATACGTTTGAAAATGGTGGCCATTTTGTGGAGTCTTCATTTAACACCACCCCATACAACGGCAATCCTTTCTGCAAAAGTATCCTACCTAATGAAGCTAGTTTTACTTCTACTGCGATGACGAATGATGTGTTCCCATCGACGTTGCCATCTCACAATGCTTTCCCATCTGCGGAAGAAAGTATCAGAGGTGGGAAGCCTTCCCCGGTCCAGAGCCACGCAGGCACTTTGCTGGCTCCGCCACCCCCATCCGCACGCAGAGGGAACAGGAAACAACAAAAGGTTCGTCAAACTATTGCTTTCATATCCTTTACGTGCTGTACGTCTGACCTACATAAACTGCATCATCACATAGGTCACTGAAGCCAAACAGGTCAAAGTGTTCAATCTCTATCGATGCTGCCCTTTCATGATTTCATCCCCATCCAAATGCTCTGATAAATCATAGTAGTCCTGTTTAAGTGTGTGACCTTGTTCTAGATATATTCTCCATGCAGTATATAATTTCTGTTGTTGCATTGTTTGCCGGGAAAGGTGAATAATCACACTGTATTGTTTTATATTCGGTGATCACCGCTGCTACCAAGCAAAAGTACATGTTGGTGCCAGTATAATACGGTTGGCTGAATGATCATAAGCAACTGATGATGATGATAGCTATGATTGCTAGTAGTCATTATTATTAAAGATTTTGAATTGTTTTTTTTGTGTAGTCAAGGCTTATAGAAGAGCTAGAACACAGAACGGATCACCGATCAGGACACAACAGAACAAAAGGAACGGTATGTATAGAGAGAGAGAAGGGGGGAAACACCAACAGTAGGGTTGAAGGACAAAATAGAGGGAGATCGACTTGGACAAATAATGGGTGTGGGTAGGAATGAGGGTTATGGAGTGGACAGAAGGAAATTCTCAGAAAGGACAAAACTAGAAATTTGAAAGGAGGTGGGCCTGGGGGTGGGCTGTTAATGGGGGAAGAAAAGATCATGGTTTTGGATGAGGGATGATCTGAGATTGTGATGAACAGCTGTCTTGAAGAATTGGAGGGAAGAATGACATTGAAGAGAATGTGGAAGTTGGTTCCACAGGTGGGAAAGAAGAGGAACGAATGATTGGAAGCAAGCAGTGATTCTGGATTTTCACCAAAAGGGGGTTGATAGTTGACCGCGTGAGCGCTGCAGAAACCTGTGGAGGACAAAGCACGGAAAGAGCAGAGAGTGCAAGACCAGAGCCATAGTTTTGATAATTTTCTTATACCAACTTTGATATTATTATCCTATATTTTATGAGTTTTGGTTTTTTTCAACTAAAATTAATGACTACTATCAGTGGGGTTTTTGTTTTGTTTTGTTTTTTGCTAAATTTTATTATGATGATAATTATTTTACACGAAATTTCATCATGATGTTTATTACTATTACTATTCCGAGCAATTGTCCCTGTAAACCATACTGGAGATATGCATGAAGTCTGAGGAGGAGATTTGGATTTAGGGATGAGAGATACATAAATTAGAGTAAATTTCATGGTGTAGTTATTCTCAAAAAACGTACACTAAATAAAATAGGGTGCCACACCAATTTTTAACACTCCATTGATACGTTTCGTCCAGTTCTTTAATCTACTTGCCACACAAAGACTTTGTCATCAGATGTGCGTGACACCCTCGTGACTTTCAGTAACAGCTGAAATGTTTGTCGTGGGAGGATTGTGATTGTGATTCTCTTAGGACAGTGTCCTTATAATGCATGTTGAGTTTGTTTATATAGGATTGGCCAAAAACGGAATGAGTGAACAAACAGACTTTTCTCGCTTTATATTACAGACAAAGACATATACATACCGTCAGACAAATTATTATTGATGATTTTCACCATGATGATATTTCTAAATTAAATTTGATCATATTACCTTTAATAGATTCGATTTTTTAAATATAATTTATTTTTTTGCGCTTGTGCTGAACTTTACAATACTTTTTTTTTTCTAAATTGATGATGACTCTTCTTATTATTGTTGTTATAATTACGAGCAGGGACCCGTGCATGTTCCACTTGAGGTAAAATGTGACTTCCAGACCTCAACTCTCCCCCTCTCCTCTCTCCCCCAACTCTCTCCCACTTTCCTCTCCTCTCTCCTCCTCACCTCTCCCTTCTCTTCTGCCTCCCCCACTCTGCTCTCTTCCCTTTTTCCCCATATCCCCTCTCCCACACCTCGCTTCTCCCTCCTCTCTCCTCTCCCACCTTTCTCACCATCTCTGCATCGCGCCCAACCAGATACATTCAAAATGGCTATTAAAATGCATTTTTCCTTTTAAAACATCGATATTCGTCAGATTTTATCCCTGTTTACTGAAACCTTAACGTAAACAATCTTAGCGACTGTAAAAATGAAATCAGATGTCAAATTAGAGTGGAGATAAAGCTGTGAGAGAGAGAGAGAGACAGAGACAGAGACAGAGACAGAGACAGAGACAGAGACAAGCAGAGACAGACCTGGCCGCGTTCGCGTGGCTGGACGACCGCACCTTCCCGGAGCACCAGGCGCCAAAGAACGGACCAGGGCAGCCGAACCCAGGAGGAGGCGAGACGAGGTGATCTCCCGTGATGAGATGGTCGACTGCTTGTTGTAATGTGCCAGACGAGACTCCTCAGATGCGCGGGATGCAGTCAGCCGCAGGCCCAGACAGAAGAGCGCTCGAGCAGACGGGACGCAATCATCAATCTTTTCCCGTCGTTTTTGGGGCCGGGTCCGCTCCCCCGTCGCCTGCTCCCATTGGGTGGTTGGCGTGTCGCGGCTCCACCTTCTTGAAAAGGGCCGACCCGGCTTTGGTCCGTGCGTCGCCCATTGGGTGGAAAATGACGCATACCTTTATTTGGCGCGAAGCCAGAACGAAGCACTCCGTGCCCATATTTGGGGCCAAGCCAAAGCGAAACGCTTCGTGACCATATTTGGTGCGAAATCCACACCGCCTGGGGCATGGAATTCCCGCCACGCACACGCCCGCATGCCGGCGAGCGTGCGAAGAGCGCGACAATGCCGTGAGCAGAAGGTGTTGTTGTTGTTGGGGTAAAAATCCTATCTATAAAATAACTTCGCAGCGCACGTACACTTAATTCCCATTAGACATAGGGGAAAGGGAGCTATCTATCCGCATTTACTTAACGAAATAATGAGCTACGGGATCTGAATGTTGAGTGCTCATGGCTGCTAGATTCGTAAATATATATATATATATATATAATATATATATATATAATATATATTGTTACGGCTGTGGAAATTCACATTACACCATTCAGGTCCCATAGGTGAGATATATTTTTTAAGTACATGTGTAGTTAGCCCAAACCCATTGTTTAGAGGGAATTAATGTGATTAATTCGGGCTGCGACACTTTGAGTTAGGCGTTTTTCTGTTCTTGCTTTATTTTCGAACCACCACCCAACAACGCCAACTACGCCACCACCCAACAACGCCAACTACGCCACCACTACAACAACGCCAACCACTGCCCACACCAACGAACGCCATCCTCCGCGGTCCATGTACGACGGTTTCCGCGTTGGGAGCCGTCGAACGCGAGAAGGGAAGGAGGAAATCCCCACAGCGAGGGCGCGCGGTTTTCCCGCTTGTTTTTCTTCCTTGGCCCGGCGCCAAGACGGATTCTCCTCGCCCCCGCTGGCGCGGGGAGGGGGGAATGAGAGGGAACGCCCCCCTTCTCGAAGCGCCTCGAAGGAGGGTGGAGCCAAGAACGGGGCGGGGCGCCGGGGGTATAAGAGGCAGAGGCGCATGAGGTTCTTTGGTTCTCTTGTTCGTGCTCGCTCCTTGTTCTTGCTCTCTTGGCTCTTGTTCGTTCTCTCTGGGTTCGGCGTGTGCTCTCTCTCTGTTCGTCGGTGCTCGGTCCGTGGCGTCGAGGGGCAGCACGGGCAGGCACGAGGCACGCCGGAGGATCTCGAGTGGAGCGAGAGAGCTCGCGGACCACGGCAGAGGACGGTCGCCAAGGACTTGAACGCAGGGAAGTCGCGACTTCCTCATTTTCTTTTGGGTTCTGTGTGAACGTGTGTGTGTGGCGCCGTGTTTAATAAGTAGAATGTATAAGTGTTGCCGGGGTACGCGTTAGTCGGTTGTAGCTCTGCGTCATCGTTGCTTTTGTCGTTCCTTCTTTTATTTGATATATGTGCATTCTGTGCTATACGTGTGCTTGGTGTCCGTGTGTGTAAATAAATGCTTGCTTGTTGAATTGTTTCCCCGTTTCGCTGCGTCCTTTCCTTTGTTGGGTCTCCATCTTGCTTCACGTAAAGGGTTTGAGTGGGCGCGAGACGCCCGATAATTAATTAATTGGAACCGTCAAGGTCGACGATAACTCCGCTCGGTTATCCCTGTAGCACGGAACGAGCCGCTTAAGCGGTTCGTGTCCGAAGTCGACCTGTGGCGTGGTACAACCCCTCGGTAGGTTACCCGTGCGGGTACTTAGGTATAATCGACTTTCGGCGATTCACCCTACCTCGCACGGGTGGAATGCGGACTGGGTTGTGGTGGGGTTAAACCCCCACCCGTGACTGGCTCCCGGCGTTAGTCGAGAGGGTCACGACTGAATTGTCCGGCCGGTGGGCGAGGCGGTCGCGATTCGAGTCACGTGGCCGATCGCACGCCGGCGGGCGCGAATTCGCAAACAATATATATATATATTATATATATATATATATATATATATATATATATGCTGGTGGGGCACCCGTGGGGAACCCACGGTCATAGTGATATATGATATTTGGACCGCCACTCTTCATATCTCATGCTTCACCCATGAGAGGAGGGGAGGGAAAGAGGATCGTGCGCAGAGGAGTGGAGAAAGGTAGGGGTGAGGGGTAGGAGAGGGTGTGGAGTGACTTACTTCTGCCTTGACTTGATTGACTTGGGAGGATTGACTTGACTTGAGAGGGGAGATAACCTGTCATGATTGATGTACATCGAATACACTTCACTTCACAAATTAAAAATTCCTTAAAACCAAATGTTATTAATAAATATTGGATTCCATCGTTAGTCCACATCTTCAATTTATTACGTACAACATTTTTCGAAGTATTGTTTCATTATATATTTGGAAAAGAGTTATCACTCACTTGAAATAAACTATTTATATATACCCTGGGAAACATGATAAGATATAATTAGACTGCAGTTTGAACCCTAACTTCAGTTTTCTCTCGCAGAGAACCCTACCCTACCCATCCTAACCCTACCCTATCCTACCCAACCCTAACCCTAACTTCAGTTTTCTCTCGCAGAGAACCCTACCCTACCCATCCTAACCCTAAGCCCTAACCCACCCAACCCTAACCCTACCCTACCCTACCCTAACCCTAACCCTACCCTATTCCATTCCATTCTCTCTCCTCTCCCCCTCCCCATATCGAGTCTGACTCGACACATTTAAAGTGGCGATTAGAATGCATTTTTGTCTAAAGATGCTGACATTCATCTGATTTTCTCACCTTTACTGAAACTGAAACATAAACCATCTTAACGACTACAAAAAAATGAAATCAGATTTTGAATTGGAGTTAAGATAAAGCCGTGAGAGAGGAAGGAATTGCGAACCGAACAAAAGAGGCTCTAGGAGCCAACAAAATGGTGGCAATTTAATTTTGAAGCCCCTTCCTGAATGGGGGAAGCCCCTCCTTGTACTGGGAAGCCCTTCCCCAAACAGAAAGACCCGATGGATCGACTGATGGATATTTATATATA